>JARQST010000002.1:182324-309685 GCA_030142225.1 Pachycephus smyrnensis | reverse complement strand
TTTATTAGTTTATTTTTTTTCGTCTCATTGATTTTCACTGCAGTACCAAAATTATCGACTAACTTAAGTGACGCGAGAAAGATGGTATTTTTATTTTTGTGTAAACCATTGTTATTCACCGCGAGAGAAAGTTTCATCGAATAAAATAATTCTTTTATAAATCTCAAAACGTTATATCTTATCTCTGATTATTCTTTTACAGTCTGTCTTATTGCGTAACTAATACAACTTCTATTCACAATCGATCACGCCAACAATTGACTATAACAAATGAGAAACGATGCAAATTTTCAATTCGCAATAAAAATGTCCGCCACGTCCGACGACGATTCGTCCGAATGTCAATTGGTATTTTTTACGCGACTATCGGACTCATCACTATATTACAATCAGGCGAGTTTTCACGCAAAGATAATCATTCGTAAAGCAAAATCAATAATTCGATGACCATAAAATATTTCTGTCAGGATTCTGCTTTCGCTGTTACTCCTGTAATTCAATCGATGACAAGAATTGCGAATTCAATCCTGTCAGGACGGCTCATTGTAGATTTATCGCAACAGGCTGCGTCAAGCTCATTAACGACGGTGAGTTTTTTGTATATAAAAAAATACAACCAAAAAGCGAGATTAAAGACAGTAAAGAGGCAGAGATCGAAAGAGAAGCTGTGTAATAAAGTATTTTAAATTAACAGTAATTGAATACCGTTATGTCGATGACACTGGCAAAGAAATCCTCGCCAAAAATTGGGACGGCAAGGATACTAATTGGCAAGCAATACCGTACGTGGAAAGAGTTATCACAAGACGCTGTGGAAATAATTACGGAAGATACCAAGCCGACGTAGGCTGCAAGAAGATGCCCTTTGTGAATAACGATAATCCGGACAAGGAGATCATTTGCTATTGCGAAACAGAACTTTGCAACGGGACTACAAAGTCCGCCATGATGGACACTCTGTATCTGTTACTCGTGATCGTCACGAATCTGTATATAAGTTTAATATAGTTTATCGAATTAAAGAAGACTGCTATATTGTCTTTTATACGTTTATGGTTTTTATATGATACGTTATCATGTCCTCAGAAGAAATTGGTACAGGAGCACCTGACATTAAGTCACGACCTTCCATCGTTTTTGGAAATGCTATAACGTCTCTTATACTCTTTGCGTTACATAGTAGACAAACTAAACGGTCCAGTCCTGAAAATTTATTTAATTAGATATTAAGAAGCAATCACTGGGATTAAATATATCGTTGAGAATTCTTAAAGGATTTACCTAATGCTATACCACCGTGAGGTGGTGCACCGCTGCCTAGAGCTTCTAGGAGATGATACATTTTGGACTTGTCGATGTCCAACATGTCAAATATTTTTGCCTGCAAGGCTTGGTTATGAATTCGAATTGATCCACCACCTATTTCGGATCCATTGAGTACCAGGTCGTAGTGGAGTCCACGAACTTTCAGAGGATCAGTGGTGATGAGGTCCATGTCGTCAGGATGTGGCTGAGTGAACGGATGGTGAGTCGATGTTAATGTGTCTTTTGTATCTCCAGGTGAAAATAGAGGGAAATCCACAATCCAGAGAAATAGGTTATCAGAGGATCTAATTTTTCTTCCTTTTGACTCCAATAGGTTTGTATACTCGACCCGTAATTTTCCTACTGTTTGTTGCTGTAATTTTAGTATCATCATTTTATATATGTATCGTGTCATCAATTTATAATGGAATTAGTTATCACTCACTGCGTCAGCTTTTTCTCCAAATGAAATAAAGAGTGTATCACCCTCTTTGACATTAAGATTATGAGTGATGTTCTTCGTAACATCTTCAGAGAATAATTTTATCAATTTTGAATTCCAAGAGTCCTGACCGGACACCTTCTCCTGTACTAATTTGGCGCCAGGAAATTGTTTCTTTACAATATCATTGAATTGTGATTTGATTAAGTTTGTTAAACAATCCTAAACATTATGGAACATGTTAAGCAACATTTTTTTGCTACGTAAGACAGTACAGAATTACGTACTTGACTGTTTGGTATGACTACAGCATAGCTGCCGAAGGTACTATGCTCAAAGCCAGTTTTATCCATTAAAGTACTAGACTGTTTAACAAGCTCTGTGATATTTTGTATCTGTAATCAGGAATAAATTTACGAGGCGATCATAAAGTCCTTATGGTAAAAATGGCTTGAGACTTCATTGAATCAGATCTTGTATGGAATTATGATAAAATTGCCATTACGAAATTATTTAAACGTATGATCTTACATGATAGGGAATTCTTAGATCAGGTTGCTCAGAGCCATATAATTCCATAGCATCGTTATACGTTATATGATCAAAGGGAACTTTGATAGGACTTAATTCAGGGGGCCAAGAATACAACAGTAAGCCCTCTATCATTTCTATTAATCCCTCTCGGTTAATGAAAGACATTTCTATATCCAACTGTAAAATAAAATATTCATTGGATTATACGAGTTTCGAATATTCGTAATTATACGCTGTCCAACCTGTGTGAATTCTGGTTGCCTGTCGTGTCTAGATCCTTCGTCTCTGTAACATCTTGCAATCTGGAAATATCTATCAATCCCACCAATCATAAGAAGTTGTTTGAATTGTTGTGGGCTCTGTACGAGGGAGTAAAATTGGCCAGGGTGTCTGGTGGGTACTACGAACTCTCTGGCACCCTAGTAAGTAATATGGAGATATCCTTTAAATAGTATAATATTCTACATGTACTATTTACATACCCCAGGTGTTTTTTTAAAGAGTGTAGGTGTCTCAACATCAACAAAATCACAATTGTTGATGAGATATTCTCTCATTTTCATAAGAACTTTTGATCTGAGCCTCAAATTCCTTTGCATTTCTGGAAAACGTAATGCCAAGTATCTGTACTGCATTCTAAGGGATTCCTTAGCTTTATTATATTCTCTAATCGAAAATGGAAGTTGTGGTGTTGCAGTATTTAACACCTCTAAAGCTTCTAACTGAACTTCTATTTCTCCCGTCTTCATGTTTTTGTTTTCCTGACCAGCAGGTCTGGCCACTACTGTACCAGTTACACTGATTACAGTTTCATAGGGCAAATGGTCAATAGTCTGTAGTAAACTTTTATCCTAAAAGAAAAAGAATTCTTAATTAAAAATGTATATTACAAATTAATAGAGCAGAAAAATTAATTGGCACTAACAACATCCGAAGCAATAACTTGTGTTGATCCATACGCATCTCGTAGAATAAAAAATTTTCCCATCCTTTGAAATTCGAGCCATCCACACAGATGTACCTTCTCTCCAACATTGTTTATAGTTAATTCCCCACAGGTATGTGTTCGATTAACAAATTTATTAACTGGAGCAACAGTTTCCACTACTTTATATTGATGTTCACTAGCCAAGTTATGGCTGTAAAAGGAGACAGGATTGCGATTAGTTCCTGTCACCTAAAAAAATGCACATTTATCAAAAAAAAGAAAAAAAATACTATAATATTAAAATACAAAATGCCTGATAAGCATATTTTTTATTGCGACATACCATAATTTAGAATGTACCTACATTACTTTTCCGACTTACTGTTAAAATTCTTGGAGTGATAGTCGCTCGACTGTTTGATATTTTATACTTGCACAAATTATACAATAGTCTATTTCGATTAAACATATTGATAAGTAATATTGCACAATTTATTGTGCCGAAAGATGCAATTTCAACGCAGGTTAGCGGTTACTCGCACACTTGTATAAAACGAGGCAACAATACGTGTATGTATAGGGCTAGAAGCAGTACGCTCCTTAAAGTAATATTTTGTGTGCGTAACGGTATCTAAACATTGATTAAAAATGGTAAGCACATTACACTATATACTTTTTAAGTAATTAAAGTAATCCATATTCCAATGAATAATACTAAGATCAATTTTTGTCTTTGCAGTTGCCGCTTTCCTTGCTGAGAACCGCTCAAAACCATCCTATGGTAAAATCCTAACCTTATTGTCTATGTTTAATGTACGATATTTTTGGTTTTTAGTTAGTGTAATGTTTTGAATTTCTGTTTTAGCTGGTCGAATTGAAGAATGGAGAAACATATAACGGTCACTTGGTCAGTTGTGACAATTGGATGAACATCAATCTCAGAGAAGTCATTTGCACCTCACGGGTAAAATATTTCTTTGTTCATAAATACACAAATACTCTGGTATATTGCTGTAAGCTATGGTTGCATGCAATATTGTTAATTCATTTTTAGGACGGTGATAAATTTTGGAGAATGCCAGAGTGCTATATCCGTGGTAGTACAATCAAATATCTTCGAATACCTGACGAGGTCATAGACATGGTCAAAGAAGATGTACAGATGAAATCAAGAGGTCGTGGTGAAATGAAAGGTCGAGGTGGTCAGAATCAAAGAGGTGGACGTGGTGGTGGCAGAGGTATGATTTATTGAGATGCAAAACAATTTACATTGAACAATTATTACAATACACGAGGGAGTGTAACATTGAATTATTCACTCCAGGTGCCTTTGGTGGTCGTGGAGGTGGCAGGGGTCCAGCACCGTTAGGTCGTGGTGGAGGCAGTCAAGGTAACAAACCACAAAATAAATCACGACCTAAGTAGAAACAATATACATTACTATTGTACTATAATTAATTTACTTTAAGTGCTCATTGGAATAAAATACTTGCAAAATATTTATAGAACGCTTTCTGTACTAATAGCAATTCGAGTTACTTCACGTTGACTCTGTTTTGCAACATTGACTTAACAATGACTGTCTATTCTCCAAACATAAACAGGCACTAAAGATACAACAATTTAAAAAATTATTCAAATATCTACAATATCCTGTTATTGAAATACCAACGAATTCTGTTTTACATCTCATAAATTTAAAGTAAACCAATGTGTTTCATTCCTTATTGTCTCTTCAAAAGATACCAAGTAATCTAGAATAAATACAACAATTAATACTCATTTTGTAAATACAATAAAAATCAACATACAACATCAATCTCATAGAAAGATAAAAATGCCAAAAAATCCTCAAATTCAGTCCTACAATTCCAAAACTAAAAGAAAAAACTAAAATTTTATCAAAATCCAATTGTATACCATTAATCTCAACTAAACTTGTTGATCTGACTGAAAGGTGGTGCAAGAGTCGCAAAAACGAGATACTATCGATAATGCAGAGAGAGACACAGACTGCAGTGAAAATAGTGATCGGATCCGAAGCGTGTCGCCAGGAGGTAGTTTCTCAAGAAACAGCAGGAGTCTATCTCAAGCAAGTAAAGTGCGAACGGGTGTCGGAGCTACCGTGCAGTGAGTGTCACCCCGAGGCCGTAGGCTGGTGTAAGTGCAAAAAGAGGAACCTCTTTTTGCAGGTGGGGCGCGCTGTGGCGGTTAGGCCAAACAGAGAACATACAATTATGTAGTACATATATCGTTACATCGAGAGGAAGTAGCGATGGAGCAATATAGGTAAAGGGAAACCAGGAAGACGAAGAGAAGAAGAGCGAAGGCGTAGAGAGGAACAAGTGGAGGAAGGCGGTGGCCGTCAAGGAGGAAGAAGGAGGTGGCAGCGATAACGACGGCTCACCAAGTGAAGGCGCCGAGAACGCGTCCGAATGCGATGTCAGAGAAATGGGCGAGGCTCCGCGCGTTCGCGTTAATCGCAAAAGCCTCGCGGCCCTGAAAAATCGCAACGAGAAGATAACCCGACTCTTCGGCGTGAGACTCGTCCTGCCTCAGGAACACGAGACCGCACGAGCCGATGACAAGGGAGAGCAGACGCAGGATAAAGATAAGGAAGAGGAGGACGGGGACGTTACGTCCTCCGGTCGTCTCGTCAGAAACGAGAATGAAGTCCTCGTGCCGCTGGAGGTCTTCCCCGAGTCACTATCCGGAGGTTGGAGCGGGGCTGGGGAACCGCTCACCGATTCCTTACTCGAAATCGCGGCCAGGGTCCAGGTAAGTGTGTTTACATTGATGCTGATATAACCCTTCGTGATCCTTGGATGGACCAGCGTTACTCATATCATCTGTAATATTATTATGCGTATCACAGGAGAGCGTAAAACAACTTATTGCTGCAGATGGCAATATAAGAGTACGACTGTATAGTCGTATACGTTATTAATTCTATTAATTACATCAGATACAATTAATTATTCAATATTACGCTTAAGTTAGGTTAGGTTATCGTTGGCTGCATTTCCAAAAATATACCATACGTTTCAACTGGACTGCATAATTGCAAGAGATTGAAACGACAGGATGACCTTAGGGATTTTAATTAGGAAATGGACATGTGGACGGACTGACAGACGTTCCAATGGCCGATAGAACGAAGATCAAAGTAAGGTGGCTCTCCTGCCTTTCCACCCGGACTAAGACGAAGAGATCCGTGTCAACAAACCTGAATCTGGCACGGCTGGGCTGCCTCTCATCCATTATACTCACGTATAGTTATATACCCATTAACCAATACCTGCGAACCACTACATTTTTACAAATGGCAATCACGAGTGGCACACGGCTCTGAGTCCGGTATCCGGCGGCGCCGTAGTGCCATACCCCTGGACAGGGGACACTTCGTGAACCTAGATCACGAGATAGCTAACCAAACGATAATTGCTCGAATGAACGAGTAGTTGAACCGACTGTAAGAACAAGAGACTCCAAGACAATCGACCTCCATCTTGTTTCAAGCAGCAGTGTATACTGTTTTCAACCAGAATCCTTGACCACTGAGATGATTCTTGGATTTCTGGTAAAAAAAACGAAATCACTGTTAAATTACACCGAAAATATTTTTCTCTTTTTACTTATACATATATACAGGATTATTCAGGATCATCGAACCACCTGAAGATAGCTCTACCATGGGAATTAATAGAAATCAAATGGCAGAACCATCTTCTGATGGTTTAATAGTCCTGAATAATTCTGTATATATATATTTAGAGTCTTTAAACAAATATAATTTATATTCTTTTTATTACTCTGTTCCCTCGGAGCTTCCTAGACCCCCAGACGCTACTTCAATCGACGGCAAGGCGGTGTCACGGGGACGAAGACAGAGAATCTTAAGGAATGGATTAAAGAAAAAGATGAATGAAAAATAAATTAAACAGGAATATCCGAACCGGACCTTTTCCAGTACTCAATCCAAGCCGATCCAATCGAATCGGTCGCGGGCCATGTCCGTTTCACGTGTACTCAAAGTCTTTCAGGACACACACGCACGTCTTGTCTTTAAATATTTAATAGTTTTGTTTCTCTCCTCTCTTCGTGTCCACTCTCATGCCTCCTCTCTCTCTTTCTCTCTTTAACTTTACATATCCTCTGACTCTCTTACTCAGTCTCTCCCACACACGATATGTATTTCTTGTCTTCGTGTGTCCGGTTACATTCGGGTTATTAGGCTGTGGCCGCACCTTGTACGTAAACACGAGGGCTGCTATTTGTACTGGGACTGTACCAACGCTCTCTCCATATGCTTCTTTATATATATATATAATATATAATATACACGACTCTCTTCCTCTCTCACACATTACAGTGTACACTCCGTGTCGTCGATTATTTACACAGCATGAATACGCCTTGAGACACGAGCAAATGCCTTGGGACACATGTGACTATACTCACTACCATACACAACGAACAGACTCGAGCGTGCTGCGTGATTTAATTGCTCACAAACAATTAACCTACCCAATCACGATCATCGATCCCGGTCCATCCTATTATTATTGCTTAGCCATTTCTTCATTCTTTTTTTCTCGCTAAAACTCCTTTTCAAATTCCCGCCTCTTCCAGACAACACGCCGTTTGTACCATAGAATGCTAAAGGACACCGAATGGGTATCGTGGCATTTTGTATGTACAATTTTATTTATATACCTTTATATATCTGTATATGCATACAGCATCTATTTATCTATTAAACAGATTATTTATTCGTCTTGATAGACAAAAATGTTCACCAGGTTAACCATGGTTATCCCGTAATTCCCGAATGTTTCCTTAACGGGGAAATCGATCCCAAGCGTGAAGTGGGTTGCGCGAGGATTGTGGTCAGGTAGGCGTTCGGATCCGCGTAAAAAGAAACCGTCGAAGAATTCCACGCTTCACGTGGCACCAGCTTCTGGCTCTCTCTTCGCAGGGGGGAAATACACCTTGCCTGATAGTCGTCCTTACTACGCGACTACTTGTCTGCTATGGGGGTATTCCTCCATTGTGACGTTTCTGATGAGGGGAGTACGGGATAGTCATCCTTTAACGTGGTGGACGATGACTTCGGTCAGGATAGCTCGTCCATGGCGGTATTATGGATGCTGGAATAAATATATAAATTGGGAATGACTGGACCTCTGGACAAATATATTTATTCGTATGGTTATACGCGTATTCGCATATGCGAATCGTGCGTGCACCAATGGTTATTCTTGAAATGTGTTTATCTTATTTTCGGAATGACGTGGTTTTCTATGGATATACTGATTTTAGAGTTTTAATCCAAGATTTATGGTCGCGTTAATTTGTTCTAGGATATGCCCACTTGGATATTCGTGTAAGTAGGTATATATATAGGTATAGTGAGATTACACGCGCGATCCCTTGATTCAATACCAGTAATGATATTTTATGGTTTTTTGTCTAAGAATGTTTTATTCTTAATTCTCGCCACTTTTTTATGGTTTTTTCAAGTCTTTTTTCTCCCTTTATTCTTTTCACTCAACGCGAAATCCTTTTGACTGTATCGACCTATTTTGTGGGATCATCGACTGTAATTCAAGTCAATTCATCTGTTTATCAAGTCCATGCACAATGGCGAATAAGGTGCACTGTCAGAATCAGGAGTCGCATTTTTTTTTCGAATTCTCAAGATCGTCGGTTCCTTTGATAGGATGTTTTTTTTTGAGAATTATCAAGCTTTTTTTAATACCTTTTTTATGGCAATCTCCTTCAGACCGCTACGAACAGATCTCTGCAGGATCGTCGGTCCCAATTCACCCTTTACAAATGCCATTAATCAGTTGTTTGATATTTGATTCGCGATAACCGACCATGAATTAGCAAGACTGTCTCCATTGTTGTCCTAATGGATTCATACTGTATCTATTATTTATTGGAATTGTCACGAATGTCCACCAACCGTAACCGCTCATCGTCCTAACAGTGAACAAAGCGCGCTTCGAGGAATTCTCGCGTAATTCTTAACAGGTGGGACAGTCCCCAAGTAAGGTTTACGCAATTCGTAGAAAGTCGCTCATGGGAGACCATATTCACACTAATTTATTTTCCGAAATATTTATCCCACCCGGTAATATAATATCCTCCATCGAGTCCTACTCCACGTAGACGTTGGAATTGGTAGTCGCGTAGGTGCCGCGTTACGCACCCAGGATGGGAGTTTTTACGCAATTCTTAGAAAGTCCTATGGACGCTTACGTTACACGCGCATACGTACCTGTCCCCTGACTTTCAGCTACGTCGGCCAATCCGATTCATTCATAACGTAATGTATTCCATCCGCGCGTGCTCGACAATGGCCGTGTATATAGCCTATGCGTAAGTATTCATAAAGAAGCGATAACGCGGGGACATCAGAGGAGCCATTGAGAAATCGCAGGGCCGTACAAAATAGGGGGCACTAACCTTCAACCTGAAACTCCAAAGTCACTTCTACAACGCGATAGGAAAATGAAATTTAACACGTTAAATTTCAGACCGACCACCATCTTGTAGGAATTGTATTCGTCGTTCTCCTTTAGCCAGAGGAAATAACGTCGTGACGTTAACGTATTGGGTTCCACGAAATTCTTTAATTTGAGGTCAGCAACAAGAACCGCAGCCGATAACCTCCAGTCATCTTTTACTATTTCTCTTTCTCTCTCTCTCTCTCTATTTTTGAATAGATCACTACATGCAAATAGTGACGTATGCGAATATATATACACCAGCACGTAGGCACACCTGAAAACAAAGGACCCGGAGACTTATGTGTGTCATGGGGAACGTGACGTCGGAAACATAACCTCGAGGCGATGCTTAAATATTGAACTTGTCTCGCGATAAACGCTTTAATGGAGGATTCTAGAATCGACGTCCATTTTGTGTCCCTGGCTTCACTGCGAACCGGAAGTTATAACGGACAGGTGTGTTCCGACAGTCATTCAACCGTTTATACGTTCCTAACCTCACTTTTGTCTTACGATATTCTACACGGCACGAAGATGGTCATGGTCGAAGAACAGACACTGGGAATCGACGTTCCTTCGGAAGGTCGTCCATCAACTGGCTCAACTAAAATATATACCTTTAAATGTCTGGCAGAAAGATCGTCTAGACTGGCTGGATCGTAAAATACGAAAATCGACCGCGACTCGCCGTGCCGCTCTCGACTTTATATGCACCTGGGTTGAGCCACGACGAGACGTGCTATTATCCCGGCGTAAAACTCCGAGCTACTTTAATCTGCACGCATTAAAGAGTTCCCACTGTCACTGGGTATCTTCAATTCTTTTTTACTCTATGCCCTAGCCACTTCAGAACAAAGAGGTAAACTCTCGCGCATTTATTTACTCGTCTCTGCTCGTCTCTCGATTCTCGCGTCGGTCTCGTCCGTTGCAAAACTTTCAGTGCTATTTTCATTTGCATTCGCTTATATTTCCAGTCTACCGTTTTTCCACCTGTCGGGGTCTTCTCTGCTTGGACGTTTTATTAATACGTCCTTGACTATCGAGATCTTCGACAATGAAAACGTACCTGTGCGAATCCTCACCCAGGTGAAACGTCTCGCGAACCAGTTTCAGCATTGAAACGACGCTAATTCATTCGCTGCTATATTTACAAGCGCTCCCAGGTCGTTCAAGTGAGACGTAGCTGTAAGATATTACCGCTCGAGGATACCGTCCTCGGATACCTGGCGGAGTCCTTGTGAGTTAGAGGGTTTGCCTGCCGGCCGAGTTTAACTCGTCGAGGATACTGGTAGTAGTAGCAGCAGCAGCAATAGTTGTATAGTAGCTGTAGCCGATACTAGTACTGCTATAGTAGTAGCGTTGGTAGTAGTATACACTGCCACTGAAGAAGTCGTTTCTTCTTCAGCAGCGGCAGGGCGGTTTGCTTGATCGCTTACCTGGCTCATTGTTAGCACAGTAGCAGCAGTAGCTTATACTTTAGATCCTACTTGTACACTGACTTCACCTATCGTATCTTCACCAGGTTATGGCTGCCGTCCGAGACCACTATCCTCAGTCCCAAAATCTCTGGAGGTCAGATGATTCCTAGGATAATACTCCCTTATGCGATAATAAAAAACGCTATCTTAAGGATAAGATACTTATGTAATGCTGCTACTGGCTCAAGGAGGTAAAACAAATCAATGACTAATTAATGATGGATACAAGTATAATATATATATATATATAGAATGTTTCTAGGGAATTCCCAAATTAACTCATTACTAGTTGATGATGGAGTTTAGAATCTCAGGTGCACAGTCAGATATAATTATTGCGCGATTGTCATTGACATTTACACATTGCATAATTTCGACGAGTGCCTCGAGTCCGGGTTTCTTGTGTGTATATAGATCCTTGCTTGATCCTTAGATCCTCTGTGAGATTATCGTGCCTCTTGTTTGCGCCTCTAAGTCATACGGACCCGACTACCTTTTAAACAGTACCCACGTTCTACGTGACCTCGTCCACCAGGATCCTCTTCTGGAGGAGACTCAGGAGCATCACGTAAGGTTCGTTATTTCGCTTGTTCGTACGATCTTCTCTGTATACCGTGCGATACTCTTGGAAATGTATCTTGCTGTTGTATAGATCGTATACGTATAATCATACCGTGATGTACTTTCAGAGATCTCGCGAGTCCGTTTGTTATACACCTGCCGAAGCCAATCCACGGGCTTCCCACAGTGTTGGGATCAGCGTTACGAAATCATCGCCCCGGGTCCAATTAGTGATCTTGCTCGATGACGAATACGTGATCCAGTTAGAGTGAAAGAATACACGGATGGGATTCTCATGTTTATTTATTTACATGCAGAATTTGACTCTGGCATTCCTGTCACTGCAGCCATTCCACGTTTGATTCATCCATTTCGTTGCACGTTAGTTCCTTTTGTCTTACTGTACTTCCGTTGGTTGATTTTTCTCAAAATCATTTATTGCATGGGACAAGACCCCCCCCTTTATTGTTTCTTGGAGAAATTATGGCATAGATTTTTTTTCTTATGAGATTTGGGGTAATTTGCGTAACTTTTTGTTTTAGGTTATCTAGGATCCCGTTTAGGAGTTATTTCACACTGGTGTTTACTTGTATTCTTACATTATGCAAGTCGCGGATGTTATCACCGGCGGTGGGTCATGTATAAAATCGATGGGACGTTTCTCTAGTTAGCGTGGACGTTAGAGGACGTTTCGAAGATGAACCGTAGTTATTAGCAGGTGGTTATCTGCGCGTCGTCGATAAGTAATTAGTGGACAGTACGTATTAGAGAATGCGTGCGACATCCGTCGTAAAAATAGAAGGTAAATACCTTGAAAGAAAAAGAGAGAGAAAGATTATGCGTAAAGAAAAAGAAATATATACGACGAAAATTCTCGTGAGAACGTGGAAGCGATTGTACGGGCGAGTATAGTCATTCGAAATTATGCCTCCAGAAGGCTAATACAGGCTTAATGACGAGTAATAACGTAGGAAAGACGCCTAGACGGCAGAAACCTATAAATATTCAACAACGTATCGCGCGAAGATGCAAGGGAATCGACAGGGAAGAAATAGAGAGGAGAGAGAGAGAGAGAGAGAAAGATGGAGGGAGGAGAAAAAAAAGAAATCGACACTCGGAACCTCCAGCAATTTATATCTGTAGACAGCCGGACTCCTACGATCGAACGGAATGTTAATGCAAAATGTTAATCGATGCCGATTTCACGTTTGATGTAACGGACGTCGACCGCACGTGGACTCTTGTGAATGAATCCAGCCAAGTAAAGGTCAGGACCCCGACGAATTTATTGAAGAATTTGTGAATCGAGGAGTTCCGGTTTGTCAAATACGAATAACGCCGGCTTTAACGTGACTTCGAAATGTCAAAGTACTTTTTCTTTTTATTTATTTTTTTTTGGACTGTACACATTCCGCCATTGCTAAATTCGTATAATGTCCGACGATTTGTCTCTGCTCTCACAGCCGGGAACGACGTTTTGGAAATAAATATATAGGAAGTAACGCTGTCAACTCTGCGAACGTCCCTCGAGCGAATTTAAATTCAAATCTCCCGCCAATAATGGGATTCGTTCGATTTTCGAATTGTGCGAAGTTCACTCGCCGACAGTCTTCCTAACGAGCTCGTGGATACCGTATAAAGCGTTAAGCAGAAGGCGATCGCCGGTAGGAGCATTCGCGGACTCGCCTTAATGCTGCCTTTAATCATGCTTTTATTCAGACGCGCAGTCTCTGGCATTCGTTAATTATATTCCCGTCTATATTTGTATTCATTACGCTCGCCGGTTACATCTATCCTCGTATACTGCTTTATTATACATTCTCCTGCGTATACGTATCTCTTGCACTCTGTCTATATACCGTGTTCTGTATACACGCATCGTAATTACGACCGTATACGCCTATAATTACGTGTACCTGCGTATGTGTTTGTACAAGACCGGCATCGAGGGCGAGAAGGGGGTCGATGTATTTTTATCGCACAATTCTATACGATTTCATTTTTATTACAAATTTTTTCCTGGCTTTTTTATTTGAACGAAAATCCTCAGCGCGGCTTCTTCCAAACATTATCGATAAACTTTTTGCAATCTCTTAATTGAGGACGAACTCTATATAATTACAGTCTCTGTTCACGTTATACAGGGTTATACAGATTAGACGCATCGACAGGAGGTTGGAGCGTCTGTTTAATTTTAATAAAATAACTAACCTCAATTATTACGTAAAGCCCGAATAAACCTTAATTAACATATGTTTTACGACGTACGATACATAAATATTCCGATAGCAGCTTCGAACTCGTGAATGAATCTAATGGAATTTGAATTCCATAAGGTTCCCGCCATTTCCATAAACCATACATATTTTATTATTACCGGCAATTAATTTATCCTCGTTCGCTGACGTGTTTCGCACAGGGTTCGCCAGAGTCACGCATACTATTAATAGACGCGGCTGATGTTTAGATAGACCGTAAAGAAATTCGCACGCGCCAAAAATAGACAGTCGCAAAAGCGCGAGTTAGTTGATTACAACGGTGTGGTTAATTGGCCCGTAATTAATGCCGGGAACACGTTTCAAATAACTGAACGCAATGTAAGCCTCTTTCTTTTTTTAAGCCTGTCGTTCTCTTTCCTATTACATTTGCTCGTACCTACGTACGCCGGCGTAGCATTATTCTCTACTGTATTGTACACTACTGTAATATATATATATCCTAGGTATAAGCATCGAGGTCCGAAGTCGCAACCTGCCGTGGCATAGGTCACTGAACCCGGCGTGTGACTCTGCGTTACTCGACACAATGCCTTACAAATTGTACTCGGCTCGGTATACATTGACCGCTTGTAAATACACAAAAGAGCCTCTTTACAACGACATGATAGATTACGCAGGACTCACTGTGACTCAAGTATTACCATGAGATTCAGAAGGCTTTCATATTGTCAATTCGCAGCGTCAATTCGCAGCGTCAATGATGCCTAGAAATAATTTTTCGAGCGGTACATACGAAAATGGTAATTATTAATTAATATTATTTTTAAACGAAACCGTACAACTACTTTGAACATTACCATACAGGTGAAACAGGGTGAATTTGTTGTTTTTTTACGGTTTTTTTTTTCGGAATGTTCGACAAAATTGAATTCAATCGAATCCATTTGAAAACGGGGACTTATGGGTAATATCGATCAGGATGTGTTAACGAGTGAGAAATCGTAAAAGGTATTGGCTGGTTGTATCATCTGTAAAAGGCAATGGCGCGTGCACAAGAGACTAATACGGTCTTATCGGCGACTAGCATAACGAGTAAACATAACCTAAGGTCACGTTTCGATAGAAAAGGTAGCCACCCTGAAAGCAGAACCGATCGGACTCCATATCGAGGTATACCGGCTGGCAAATGGCGGCAAGTATCATTATGCGACCTTATTGTTAAATCGATCATCGTTCGTTGGATAATATTTGTGTGATTGCATGAGGTCAGTACAGGAATAGTGCGCGTTTGACGTATTGACCTTGGGTCGTGGAATCATCCTGGTTTTATTTTATATTGTTGCAGAAACCTAATGGCTGACACGCATCGCACTGTGAGAATTCGAGATTGTTCGCTGTCAATCATCGAACACGTGGAAGTGGGTTAAACGAAATTTTATACAGTCGCTGTAGTTCGTTGGAATCGTAGCCATTCTACGGTTGATCGTTATTATCGTTCCGCTTTTGATCTTTACTGGTGATAACATAACTTAGTAATCACACCTATTAACTTGCTCAGGATTAATTAGTGGGAAACACAAGACGTCGTGACGAGAATATTACATGGTATGTGGAATTTTTTCATGGCTCTTGGATATTTTTCTTTCTGTTTTTTCAATTTTTTTTAATTCTCTACCTGTTTACAGGGTGAGACTCAAGTGTTTGTATGCACTAGTTGTAACTTGCTTGGGTATCTAACGCAATTCAAGGACAGACGGGATCCACGATATTTGGCGACAGATTATTACTTTATTAGTATTCTGGAAACTGAATGGACATGCCAGTCTGGCAATTTTTAATCTCTGTATGGTTTCCTTGAACCTGTACATCTTTATTAGCCAGACTTTATGTTCAGTGCGAAAGTGAATTTCTTGAAGTATATATTTCCAAGCTCAGGATGACTCTAAGAGATTTCTAATGGCTTATCGTGATGCACTGTATATGGATTTGCAATTACTCAGATTGCCATACGGAGTGTCTGCTGGGAATTCTTTTTCTTTTTTAGCTCTTTGCTTTTTCTTCTTTCTAGTCACCTTTTCTGCTTATCTCTCATCTTCCAACGCACATGGATACAACGCTAACAGAAAGTCACAAATTAACACACAGAATTAATTTACACTACACCTACACAATGCAGTCCCAAGTAAATATGCACAAGTATTGTTAATTGTCAAATATTGTATGCTTGCTAAGTAAGAACTTTATAGGAAAATTATTATCAAAGGTAAATTAATTCGCCAGCAATTTAGAGAAGAGTTCAATTTATTAGTGAATATGAATTAACTTTTGCAATCCAGTGTACACCGTACGTGTGTCGTTCGCGTACTGCTCGATGGGGGTAAGAAGTATAAATCTGCGGTCGGTACATAAATATTAACATAATTCATGTCGACTAAGTGCAGAGGTAGAACGAGGTGCATGGCCGTAAGTGAAATCGTTCTTTGCACCGGCGCATGATTGCACTAATTTGCAATAATTGAGCGTTCACCGCGACCGTAACCATGCGCCGCCGGAATTGATCTCGATCGATCTTATATCGACACTGCGGTGCAGTAGATCGATCATAGTTGAAAGTGGAAATTAAAATGCCATTTCGTTGATCCGAAGTTTTTTGCATACTTCTCTTATCACGCCTGATAACGATTTTTGTTGCATATTTAATTTTTGTATTATTCCTTGATTTATCCTACGCTGTTGTTTCAATGATATCGAGTACGGGGGGGGGGGGGGATGAAGGGGAAAAAACTGATTTAATAATTCATTGAATTGACAAACCCCCTTATTTATACGGCCCTGGCGCAGGTAAAGCTGAATGGGGACTTGTCCCACAGTGCGTAGGCCGTCTCTTGATTGGTCGAAGAAGTCGGCCTTCACAGACTCCGCACTCACACTCTTGTAGCTACTTTCGAATTCTCATGGACCACGAAATGCGTACGGGACTATACAAGAATCTGGTATTCTTCTTAGAGTATATATATATACACAGATATATACGTATGTGAATACACGTGGAAATAATTCCCATTGGTCTTCTGAAAACATGACATACCTTATCTAAGTATGGGGAAGAAGAATTTTGGTAAGATTTTGACAACGCGTCTGATCCCCGTTGAAAATGATTGAATGATCTATTTTGTTTTTGAGCAAATATTTTAGCAGAGTAAAATTCAATTGGGTTGGTTTATCACAAAATTCTGATAATTAGATTCGTCTGTTTTGCATTTGGAACGGAGGTATTTGGTAATTCGATGATTTTTATTTTTTTTCTTTGTTGTGAAGTTCGGTCTACTAGAGACGTTTTCAAAATTGACACTATCCTTTTCCTAAGGATCAGCCGGACGGGATATGACGTCAGGAGTCAAAATGTCGATTAACCACCCCGAGCCTTTCTAGCACGAGGTCGTGCGACTCTCGATCGATTAGCCAATCAATAAATACACACATGTCCCGGTCAGGGTGTGGTTTCGATGTCGCTATCGACTTATGCACGGGGGATGACGTCAGGTCCGGATTGACTGTAGTTTCGAGACGGAGTATACAGGAAGCAGTGATCGAAGCGAGATCGATCTCTCGGATCAGTGATCTCAGCGATCGTGAAATCATTTCTGAACGTGGATCAACGTTTTCTTCGACCTCTCAATTCTTTCGAAATGCCAAAATATCTGAAAGCCTTTAAAGTTTGCGAAAGAAAGAAAAAAATGCAAAATCTACTTTTCCTACAGTCAGACAATGTCGTTGAAATTGAAAACAGGCCTTGTCGTACAATCGTAATCGCGAATGTGTAACTGGCTTAAGCATTAGCATAAGTACCTCGTATGTTGCCCTACGGTTTCTCATATCGGTTGCATTTATCGCGTGCACCGTGTATCCTATCGCATTGTCCTCGCTCGTTGCGAATTGCCTTTAGCAGCAGTCATTTGTCATCGTTATACCCCTACGGCTGGGCGCACGCCGATATCTGTCGGCGTGTATATAACTATCGTAGTAAAGATCGGAGTATCATAACTTTGACAAGGCAACAAGCAAAGCAACAACGAAGCATAACGAATCGCCGAACGCATATCGAAGCCGTACGAAAATGGAGAAGAAAAAGAAAAAAAAGAGAAGCACAAAATGGACGCGATTTCTTAAGCGAAGGTCAATTTCGCATTTTCTCATAATTCCACGAGAAAGACAATATCTCCGTGTATACGCACGTACATACAATAATACGTGATCGGAATGTGAAAATGACAAAATGGCGACACGTGCCAGTGAAACCGCACTCGAGCAGCAGCAACAGTCAAAGCAGAAACGTCGATTTCGCCCCGTATGAAAGTTTCAAAGCCTTTCGTACAGTACTCACGGCGCGTCCGCATCGATATTCATGAACGGCACGTCGACGACGGCTTTCAATGAGATCCGGGATTCTCAGTTCCTCGAGGAAGCCATTTCCATCGTCTCATTGTAATAATAAAAAAAAGAACGCAGCAGCTCCAACGTTCCTATAGCACGACAATAAATTCCATGGCAATCGATCCAAACGACGTTACTACGAAGCTTTTTTTTCTCGTTGGCCTGTAAGAAAAATTCTTTATTCAACGTTCGCAATTTCTTTCTTCCATAATACCTCTTTTCTTTTCTTCCAGACAATTACCCCTGAGACTTAACCGCGCACGTTACGTTTCCCTGCCGATTCAATCGCCACGTGGACGTCGTATCCGACGCGGTTAAAACGTGGGAGGCCATCTTGGTATTTTCGTGATGCCTTCTACGCGTGGGCTTGTTTTCAAGATTATTCTAGCCAGTCTCGAAATATCAGCGACTATATTTAACGGCTTGGATGTTCCCTGACGTTCCAACCCTCGTGACTCCACAGTCAGGATAAGCGTTCTGAAAGACGCTGCTGTTGTAGGGGATCCTTTTTCGTATTTTTTTCTTATTCATATCCACGCGAACTTCGTCCCGTGGGCGTCGCGTTGATTTGGAACTTTCAGTATTTCAAGGCATCCCGTGCTAAATTGAAACAGTACAATTTGTATTGACGCAATGTAGCGGGTGACCCGGTTGAAAATAATCACAAGCCACTGATACGTTTTATTAACCCTGAATATATTTACCTGGATCCATCCGATATACCATGTGTCTTGTAACACGAACGAATTGAAATACGACGTCGTTTGCAAAACGATTCATTCCTTTTCGCGCCATTTTCAAATTATTCACGCGAAAATATCGAAGAGATATTAAAATTACATTTTTTTCTTCTTTCTTAAGTAGCTTCGTTAGTCGTTTTATTAATGGCTGGTGGCACTTTGATAAACCGTTTATGGTTTAAATTTGACTAGACGCTAGGTTAGGCGGATCGTATACATATATTATGTATCCTTTTCTCTCTCTCTCCTCGTCTCTTTCTTACACGCTTGATCATACTAGACGACGGCTAGAGAAACTGGCTGTGGTCCATAGCCGATCTTTCCCTTCAAATATGGTAAGACACGCTCGTGATCTTACGTCTGACGAATTTGCATCAGCAACGTTTAGATACCCGACTACGACATTCACGCCGTAATTAGCGTCGATGCAACCGTTCGACAATGTCAATTTGTCCTGACGCCTTTTCTGTTTCGTATGACACGATAACGATGCCTATAGATATACGCTGTGACGATATACAGTCAGCAAAGTCTGTTACAGTATATTCATAAGACAATAGCATATCGGATCTTTTGTATATAGTAAGACAACAGTCAAGATATCCTTAGTGATCTATCTATAACGTAAAGCAGTATGTAAGTGAGGTTTAATATTTTTCTAAACATTTACGGATACACTAGACACTTATTAGACACAAAATTACACAGATATTGTATGACGGTATAATTGTAGTATTTGTACTGTATTTTAATCAACATGGAGTATGAAGAGTGTCTGGTAAATAAGCACTGGTTGGATTTATTGAAAAAAAATGGTATAGTTATTTTATAAAATCATATTGAAAAGATTGTCTAAAAATTTGGTGTAAAGGTAGAAACGATTGGTATGCCGTATACGGAAGCTGTGAGTGCACTAGAAAGAGAAGTGCTATACTTTGGTACAGGATGCTATAGTACGTTTAGTGTGAAGGGTACCTTAAACGTGGGGGAGAGAGAGAAAGAGAAAACAAGCAGCAGCACCCAGTGACCGGTAGCGTTGATTGATTCTTGCTTTTCTTGCTTTTCTTACTTTTCCTCGAGGTCCGATTCCACGAAGCAAAAGGCCATAGCTCAGGCATCTCACGAGATGGAAGGAGAGAGAGTGAGTGAGAGAGAGGGAATGGTTCACGGTGAAGTGGGCGTGCAGGATACTATATACTCACAGATATAACGTAGCTATCGGAAGATCGTGAGTTCGACTGTGGAAGCTTGTGAAAAGAATCTTCGAAGTTGGGTCGAGCGATAAAATCAATCGATCGGTATATACATAGACGCACGAGCAGTTTTGAATCAACCGGTAGTCCTGTATCTTACCGTGTTGGTATGACTTGGCTGTTATGCATATATGGTTGGTAGGCGGCACGTGCGTGTAGGTAAACGAGTCAGGTCGGCGTCGTGAGTATCTTTCACCGGATGCACTCCAGGCTCCGGGCTCTGGGTCAAAATCAAGGATATTGTCAATCGAGATATTCTCTGTCTACACGTGTTTCGCTTCTCATCTCTTTGATTTATAATCGTGCTGGATGAAGAGAGAGAGAGAGAGAGAGAAGAGTGTCCTTCATCTCTTTCTCTTTGGCCTTTTATTTTTCTCTTCAGCACTCTGTAGGCGTTGATTACCCTTATGCGGTTATGCTTCTTTACCATTTTGATTTAGAAATTATTTTTTGTTTTTTTTTTGTTTCTTTTTCTTGTCCTCCAGTGTAACCTGAAGAGGATTCTTGTCGCTTTCCGATTGGAGCACGTTGGAGAATGTCTGTGATAATATTAAGGACGCCGTATTTGCTCAGGGTGTCGATGATCTTTCTTGGTTAAATATTTGAAGAGCGAACTACGCGGTCAAGTGATATTTGCTTGGATTCTTTTACTTGGCTGTGAAGCAGACGAGGAGAGAGAAACGAGAAGAGGTGAGAGGAGAGGCAGCAGAGCGAGAGAGAGTTTAGGTCAGAGAACTTACCTCCCGGAAATCCTCTTGATCCGCGTCCTTTTTCTTCAAGTGAATTCTTTTTATTTTCATAAATTCCCTCGGCGAGCACACCCAAGCCACCGGCCAGACGGCTTGAACAACGGTGAAAGTACTAAGGAGCCACGAAGTAACCCCACCTTTGGTGCTCCACTAGGATGCAGCTTGAACCTTCTCTAACCTAAAAACCTGAACCGGCAAAGAGTGCCGGCGTACCTTGGGGGAGAAAAAAATAAGTACCTAATTCAACACGGATCAGCCATCTTTTGCAAATCTCAAGATTATCCAACCGCGGAGCGTCGTCTATAAAAAAGAAACATAAATACTTGTAAACAGACATTTAAAAATATTCAAAGACATTCATACACTTTTTTTTACAATTAACACAAAAAAAATGGTATCCTCGTTATCCTTGGCTATTAATTAACAATCCATCGTTCATCGGTATACAGATTTTCATGGGATTTCATTTTTCATCGAATCGACAATGATATACCGATTTTTGAAACACCCAGAAGATTTTTCGCCATTTTCAACCTCGAATGACCAATGAATGATTTAAGGGGGGTGTCACCTTTTTTAGGGTCAATCTTTAGTATTTTATTTTGAAAAAGATATTGAATATTTTTGGGATTGGATTTCGACAAAATGTTTATTCATATTTCAAGAATTATGACGTTTTTTGTCGTTATAAAATTATGAAAAATAGTGGTAGAGGGGGAGCCATTGAGTGAAAGCCCCAAAAAACTTGGTTGTCATGATTCCACGCGTTCCGAAAGTCGGAAACAAAAATGTCATATTGATTTAGTTCCAAAAAGTGAATCTATAGAGCCCGTAGTAGAATCAAAATTTTTAAACATTTTTTGCCAAAGTTACAAGTGGCTTTCAAAAGAAAAATGTTTTAACCCTTTTTCAACCGCTTCAACATTGCTATAAAAATCACAATTTTTTATGAAAAATATTGATTTCGCTTCGCGTTGTAGCCAAATAAATTCTGATAAGATTAAAGAAAAAAAAAATGGAATCGGTGTATTGGTTGATGAGATATCGTGACAACAGTACAAGAAAAAAGTTTTCGAGAAAAACACGTTTAAAGTTTCACGCTCAATTTTTGCAGTCTCGACGCAGTTTCGGGGAGGAAAAATATTATGAGCAACTTACTAAATGCCTGCCATTCCTGGACCATATTGTTCACCTTCCTCCTCTCAATATACCCAAACCCTCCGCTTCAGAATCCGGACAATAGAATAAATCGGAGTTGCTTAGACAGCAAAATTCTTCGTAGGAACGACCGTTACACAATGCGCGCTTTGATTCCCTGCAACAACTCCACCGATCGTCCAGCAGGGGCGGGCACTTCATTAAAAATCCAATAACTTCGTTGAATTTTCGTAATTTTCGAATAAGATCTTAACTACGTATTCTTGAATAGTTATACAATCAAAAAAAAAAATAAAATCGACATTTTGAAGTGATTCCCCCTTGAGAAAACTCCGGTGGCGCCACGCAGCGGGAATTCCACGCAACGCACCATAAACCACGACAATGGCGCTCGAATCTTTCAGTGAACAATCGCGTCGAACAACTAATAGATCACTTACTCTCTATCTAACAAGTGAACCGTTAAATCGGCACTCTGTCCAACAACAAGCCCCACGATATCTCACGAACCTTAGTGTAAAACTTCCATTTTCAATCTACACAGCATGCCATGCATACATATATCAAATAGTACAATTTAATTCCCTACGTAATCCATAACCTCAAATGTCCTCTCCGCGTTCGAATTCCACAGAATTAATCTTTCGTAGATTACAAGCAAAGTACAAAACGCCGCAGCCATCGTGCTTGCCGAACAAGTAGCGTCTCGCAAGAAGAAAAGGGAAAAGCATAAGAGCAGAACACAGGTAAACGTAAAGGATTGAAAGGAAAAAAAATGCAAACGTATAAAAGCCTGCGCAAGGAACGAAGATGCCCGCCGCGAGATACGAACTTCTCTTTGACGAGGCCGCTCGCGGATTATCCGACTACGTGTGACGTGACCGGTCGCGATAAATTTCAAGTAAGACCGAATGAACACGTAACCTTCTTCTCGATGAAGATCCTAGGTCCCATTATCTGGTATAAAGAGGGACACAAGATATCACGAGAGTAATCCTGGCATCGCTGCAGGTTGTACGTATTTTACTCAATTCGAAAATTCACTGAGTGACGTCTATATACGCGTGTATATCTATATACATATACATGATATATACAGTATATTTACACATTACTCAATTACATACTTCACTCAGATTTCACTTCTCAATCTCATCCTCGCATAAACTTTCAATTTAAATAGCAATATAGACACGGCTTAATCCACATTGACCAACGTCCAAGTTACCTAATCGCCTAATCACTATGCAACGAATAATGGATGGTTAATTGCTGAAGTTTAACGATATCGAAATTAGTAAACGGATGCTGGGTGATAGACACTCTTAACGGATTCAATCTTTTACACATATATATATAAAGGTATGACCTTTCTACCTGGCGCATCCGCCTTATTACGTAAGGAGATACCGGTATCTTAATCCAAACGATTGATTTAAGCTTTGTATATATATATGGACGTTTATTAAAATTTAATTATACGTAATGTTGGTACGATTGAAATTTATTTAGGTGGAGATTTTACGTAGGGTGTATCTTGATTGGGTTTTTTTTCTTGTCAGGGTATTCTTGGAGCTGAAGGGACGTCTTTTGTGGCTTCGACGAATATTCATTGTAACGATTATTATGGCGACACGGGTTACACGACTGTGCGACAACGACGCAGGACGTAGGCGTGTAAATGGTCGGCGTTGCGTGCTCCAGTTCTACCTGTTCTCTGCTTGTTGCAAAACTTGCTACTCAGGTAGCCAGGAGATCGCTCGAGCATGCTGCACGGCGTTGGCCTACGCCTACGGTAATTGCGCATCGTCGCGTTCCCGTAATACACAGTGAGATCGTAGATGACGAGCTAAGATAATAATCCCTTTGTATGGTGAATTCTAGAGTGGCTGTGGAATATACTACGAGAGGTGTATAAGGTCGACAGTGCTGTCCTGATAGTAGATTGATAGTGTACCGGTAGATGAAACGTAACTGCTTGGACTTTGAATTCGCCTTGCTTACGTCACGCACGGATACCACTGCGCTACTGGTACTGCGCAGAAGCGGAAGTCACGTTTTGTATTAGTAGAAATGCAGAAATCCGACGAGTCGTTTGTTGAGGTCTGGACTAAGAAAAAAAATTTTATGTTTAATACGTCTGAGGGTTATTTAGTAGTCGGAGAAATTGTTGCAAATCAATCGTTTGTTATTGTTTAATGATTATTTGACTTTGGGATTTTTATAGTGCACGAGATTTTGAGTATGCGAATTCTTTTTTTTTTATTTTATTATTCTTACTCGAAATAAGGGGGTCTCGAGAGACTGTATCCGGTCCTTTTGGGATAACGAGGTCGGATAAGGTATATTGTTGGGCCGGACTAAGGTGCCCGTGGGTCAGGAGGCCCTGTATGGGTCCCACACGAAAACGTGACGGGCCTCTGCGGAGGGTCCTGGCCTTCGTTCCTTCTTTTAGTCTGCTCGAAAATGATGATTTTTAACGCGAGCCAAAACCTGCTCTATGCTCATGCGCGTGGGTTCGTCATCGGTCCAGTCTTGGTATAACCTAACCTAACTTACAAAATCTTCATCCTTTCGTGTTCAGGCTTAATTGTCCATGCTGATATAATAATTTTGACTCTTCGTAAGTATCCAGGAAGCATATGGGTTTTTTTTTCTTTATTTTTTTTTTCCTTCTAAACACCTATACCTAGGTATACTTGAAAATTATTCTCCTACTCCTGGTCCAGCACCATCTTCATCCGTGATCGTGGCCATCCCGTAATCTGTCTTTAAAAGTTTTTCATGACTTCTCGAAAGATTCAACAATCATGGCGGCTTCCTCGCGACAGAGGAAACGCAGATACGTACCTGCAGGCTTCATAAACTTCCCGTAACCCCAGTGCATTGCGCAAGCCACCTCACGTATTCGCCGAGATTCTTTTTCTACGTGCCTCCGTATGAACTCTGACCCAAGACCGCCTTCCATTTGCTCCTCCGACGATCTCATCCCCGTACCTTCTTTTATCTACTAGTTCCTCTTCCTCGTCTCGTCCGATCCCCTCGGACGGGAACAGGGCAATTAATTTATATTGCCACGAGACGCGGACGGGACGAAGGGAGGATATTAAACCTTCGGGTTAATTACACATTTTCCCTCTCGTTAAATCATTCGCCGCCGTTCGTCCCTGCCAAACGTTTCTCCTGCGAGTCGAAGCGACTGAAAATACTCGGGGCGACTGTACGTGAGAAACGGCGGGAATTGATTGGCGCCAATGGAAACTACACCTAAGGAATAGAAAAAAAGATTTTCATTCAAAAACGCTATTTTTACTAAAGCCTCTTGCGTATCCCGAATACTTATTCTTTATAGAAACTGATAACGTATCTATGGAGTGCATTTATACTTATCATTTTTCTTTTCTTTCTATATATGGATTAACGAGGTAGGCGCCGTGTGACGCGATATATTAATCGCAAAGAGATCAGAGAATCGATAATTGTAATTCAAATCGAATTAACGTTCCTAAGGCGCAAGGCCGGAAGTAGGCGATGGGACGATAATCCTATGACTGAATAAAAGTGCGTAATCAACGTGCCAGGAAAACGGTTATCGCGATGACGTCACGCATCGGCGAATCGACTTTGATAAATCGAACGCACGCACGCAAGCAACCACGCCAGATAGCTACGTATATACAGATATATGCTGGCAGTCTGGCATCCTGGTGAACAAGCAAATCCCGACCAGGCGTAATTGCCTCTTTTCTTTTTTGTTGTTTTTTTTCTTTTTTTTTCCCCTCTAAGATTCCTTCACTTCCTCTACGCGTCAATGATTCGGCTTATCGATTATTCTAACACCGAAGAATTCAAATTCTTTTATCCGTCCTATTAACGCACATGCGTATCTACGTATGCATAGTGTATATATATATATATTATACCGCCTACTATCCTCCAAGAAGAACTTATCGTGATCTATGATTATTTTAAAAACATTCGACACACTCGTTAATCAAGCAGATACTCATCTATTGGATTTTAATTGATTTCGCTCAAGGATTCGTTTAGAGTGCTGACTGACTTTTTTTCTTTAACTGAAAATTAATACACGACGTAAAAGCAGAGAAAAACAAATATTTGCACAACTTCATTTCCCTTATACAATAAATTCTTTGGTCGTGTCTTCCCCGTACATTATTATTTACGTATTTTCTATTGATATCTCTGCGCAAGTGTATCTCGTGTCTCATCTCCTACTACTCTAATTGTAAGACGCTTTTGATACTATAGATAAATATATTTATTGATAATAGTTCAATAGATGAGATCATTCCTCACAGGGTTCCTGGAGAGACCAAGACGCGTGTACGTAACGTTATTGACAAAAAGAAAAAAAATAAAGGTCCGCCCTTTTCTTAGAGTACAAGTCTAGACGACCAGTCATGCGTGGGCACGTTCTTCCACTCTTTCCTACTCTCACAATCTTCTCCACGCTCCCCCCCTCTCTCTCTCTCTCTTCCTGCACATATATTCTCTCAGCTTTGTCCTCCCTCGGCGCGATTCTCTCTCTCTCGCATACTCACGTCCCTCACCATTACAAGCTTCGTGCTGGCAAGCACGTCGGTGTGGAGGATGCTTTATGTCGGCGCAACATGTGGCGAATATAATGCGAGTTCGAACAAGACTTCGCCGGTGCATCCGGGATCGCTCTCACACCCCCGCGTCGCGGATTGTATGCACGTCAGGGTGCATCAACGCGGACAGGAGAGCCACGTAGGATCCTCCCTGTATACCGATACACAAATGGCAATACCTGGACCCGAAGATGGATATCAGGAGGAATCCTGCACCACTGTGAGACGCGTGTTCATCCGTGCGATGCACCGGTGAAACTACCTTAACTCGTGTAACTGGTATATACGTGTGTATATACCTATGTATAGATACATAGGAGCAAGGTACACTCCTGGGGCGATTTTCACAGCGTGGAATCGCCAGTCGGGTGTTCCTCGCTACGCTTCGCTGATGACGAGTTTCAGCTACCTGGAGAACCGTAAATCGCCCTCCATTTCCTCGCCTTCCGTTACCGCTCCACAACTTTTATTCATGCTCGTTGCACCTCTTCCTCTATCGGCTGGCGCTTCGTTCAGAAATCTTTTGCATAAGACGTAACTGTCCCATCAGATCCGTTCGCTCTGTTATTTTATCCTTCAGTGACTCATTCCGAGTATCAAGATCAAGATCGTCCGAGTATCGGTGTTTAGCCGTACCTGGTTTCTCTTGATCGGTCCTGAAAACAATCGAAAAAAAGTCGTTCGAGTGTTCCTGCCTAAAAGAAAAAAAAACATACATAACAGGCGAAACGAACAGAGACATTAAAAAAAGGAGAGAGAGAGAGAGAACAATCGATCTCACCTATCCCATACCTAGGATCACCAATTACTTCCACGAAAGGTGCCCGCTGATCTACGTGATCACGTTGGAGTCTGACAGAAAAAATCCTTTGTGCTGTTCCAGCACTCGTAAGTGTCCTGCGGTGAGTTCGTAACCAGGTACAAAACATGGCCGTACGAGTCTTAGCAAGGACTCGAACCATACCGAAAAGAACGAAGCCGTCGATCTTGGCGCGGGCGTCGTAATTATTTTAATGGGCGTTCCTATCTCTGTCTCTTCTAAGGTATCTGGGTATCTGTACTTCATGGGTGTATAACTTATAGTTATATAATATATATATATATATCCACACAGGAAGATATTATTATGAGGAACAGACTGTGCTTCTGTTATGAGTACGTACCATATGTATAATTTATACGTACATATATATATACTACGTGGCATACCACCATCATTCATAATAACAAGTAGTGCTCGTGTGCCGTGTAATCTGGTATTCAGATCTACGATCTCACCAGATCGCAACCTCCGATTTCGGTCCCGACCGGGCTTCCTGGTTCGAGTCGATATGATTTATTCATTGTGCGATTTAACGGCCGGGAGCCTTCGGTTTGTTCTGTATATCCTGACGTAGACTCGTCACGGTCCAACCTCGTGACTACTTTTCATTTGGATAATCATCCTCGTGGATCCCTGTGCAGAAGAGATTGACCTCTAAGAGGATGAACGTCCTTGATATACCTAGCCACAGCTAGCTTACATACCTTGCCACCAGGTGCTTTCTATGATGAAATTTCTCAGTGGTAACATAACCTATAATATTTCTCAGCAAGTTTTCAATTCTCGGGAGGGAGGGAGGGAATACACGATGCGCTGGAATTATGCGAGAATACCCGCGTGGGTATGCTTGGAGTCATTAAGGTAGTAGGTAACTGTAGGTTGGGACCTAGTAGCTCGTTGCTTCATACAACGGGGGAAAAACTGCGCTCCGATTGCTACACTCTTTGGCCTGTTGGCTGCTAGACTGCCACTAGTGTTGCTGCTGCTGCTACTGCCTACTGAAATACGCAATGCACTGTGTACAGTCAGTCTACGTTTTCCATGCATCGAATGTAAACGAGACTTTCGACAAACCCGCTATTTTATACAATCAATATATTCTACAGCGGTTCGTTTATATAATTCCGGGTAAACTCGCTGAGTGTACATCCGGCAGAATAGCATTTAATGGAATTGTCAGATATCTCGATGCATTGTTATTCAGGAAGAAACGGTGGTTAATTGCACGTAAATATAGACGTAAAATAATATTTAAAGTTTTCTCACGATAGATCTCTTTTATATTAATTATCGTTAGAGTTCATTCATGACATTGAATCGCGTAGTGCCTTAGATATAGACGTGTATATAGAAGATATAGACATGTATATAGTAAATATAGACGTAAAATAATATTTAAAGCTTTCTCGCGATAGATTTCTTTTATATTAGTTATCGTTAGAATTCATTCATGACATTGAATTGCGTAGTGCCTAAGACGTACGTATCTCCTTAACGTATCTAAATATTTCTGGCAATTTTCAATTTCTGTGTACGTTAAGTAACTGCTTGTGTCTTATTAACGTTGCATGGATACAGTAGCGAGGATTGACAGTGCTCGTGAGATAACAATATTGTACGTTAGTCCTACTGAACGTTACCGTTCCATAACGTAGTATACGTATAACCTACAATGTTATACAAAAGGCGTAGCAGGATACTGCATTGTTTTGGTACCAATTGCCAGTCATTCTCGTTCCTTGTTCGTCGATCAATCGCGATCGGCTAGAATGACGGTAGTGGAAGGTGCTGGTGCGACGGGGACTCGAGATCCTCAGTCGATAACTAGAATGATGTAACGGGCAGATTGAATTGCGTAAAGGAACCACAGGCATGTTTATTAATCGATGCTCGCGATACGCGTTTATATCATAGAGAAGCTAGAGGTACGCGCATGCGCGGTTGGTATCGCGAGGGAAGAAGATTGTGCGACGTTAAAAAGATTAATAAAAGTTGTACAATATTTATCAGTACCCAAAAAGTAAAGATTTCTTGCACGTCATTGGGAGTATTCGCATTTCTCTCTCTCTCTCTTTTTTTTCGTATCACAGCCAACTTCACGTCACTTACAGGCTGGACTTTCTCGTTTCAAATCGCCGCCAGCGTCTGCGCGCGCATCCCGATTGACGTTATTCGTGACGCGTAATATTTTCCTGTGCTTTAAATTTCCATTTCGTTCTGTTTGCTCACTCTCTCTTTAATGCTCGAACTCTTTCTCTGTGCAAACGTGTTTTTACGGATTGATCTGCGTCCCGACGCCCGGATTATCGTATACATTCATATAGGTATCGGACACGTTATATCTCTAGCGTGCTAATTCTCTGACGCATGATCCTCGATGAATGACGATAGTCTGTTTTCTTTTCTTTCTTTCTTTCTTCTTTAATGCCGCCTCTTTTTATCACATCTACGCGTCACTTCGTTATTTTGCAACGACACGAACGGCCGGCATTGCCTTAACGACTGTAGCCTAGAATAATAGGCTGCACGTCGTGACACTTAGAATTCGATAATTTTCGACGCCATTGAAATTCTAAATGAGGATTCTTGTCAAGCTGCATCGTTTCTATTGTCTGTTAAATGTCAGTTTGTTATTTTACGATACCTTTAACCGGATATACCAGATTTAGGATATACCAGGATTATACCAGAACGCATCTGCACTGTGCAACTGCAGGCAGGTCTGTGGCGAAGTTAAGCAAAACAAAAGTAAACTGTGGCTTATTTTCAAACGGCGTATACATACCAAAATGGCTCACGGTAATATCTTTCTGCATGGAATCTTCTCTCTCTAAGGGTGCCCCAGTGGCAGGATAAAATGGCTGTTTGATAAAAAGCAATAAAGCGTCATTCGATACAGGCTGTCGAGTCCGGCTTTTACCTTTACTACCCTTTATGATTCTTTATATATGCATATATGTTCATGCGTTATGTATACCACGTGGAAAAGCAATGGCGCCTACATAGATACACCTGTGTATTACACGTCACGGTAAAATTGCCATTTTTTTCTTTTTTTATTTATACGATCGACTTCTCCTCCAGCCTGATGCTGGTTTAGACTAGTAACTTTATTCCTTTTTGGCGAGGTTCATGCAGCGAACTGCGATTATGGCAACGCGCTACTGCACAATTGCACAAGCCGTCTGTTCCCCTGTGATATTCTGTCGACGCCATATTTATAAGGGAGAACAACGAGGTTGGTCTTGTTAATCGTGCGTGCATTGTTTCCGCGGCGGAATGTCGGATTTTCACAGTGGAACACGTTTCTCCGTGCGAGAATTTACAAGCAGATTAATGCTTAGCACTTCGGCATGACAATGAAGCGGAATACCATTCTGATTGACTTTACACGAATCTCGTTGAATTTTATTCTCATTCATCGCACGTCGACAGACGATTTCTTCAGACTCCGGACATTTTCTCTCGTTGTCCATTCACCTGCGACTCGCTCGCGTTACATAAGCTTTGTTTTGGATACCATTCACCTCCGCTCGTCTTTCACGCGTTCCATTACTCTGGCCAGTTCCTGGTTAACGGGTTTCCACTCTCTTTCTCTGTCTCGCTTTTTCTCTCAGTATCCTTCTCGCGCATGCTCCTTTAACCGGAAGTGACCGAATTACCTGAAAGTTTTCGTATATTCTGCGAAGCGTCCGCAGCGATGAATCCCCATGGCTTTCTCAAACCGTATAAGAAACAAATCTGCTTCGGTCGAATGCGCATGCGACTTTGCGCATTTCTCGATATGCGCATGCGCACGAATAACGACGAAAAATTCAAATTTCACTAGACGCATATTGCATTTAGATTCGTCACTCAACCGATGTTACCTGTAATTTGACAAACGGTATGAAGCATTAAGAATTTTTTTTGTTGACTCATTCTCAAAGGATTTTACACCTCGTTGCATATTCAAATGTCGTTAAACTGTATTTACGATACACCCTGTACATTACGGGCACTGTCTGTACTACGCCAGTGCAATTCCAGCCGGGCAATTCCCTTGCGTTCAAACCCGTAGAAATTATGATTGCCCGCTGGCAGCCATAAGCGCCCTCGTGGCTTCGCGAGCGGTACGACCGCCGCGGAATGCCCGCAAAAAAAGCGCCACGCACAGTATCCACGAACGAAGCACTCTCTTTGAAATTGTAGAGTAATAATGAGCTATTCTAGATCCTACATAACCTCCTGCCGATGGGTGGTTCTCTTTCCGTATCGTTTTTACCTTTCCTTCCTTTGTAATTTTCTTTTTCTCCCTCTCGCCAGCTTCTCGAAATACATTTATTGCCGAAGGAAATAGCCCTCGGCCTGCCGCAATTCCAAAGCACCTTACTTTCCCATCAAAACCGAACCCTCCACTTTTCTTTTTCTCTCTTACCGGCTCGCGGCCTTACAGAACAATTTTCTTATTTCGCGCAGTCCTCTTCCGACGGCTCTTTGCTCTATTCCAAGAGCTCTTACGATACGAGACTGGCAAGAATACCTGCACAACCGTTTCCATGGTTGAACTATCTCAATGCTAACTATTAAGGCTGTTTCACAAAGTTTCCATCCTCGGTATCCACGTTTAATTCAAACTCAGAGATTTTAATCGCCAACGTTTCTTGGCATTTCAGCGGTAAATATTTTCAGTGAGCGTTGGTCAAGATTCTCATAGCTTTTACAATATCAAACTTTCTTACGTACTCACTATCTTATCTTCGCTGAGGGTTGTCGTTTCTTGTAAACAGAGACGGAACGCGCCCTCGTGCGAGCGAAACTATAAACTACACGCATATGACGGTCGATGCTTGCGTGATTTACTTAAATATGAAAAAAAAAGAAGAAAACATACAAAGAGGTCATTAGGGTCAGATTAGGCCGAGCGAATTAATTTGCTCGAGGTAATTGAATGAACTTTCTTTCTTAATGTATTATTTTCACGAGCGACGAAATTACGTAATTTTTCAGTTTTTTTCTATCCTATCTCTCGCGATACTCTTCAATTAATTTATTTGCTTTTATCTTTAATCAAGAGGGATGTCTCGACTTTCCAATGACGTAGTCAGGTGTAGGTGTACAAAGTGTAGGTGGCTTTGGGGCGAGGTCAAAGAATGCATATATGAGTCATTCAAGATCTTTCGTACGCGCACAGGCGTTAATGACCATTGCCTTTAATGATAAATATCACATTAATTATCAGCAAGATAAATATAAGGGTACACGTTGCACTGTGCATTCTCAAAGAAAGTGCATTACACTCGGCAATCCGTAATAGCTCGGAGAGCAATAACGATAACGAGTTAGCGAGAACTCGGTACGATCAGCCAGTTCGAAGAATGGTCAATTTAAAAATAATAAAATTCATACAATAACGCGCAAATCCGTGCTAAATTCAAAATTCTTGTTAAAATCCTCAAAACACACCTACCGCGAAAGATCCCTTTGAAATAAGCCCAAACAATATCATGCCCATACATTAAAATAGCTCAACGATATCAGATAAACAAGTGGGTCAACGTCATTTAAGAAATTCCAACGCAGCATTTACAAAATCGCCTGATAACCTCCATTTTTCTTATCGCCATCAAGAAGAAAAAAAGAATCACAAAAAATTCCCACTTAATTCTCTCCGTTTACCTTGGACTATTAATTTATAAAAAAAATCACAATCCTTTAAGTAACTACGAATTACATCCGGATTCATCGACCGATAAGAGATAACACGACGTTCTAGTTAACAAGCGTTATCAGATCGCTCGATTTCTACCAAGTGTTCCTTACCCACGTTCTATGTACGTATATATACACACATATATATCCATCCATTGCATATATACTAAAGCCGTATATCTGGCAAAGCACGCGTATGCACTTAATACCTTAGCAACCTACTAGTTTCATGAATGAATGAAATTCGTGCCGTTCCCAGCTCGACCTTGCCTCTTCCCAAGGAGCACTGCTTACAAGCCTGGTGTATTCCAAGTCATTAACAAAGACAAGTCTCGTTAAAGCTGTCGTAATCAATAAGCCTGCTAATCGTGAAATTAAAAAAGCTTCGATACTCCTTGAATAAATATCGCGCGAGGTCTCCTCTTACGTGCGTACAAACAGCATTGCAATAGCCTCTGAGATTTTCGCGGCATCTCTACAGTACAAAAATGACAATAATAATATATAAAATAGAAGAATACCCAAGAGAAAAGACAAGAAAGATATTACCGGTGAACATCATGGGGTCTTTGACCGTTCTTCTTGTACGAGACACCGGGCAGGTGGCACCATGGCTACAGTTAAGTGTAAGCCGTTCTCAAACACGCCATATATCGTTGTACGTCATATGTGGCTATCATATATACAGTCTGTATATATATATATCCTATATATATAATCGACAGACACATAGGATAGTTTCAATGTAAAAGTCGACAGGTCGATCGGTCGTTCAACATTATTAGGTTCGGCCGTAGGTTCTTTGATGCTGTCCGTACGTCTGTCCTATCTGACCGTCCGTTCTCCAAGGAGCGAAGCCAAAGCCGAAGAGGAAGGTGGGGTAGAGACACCCGGATCCGCGGTACCGCCTCTCTATTGGTCAGTCCCAGGCGACGGGTGACGTTCAGTGCCGTACCAAGAGCGAAAACGTGAATTATTGGAGTGTCGATGGAGGTTCGGAAAAATTTCTGTAATTAAAATTAAATATTATTAAATTGTATTGTCGTTAATTGATTAGATAATTGTAATAATGTATTACAACGTATTTGGCGCACTTGGGTACGTTACGTTACACAGTAGTGTTCGCGTAAAGCCAGGCTTCTGGGTAATTAGTTCGTATCGGCCGATCATTGGGAATGACCTGCAATTACGAGGAGTAATCGTACGACAGGGAGTAATTACCATTGGATATCGTGATCGGCAAGATGGTGGTACGAAAGAAAAGAGACGTTGGTAACAACTGTTGTTACGGATTGAATGTTACTACCGAATTTTGTAACCGTTCGTCGAGTAGTACTGCTTGTTGTAAAGTTAATTTTTTTTGTTGTTTTCTTTCTATAATCACTATACGGCTTATGGCTTCCTGTGACGCGATAATCATCGAGGGCCACGTGGTATAGTGACTGAGGCTTATATATATATGCACTTCATTCTTGTGTAACCTTTATACTTGTTCCTCTCGTGTTAATACTGACGTCACTGGAACGATACCATCGCAGTGTCTGTCTACCGTGTAAGGATTACCGACAATCCCATTTGCCGACTGAGCATGCAGTAAGAAGAGCAAAAGGTGACTGACGTCACTGTACTACGTCCTATGAAACGGTATCACCCTGTACGAATGCACCCTGTGCACCCTTGATTGTTGCGCCACTGGTGACGTCACGTGCCTTCTGCTGCGACAGCCACGAACACACACGGGCGAAGTCCGCGGCAAGGTAGGGGAGAGAGGGGGGCACCTCTCCACTTGGCGCGTGGTGGGGAGTATGTACCGTGGTCGTAAGACGAGGGTGGGGGTAGTGACGTTGTACCGTGAGGCACTCAGAGGCTCCATTCACTAACCGGCCGCCGCCGAGAGCTGTTGTGCGCGGTACCGTTTCGGCCGTCGTTTTTTTTTCCTCTCATCCGGCGCACTTGGAGCCGCCGTCGCGGGTCGTACTTTTATCCTGGTTTTAAAACGGTACGGTGATCAGTGTCGCGTGGAGGGCGTTTACACGTGAATCCTTGTCACTGGTGAAATTTTAATGTTATTTTCATCCTCTTCAGTGACAATCGTATATTCGAGTCTGTACGGTCTTCATTTTTTTTGTTTTACTCGTACGACGCACGTGTGATATCCTTGAAGAAAAAATCTGTGGCTTCTCGTAAACCCCTTGTGTGTATATGGTTTATAGATTTACTAACTGCTTTCGTGCTGCTTGCTGCTATCGGGATTGGAATCGCCAGGGCGATACCACCGGCGGATGTGAAGTTGGTGAAGTGTGGAATCGGTGACGAAGCGTAGAGATTACATTAGAGAAGAAGAAAAAGAAGAAAAGGAAGTCGAAGATTCTGTATGCGTGATGTGTCTGGTTTAAATGGTGTGACAAGTGCCTTCGCCGTACCTTTATTTTCTGTACGTCGGGCGATCGTATCGTGGTCAGGATATCATCCCAGACTGATATTGACTACAGGATGACAGTCGCTGGAAAGGTAGAAATTAATTATTGTCTTGCATCATTGATAACGTTCGATTGAATTCCGTTAAAGGCGTTATTTCGTAATTACTACGTTATTTGGAAACGCGCTTACGCGCTGTAAATACTTGCTTTCCTACAGATTGGATATCCCAATGCTCTTGGCGATGCTGATTGTGAACCGTGACGTACGACGTCGGCTGTTACGCAGGTTATGTCACCGGTTTAAGCAAAACCGCGATAATCTCGTGGTACTTGCGCGTTGCGTCATCGTCCTCAACGTTTATTTATATAAAGCGATTGTGACGACAAAACTGTGAAATCGCCACTGTCCCATTCTCTTTAGGTAACAGTCGGAACTGTGTATACACAAACAGCCGAGGAGGACGTTGTCGGAAGAGAAATTTTTCGAATAACGATCGACAACGATCGTTTGAGAATTTACCTTAAAGATTTTCAGACAATTTATCCAACCGATGAATATTCCAGCCAATTATAATCTTTAATTGCTTATTATCTGGTCCTATGCTCCATCGTAATAATCCAAGCCGATTATTGTACCTCGGATCCGTATACCAGCCTTAATTGCTCATTATCCAATCTCACGTTGTCTCGTTATCCGTTGTGCAACGTTTCGCAGGAAATTGATACAGCATCCAACGTTTTGATTTTGGTCCAAAGAAAAAAAAAATAGAATCCCCAGACATTTCATCTTCGCTATCTTCTGCTTGATTACCCATCATTCGATCTAGTGTCCAATCCGTGACAGCGTCCTGAAGGAACAGCAAGGATTTTAATTAGACTGGAAATGCACTCGCATAGTTACTTAGTCCTTCTTCCATGGCTACTAGTTTTCTACCTGTTTCTTTTGGCGAACGGTGCCCTTGATGATGGCACCTGACTCGACCGCTGTCCAGAGCAGCCATGTTTTTCTGAAGAATCCAGTCCACGAAGAGAAGTCCCTTGCGGATATAGAAAAAATTATTCAACATTGAAAATCTATATCTGATAAAATAAATGACAAAAATTATTCTTTAATTAAACTTGATCCTCTATATATATATATTTTATAGTTGGAATTTAATAATCGATTGGTATCTATAATATCGTATCGATTTTCATTAATTAATATTAACATCGGATCCCACGCGAATATCATTCCTCGGCCATGTTTTCTATCCTAATCGAATTAGGCGCAGTAGCTAATGTAACGTAAGATAAATTTGTCCTCGTATGAAAACCCATTGAACCGATCGCCGAACCGGTTGCTCCAGTTTTTCCGTAACGTCTCGGCTTTATGATAAACGAGAAGTCGCGTAGCCGGTCGCAGTCGTTTCATGATGGCTCGCCCAAAGGCCTTGGCCTGTACCTATTGGCACGCACTGTTTATCGCGAGGATATACGTGGAAAATCGCTTTTATGTTTATATATATATATATATATTTCTATACACTAATACCAACTACGCGTAACGCAGCATCCGTACCGTTAGATACGCTTTGGGAGAGAATTGCGTCTGAGAGTCAGAGACTCGTGGAAGTGTCTTGTGAATAAATATGAAAAGCAGAAGAACACAGACCCACGCGCCTACGAAAGGTCCAGTAACGATCTTCTGGTAAACCTGTTTCCATTCCATAAGATCGTTTACACGTAGCCGTCCTTATCCGAGAAAAAAAAAGTCAATGCCTTTAATATAGAATCCATTAAAAGAATCTTTATCGTACGGAAGATAACGAGGAACACGTAGACACGTGTACAGATGGATAAGATAGACAAGATCTTTTTTTCCCCTATTCTGTCTTTTTATCGGAATAAAAGTAATTTTGAATAAATGTAAAATTACTAAAAAAATTTCTTATCCATTACCTAAGGTCGTCGGTCCAGATTCGGCTTGATGCATCTTCGTGAAATCTTTCATGGAGATTCTCATTGCTACAGTTATGGCGCCGCCTCGCCCAGCTATGTACGTTCTAGGTCGACATACTCGAGAGAGTCAAGCTTGTTGGCTAGTGACTTGTTGGTATTCGATAGCTCTACGGCATGGCTGCCTAGTTAAAGTCCTATCCACATTTCTATTTTAATCGCCTTGGCGATTGGACGACTCCCGTTTCGAATGAACGTCGCGTCGATCCAATCGTCCACTTTGTAGTGCGTTTGTCGCGCCGCGGGGACGGCGAACTCTCTTGCCGACGTATGAAATATCGACGGCGTGACTTTAACTTCTCTCGGCACGGAGAAAGTTAGCGCGTACCGAGGCTTTAACCGTTGGGCCGACGAAAGTCTCTTCACTTTAGGGTGGAAATAGTATATGCTGGTAGATATATTTTTCTTCTATCGGCCTGGGTTCCACTTTTTGTTTAAATGGATACTGTCTCTTTCCTCCTTTTGTTTTTTTCTTCACGTCTCTCCGTCTCTCTCATGCTTTGCAACTTCACGAGCGAATCACGACTCGACACCTGCGATCACGGCGGAGACGTGCGTACGCGCCCGTACGACGAACGCCCACAGCCTGCATAGGAATTATATAGATATATATAAATATCTATATATAGCGTGAAACTTTGTTTTTACTTGATAAACAGACGTATCGATATCTTTTTGATGATTAGGGAAGCTGGGATGATTCTTACTTTGTCCTTTTACACACACATATATATATATGTATGTCTTTATCTTAATTACTCAGTAAAATTTTAACGCTTCATCTTGTTGGCACGAGAATTTGCAAGGTTTACTTTTGAGGAGGCTCGTATGGTGACGGAGGCTGGTGACGTTCTTTTAAGAGAACTTTATACGTACTTAGGCTGAATTACGTAAAACGAAGAGATTATTAATCGTGGATACAATATCGAAAGCTCTTGAATCAATTTGTCATTTTTATCGTGCGCGGAGCGTGCTATTGACGGATCTTCGAATTTACCTAAGACAGGATATCCTTCCCGTTCCTTTAGGCTTGTCACTCTGTGACTCTTTCGAAAGAACGGATACGCTCTGGCGAGCCGTCTGAGGACGCAAAACACGGCAAAAGAGTCGAGAGAAAAGAAGAGGAGAGTCGAGAGAAAAGAAGAGGAGATTCTTCGCGGAAACCGACTCGTTCGTTCATCTCCTTCGCCTTCTTCGTTCTTTGTCGCACTTTGCAGTTCTCGCAAAAACCGCAGCTTCGCCAATATCAACGCTACTCGCACCGAGCGTCGTAAACACGCGGTTTTGCCTCCTTCTCGTCTGTATTTATGCAGCGCTTCGTTCTCCTCGACACGAAGCCGTGCCTGGAAACGCATAATTTACTTGTTTACACGAAATTTCGAAGCAGCCCGCAAGATTGACCATTTAATTGCGGTCGCATGTTCGGTAATAATTGCTTCCTGGTCCTTACGGCTCTTTGGCATTTTTTTTCTTTTTATTACGTCCTCTGGGCACTGTGGGAAGAATGCTTTGTATTAGTGTCTCGTTGTCACTCGCCAAATCGTATATTATTGTTCGACTATACCTACGTAGACGCTTCCGGGTCACGGTCGCCTCTTCCGTCTATCGAGGCCACGCACTTGTGTGCGCACCTTTACGCGGGCGCGTGGGCGTTACTGTACTACTGCACACGTCCGTACACTGTGTAAAAGCACCAATAACCATGTATGCATAAACGTATATCCATCCTGTTCGACGAACGTGTTTCTTTGGTATCCATACAGTACTTCCCGCCAAGTCCTTCTTCTTTTAGCTGCATTTTATCCTCTCTTGTACTCCGGGCGGCCGCGTCGAGACTCTTCGGGGTCAGAATCGTGCACGGCCACTTCCGGTACCGGGACGAGCATCCTCTGTCCAGGACTTTACTTAATAACAATAATCCCTCGCGGGCACTGTGGATCTTGAGAATGAGCAGGATACGCAAATACTTGTGTAGAATTATACCTGCAGCTCGTACCGATTGAATCCCGTGATGATAAGAGTATTGCTAGAGGAAGACGATCAGAGTATGAGGTGGTGACTTCCGTTGGATCGTACAGGTTAGATGGAACAAATCGATTCATTGTTGAATTTATACGCAGGCAAATGGCGGCTCCTTTAAAGCCCCGAATATAAGTCCCAGGGTATCTGCTCTCCCCGTGTCCTTATGGCGGAACCAGTTTGGGGAATCCTTTGGCGGGTGGGTTGAGGAGAGAATTTTTCAAGATGGCGTTCAGCCTGGTACCATAAACGTGACGGCCAGGTCCTCGCGGCACCAACCGTAACAGCCAGAGCACCATCAGCTGAAAGCAGCAAGAGACGGAGGCGGAGGATGAGGATCGTGCCCCGAGCCAAGACGTAGAGACGCTTAGAAAGGCCATATCCGTGTCGCGAGTATCCTTCTGTCCTCTTGGACTTTCCTTGCGGAACTCTTGGAGAGACCTTTTCTTTTCTTTTTTTTTTCGTCTCTTCCTCGTATCGTTTCGTCTCGGACTTTCTTCTTTCTCTTATCTTTGATTTATACGCGTACCCATCGTCGGATACTTACGCGTAATAACGGCGTGTATCGCTGGGCTTCCTTCTATTTCTGTAGATTTATGTCGTGTGTTTGTCGCGTCTTGTCGCTGGCTCGCACGTAATTAAGGCGCGCGCGCACTTCGCGACGATTATTTATGACGCCGAGAAAATCCTAGCTGCGGCGACCATGTGTCAAAACAGGGTTGAGCGACGATAAATTTAACGCGCCGGGGTGACGCTGCTCTCTGGTGCGCCTGCTGAGAAAAAAGAAGGTGTGTTAACGATCGCACCGAGACACGGGGTTGAAAAAATAATTAAGCTTGTCAACGACGCCATCCCGGAGGAATGACGACTGATTGGAGACTCACCTTTTTTTTTAATGCCACTTTAACAGTCACTTCGGTTCCTACCAAGATATTTCTTGGAGTTCTGTTATGGGCAGAGCATTTTTTATTCGTGCGTGAGAAACGTTCTCTGTTAATTAATATACTCCAAGTCATCATTACGTTTCTACGTATTTTTTCTTCTTCTCGTTATCTCTCGAATAATGACTTCGATCGAGCAAAACGTCATCTTCAGCGTGCACGTTATTATTCAATGCCAAGATGACGCGCGAATGAGTTGGAAATTCTTGGTCCTCAATTTACACTAATCAGTACTATGATTGGCTTCGAGTGTTCGCGCCAACAAACGCCACGACTGTCGTACAATAACAGTACGTAACTGTTTCCTCTTGGAGATTCGATGTAAGTGTAATAACGAATTGAAAGGATTTCACAAGGATAAGACGCGCCAGTAAACATTCTGGAAATCCCAACCGATGGCTTCAAAACGAGAAAGCCATCCTCCGTGGAATAAAGAAAGCCGACAGCCATCGTTCTCCCTCTCTCTCTCTTTCTCGTCAACGTGGAAGTTTCATGGAAGACGCAGAAAGAAACTGGCCCAACGCACGCCACGCAGCACGCGTTAAAAAAAAAGTATCCACACGGCATACCGTGCATATGTGCCTTTACATATGTACCATACGTATACAAGATTCGGCCATGAGTTTGTCATTCAGCGGGACAAGAACTCGTCAGGGATGAATACTCCGTTTTTTGTTCCTCCTCCTTCTTTTTTTATCTTTCTCCAGGGAGTGCTCCTTTCATTATAAGTTGAACACGCAACGGACGACGCGCGCCCACGCATCGTATCACGCACTCCGAACGTATGCTTGGTGGGACCCTTTTATGTAACGCGTAATAAAGAATCCCAATGTAGTATCCTCGTGTCCAGAGAGCATAAGGGACCTGGTTGATACTTTATTTATGAGCTTGATCGTCCACTAGGCACCGGACTCCTGGGCTCCGCTGTGTAAATGGCTCTCGGAGGGACACCCGCTATTTGCGACAGTGTCGCATGCAGGCGTCGATGCATGCATGCACGCCAGGATGTAGGATAACGAGGATGCCGCTAAAGAAACTCCTTGGGATTATAAAAATAATAATGATAATAACACTTACGGCTATGTAGTAGAGACGTGGACATCGGGTTCGACACGTTTAAACGACCTGGTTCTATCTATCTTGTCGTAAGGCTTTTCGCGGAAAGGCTTCCCTCCAGGAGACTGACGTTATATAGATTATATATAACGTATACAAACGACGTATACCAGACTCCTGAAAATATACGTTATTACACTCGGGTTAGGCTACGACGTATTATGGCTAGGATCACGGAGAGGGACGTTAGTGAACTTTTTCTTTTTTTCTTCTAACAAATCTCCACGCCTGCGGCCACGTCGTTCACCTGGTTCTGATAATTTTCTATGTACTTGCCGCGAGGCTCGACCGCGTCTCTTGATGGCTTAACGGGACGCGCACCAGCTCCTCGTACACAACTCAGGTTACTCTCTTTTCCTGGGATCCTTCTTGTATCCGTGAAAGTGGAACCGTCCGAGCAATGAAATACTGTCGATAGAAATTGATAGAAATTAATAAATTTGTCTGTTTCAATAAATCGCCCATGCTTAGCCTACGTAGGTTATATGGTATACGAAGTATTAAATACCTTGCCCGGAGTAGTGTGAGGAGGGAAAATTTTTCAACGTTGATGCTTTTCTAACAGGGGCCTTACCTCGTGAACGTTCTCATACGTCATTCGTATCTTTGAGAAATCGCACGCGTGATGTGTACCTCGCTGAGTGTATGATGTATGTATATAGTGTGTGCCCGCGCGAACCTCGTCGTCGTCGTGTACCATGTTTGTGAGAGCTAGACTAGATCCGGGAGTGGTGGGCGAACGCGCAAGGTTGCTGTGAATTTATTGCAGAAGACGCTGATGAGCGTGCCGCTTTTTCAGGGAAAGAAGGTAAACTCGATAACGAGGTCCATTCGGAGGCACTGTCGGGCTAGAGAAACTCAAGATTTGTTAGGTTAGGACGACACTTGCGGCTCGACGCGGCCGATTACTTTTTCTCGAAACTTTAACACTGTGCAATCATTAGTTCTAACGTTGAATAATGGTATTGACATTCGTACCAGAGATTTTTGTCGGTTACACCTGTCCCTCGTCGATACTCAACTCGTAGAACAGTCGACCCTGATAGCTCGGATCCCGTCCCGCTACTTTCACCTGGATCTCTGCTAATGGTTACATCCGCCAACCTGGGAGAGCTATGCCCCATTTACGATAATTTCTCGCTGCTCACGAAGTCGCTTCTTCTTTTATTCTTCTCGTAACGCACAATTCCCACTGCAGTTAGTTTATAGTTCATCACGTACTGTTTGTTGAGACACGCGGACGGAATACCATTTGATTGTTGTCTTGTGTTCCTCTTCATTCTCTTGCTAGTGAAAAAAACAATTTCCTTGCGAATTTCACTCTCGATTTTTCACCTAGAACACCGTGCACACTGACGCATGGATGTTTTTAGTATATAAATTTATAATGCTCTATATAAATCAGGCTGTCATAAATGCCACTAGATAGGGGAATCACTGACGGCTATGGTGATTCGTAGTTTCTAGGAGATGACGTTGATCGTCGATATCGACTGCAAAACAACATTGATATTCGTCATCGATCTGTATTGCCACTCGGTGAGGTAACCTCTGGGGTCTGTTTAGGACTTGTTTTTGACTTGTCTGAAATTACAAACTGACTCCGCTTCTTTTAGATTGTTCCGTGTTATTTTATACCAAGGCGTCACCGACTCTTGCTATTATTATATACGTATATGTACGGCGCATTATGACAGCCAATTCCGTAGGGCTAATCGGCTGGCGTAACGAATAGCACATGACTGTAACTCATTCCTATACAGCGAATGAGTCAGATAACTCAGTGTTATTAAAGTCAGCATTAACATATCCTGCTCATCGCGACGTTAGCTGTACGTGCGTTCATATAGACTGTCGAAAGGTTACTCCGATTTTGCCGTGACCCCGATTGACACCTGGTGCCTTCGGTCAATTTAATTTCTCGTTCTCTCCTCAATTTCCCCGGAAGTCCTACAACGTCCTCTCGCAAAGCGTCCTTCCACTGTCAGTCAATTGGATATGCATTGAATCCATAAAAATTAACCTGGGAATAGATCGGCGATACAGTAGTGTATATTCGAAGCGAATAAGAGGTTAGGAAATTAATGAAAACAGTTCGTCTGTATCCAATAGAAATTTTCCTCGGCGCAACCGTGCGTGACCGATAACCTCTATCTGTACTTATGGGGTTTTTTTTATGGGAAGACGAGAGAGAAGAGTCTCTGGTCGCGTGTAGCAACCGTAACGAAAGGAGGGACGCGCCGACTATTATGTGTGTAGCCATAAATCCGTGAGTCATTATTTACCGCGGGACGCACAAGGCAACCCTACGGTTTCGTAGCGAGATATTCTCTCTCGCCGCCCATATCTTCGCGATAAGATCTGAGATAGGGAGATACAAGAATGATACCGGCGCGTCGGGGTCCAGGAAGATGCAATGCAATAGCTCTTTCACTCCGTACCTCTCTGCGTCTTTCTTTTGTCATTCTTAAATCATGTACTTTGCTTCTTTGGACTGCTGCCGGTCATCCACCATTTTTGATGCTATTCGTCGCACGCTTATGCGCATGCGCGTGGCAGTTGCGTCTGCGCAGAAGGCCGTTGTCTATTACGAAAACGATAGAGAATACGAATTTTCATAGACAGGGTAAAACTTGAATTTACACTTTACGATAAATTATGAATATTTGATAAAGCATGAGGTATGATAAAACACTCTCATTGAGATATATTCTACGAGTTAAGTGACTTTTATGGCCGTGGAAGATCGTTTAAAAGTTTTTACGACATAACCGTGAAAATTATGTTTATCGTAATCAGATTCACGTTCTGTCTCGCTAAGATGTTTTTATTTAATAATACGCTAGCGGTGTTGTCTGGTTATATATAAATCATCGAGTTGCATAGAAAGTCATTATGCTCGTGGGTGGAGACAGCGCAGCCAGTTTTTGGTCTACGTGACCGAGTCTCGTTTAACAGGATGCGATGTCGTAAACAAAGTCGGAACGCTTCTTTCCCTTGTTGTGGAAATATTCCCGCTGACCTTCTTGGCTTTTCTTGTCACTTTCAGAGGTATGTCGACTGTACGGTCCTCGGAGCCGGAAGTGGAGCCGAGGCCGAAGACTCGTCCTACGACAGCGATTACGAGGCTGAGGATTCACTTGGATCATCCGCTGTTCATCCCCAGCTTGAATCACAGGTATCTTCGTCAACACACTCGGACGTCTCTCGCACGGCGTCCGATACCCTGGCAGCTGAGTTTGCCGAATACGTCACTGTACAGGGTCCATCCCCTACGCAAAGTCCTGGTAAGATTAATACCCTCAGGGAAATTCTTATGATCCTCGCTGTACCCTTGGAGCAGTAAAGGATGGTCGTATTTAATTTCATAATTTTCCCTCAAACTTTCCCTGACGAGGTCAGTGATTTTCCACGTAGATAAAAGTTCAATCGATTTCTGCAAGTTTACGGTATGCAGAGAATTCAAGCATGTACTTGAACATCCGGGTTTCTAAGTTTCCAATATAAACTTAAATTAGCATAGTTAGATACGATGATCTTTTTTTTTTCTTAAACAGGTTACACAGCCAGGGTGGAATTCGCGTTGAAGCTTGGTTATACAGAAAGACTGGTACAGGCCGCCTTACACAAGCTTGGACCGGATCCAGGTCAGAATGAACTCCTGGCGGAGTTGATAAAGCTTGGTGCAAGTTCGCCAAAGCTTACGGATACTCAGGATGAGTCGGATAACTTGCTAGAGGCTGATGTACCTGCGGATGACGGATCCTTATCCTCGGCACTACGTCCTGTGGTCATTGACGGTAGTAACGTTGCCAAGAGTCATGGGAACAAGAAGGTCTTCTCCTGCAGGGGCATTAAGATTTGCGTCGATTGGTTTCGTGCCCGTGGACACAAGGAGATCACTGTATTTGTACCAAAATGGCGGAAGGAAGCATCCAGACCTGATAACCCTATAGCTGATCAGGAAATCCTAGGCGAGCTGGAACGTGATCGGCTTCTGGTATTCACACCGTCCAGGTTTGTAGTCTCGTATGATATTCTTAAATTAGCTCTTGGCTACTACCTGTATTATTAGCCGTGATACTTCATACCACGGTGGTATTACTCCATTTTCATAATCTGCTATTCGTTTATTATTAATACAGATTGGTAGGTGGCAAGCGCATGGTATGCTACGACGACAGGTACATCCTTCGTTTGGCTGCTGAACTTGATGGGATTGTCGTGAGCAATGACAATTATAGAGACCTGGCGCAGGAGAGTCCAGAGTTTCGAAAAGTCGTCGAGGAGAGGATCCTTATGTATAGTTTCGTTAACGATCGGTTTATGCCGCCTGATGATCCTCTAGGAAGGAGTGGACCCACGCTGGATAACTTTCTTAGGATTGGATCGCGAAGAGCCGATCCAGCACCTCCTTGTCCTTATGCTAAGGTCGGTAAAATTAATTGATTGATTGCTGTAATTTCGTCAAGGTAGATCGATAGTTTATTGATTATTTATTGACTTTGTTTCCATCAGAAATGTACGTACGGTAACAAATGCAAGTTTCGTCATCCTGAGCGTGGTCCTCATCCTCATAAATCAGTGACCGAACGTCTGGTGGAGCACGCTCAACGTCATCTACAGGCACGGGGTCCTAGTCTAAGTCTTCCCTTGCCCTCTTCCACGTCTACCTCGGGCATTGTACCCCAGCATCAGCCACTCTGTAAGGCTAGGTCGGCTGTGCCTACTGTTCAATCATCATCCGTCCCTAAGAGTAGATCTGTAGAGAATGTCACCGCGGATTCCGCGCAGACGAATCCTGCTGTGTACGCGCAACAGATGCCCACAGCACAAAATACACCAGGTAGGTGTAGAAGTTTTAATTGATTATGATGAGAGCGTTATGAGAGCAGCTGTGGGAATAATAATATTCATCGTCCAGGGTATCCTTCTCCGGTTGGATGGTCTGCTCCCAGGGTGGCTAATACGGATCCAGAGCCAGCTAACATGCACAGGAAGCTCCAGAGACAGCTCACGCTTAATCCTGCCTGCGATCCAAGGCTGTACCAATTGCGAAGGTATCCTCAGCAGCAACAAACTCAACAACAGCACCAGGCACTGCAGCAACAACCTGTCATCAATCCATCACACTCAACTATGCAGCACAGACCATTGACGAGGCACGCAAGCAACGAGTCTCCCTATCCCGTAGCTATGAGGTTAGCCAGAGTTTAATATTATCCTTCAACCAGTTCCCGTATAGCATGGTGATTGCCTGATTTATCACATTGCCGGTATGTAAACTTTTTAGCTGGGAGCATCCTGAGCATCATCATCAGCACGTTACACGCATAGCATCTGCGCCGGATTCCTATCGTGCCTGGCCACCAAGGGGAACGAACCTTCCAGCACCCTCCAGGGTCCAGAGACTAGGATCATCCGATCCCCAGCTTAACTTGCTACCATCGCCACCTTCGGCACCAGGACTCCACGCACCCTGGGGCACTCAGACACAAGATGCTAGACGTCGTCTGCATTATCATCTGGCGAATATCTTCCCGGAGGAGCAGGTACAAGCCGCGATGGCGCTACATCCTCACGAAACAGATCCTCAGCAGATCTGTGCCGCCATCCTGGCGATGTTTCCCAAGCCTTAGGATGGAAAGTTCTACGGTTGACAGGCCAAACCTCTAGCGTTTACTATTGACGAGGTAGGAGTATTCGTCTACCTGGATTTTAGTAATGTGGTCTAATTTCAACCTGCCAGAACCGAGACCTGGTGAGGATCCAGTAGGAATGCGTAGTGGTCCTCGTGTTAGGATGAAGATGTTCCAGAAAAGAGATAATACTTCCGGTAGCCATATTCGTTGTACATACCCGCTATGCTACACCTTTTCTTTTCTATCCTCCGAACAGTCATCCTCAGGGACAACATATTTTCTTCCAGGTCTCGCGAGTCTCTGGCATCGATCCTAAAGCGTGCGATACTCGCGTTACTGAATACTATACCCTGTAGTATAGTATTTCGATGACTTTGATAAGGTCATCAAGTACAGTCCCCAGCACTCTCCGTGAGAGTGATCCCGCGGGATTATCGAAAACGAGAAGTCGCTTGACTTTACAGAGAAAAAAAATTTACAAAAGCAAAAAAAGCGACGAGGAAGCCGCGTTGCGCTGTCAAAATCCACGAGTCCACAATCAGACGCGAGTCGCGTGATTTATTCTTTTTCTTTCTCCTATTACGTTATCACTTATCAGTCTCCTTCGTTGCCTATCTTCAATTAGATACTGGATTACACGAAAAAAAACACAAAATTGCGGGCTGGAACCTCGCTAACCGTAAAGAATTTTTAATAGACAATTTTCAATGATCCAAATATATTTTTCCACGTGACCCAACAGGTTGTCCACGAGGATACGATCGGTGCAGGAAAAATAGATCTTCTTTTTTTGGATCTCGTGGATTTTGAAATAAATCCAGCCAGTACCATTAGTGACGAACGAAGGTCAGTTACGGTTGTAGACTTGCTCGAATCAATTCCAAGTCGTACGGTACACAATTGTACATACTGATGTAATACGTAATAAACATAATCTAACGTCTAATCGCGAATAATATTCACTCCGTTTCTTTTATACAACCAAAAGTGACGTCCATTTTTACGTATAAAAGCGACGGCGTGCGTAAGTCATTGATAACGTTTGCGAATTACGCTTTTTTCTTTTTTCACGCATCCTCGCCGGGTTAGCCCGGACGGCTAACTTCGTTTCTCGGTCGAGGAATGACAAAGTGTAGACTTTCTTTTTTGAAAGCACGCGTATTTTCCGCATACGTTTTTTTTCTTTCTTCTTTTCCTTTATAGCCAGCGGCAAAACTAATAGGGCATTATACGATAGGTCGCGAGCATTTTTACTTTTTACATTAAGGCCTAGGATTACTTGCGAATATCTGTCCCCCCTTTGAATCTGCATATTTTAACTGTTAGAAAAAAAAGAAAAACATTTTGTTTTTTCTTTTCATTTCGTTCATTACGCTTCGATTGATCTAACCGATAAGACGAGATCGTGCGACTCACATTGAGTCTCCCGATCTCTTCGTATCCAGCATTGCTCGGACGTTTCTCTCAAAATAATCCCCCCCCCCCCCCCCCCCAAAACATTACTCCTTCTATTTCCTCTTTTACTTCTCCCACGAGAAATTAACCTCGAATCAATTTACGAGAAACGTCCAAAGGACGAAAGAAACATTTTTATCCTCTATCCCTCGCGTTAATCATTTCGCATACTCGGTATGCTTTTAGCTACCGAGACTAAGAAAAAATCTGTGCAGAAAACCGCGATTCGCAATACCCAACAAGCGTACGAGTAGAGACTATACGTTTTTAAAGAGCCTGTATATATCTGCGACAGGCATATACGCCGCCACTGGTAAACAAGTCCATATACAGTGTGATCCATTATAATTCTCCTATCACTAAAATTCACTGAAGCGAACGCGCAGTGTTTAAATGAAACACCCTGTATAACACGCCTTTGTTTAAAAATCGTATATTCTTATTTGCCAATCTTTAACTTGTCACCTTGTTTATCATATATTCGTCGCAGTCGCTCAAGCCAGTTCTTTAACCAATGGAGTCGCACGACTGTTTTTCTTTTTCTTTTTTCTTTCTTTTCATTATTATTATTATTATTATTGTTATTCTATTCTGCTTACTACGCGTCCCGACGACCGGTTCGCATAATCAAACGAATCCGCGCACTTAGCACGTTCCAGGCTGCCGTACCTTGTCTCCGCCTGGCAAAATGAAGCCGTGCGAATTATTGGCATAAGCAATAAAGAATTGAAAAAAAATTCCGCCCAAGAGAAGGAGGGGAAAAGAATTTTTTATTCTGCAATTCTTTCTGCCAATCGATGGATCACACCTGTATACGTATACGCGCGTGCGCAGACACGCGAAAACGCTCGTGTTGGGTTGCGAAAATGCGTTTCGCGTACTTCCATTTTTTTCCTTCTGTTTCTCAATTTGTACATTATTATTATTATTATTATTAATATACATATTATATATTGTTATCAATTATTCGAATTTATTTAACGGAGAGATACTGAGAATTTAATATATGTTTAGCATATATGAGCATGTATGTGTATTTCAGCACTGAAATTTTGCAATACCGTGTATTGCTGACACAAAAAGAGTTGCGACGTTTTTACGGGCTCTTTTTTTTTTACGTACGTTGTATATGTAGATATATATATATCTAACAGAGAGAGAACAAGAGAGAGAGAGAGAGAGAGAGAGAGAGAGAATGAGAGGATAGAAGAAAAAAATAAATTGTTGTTTAATGTTTTAGGGATACAGTACGTAACGACAAATTAATTGTTAGTTGTAACGAAACTTTGGTGTTTAAATTGGAGACGTAACAGTCGTCGCGGAACGGATAAATTTTCTTATCGATTATTTAATTAACACTGGAGGAACGATCGCGCGAGAATTTCTTATGTATACAGGATAGAAATAACGTGGACGATTATTAATTATTATTATTATTATGTTAATATTATATGAAATATTATATATTATATATAACAAATTTGTATCAATGTTATTGCCAATGGATTGTGAAATAAATGTTTTTCTATTTAACTGTATGCTTGTTGAATTTGTTTTTTTCTGTCGCTGTGGAAGAAACATTGGTTTTTTGGGTATTGGCAGGTTTTGATGAAGGTATTTTGGATTTATATATTTTTTTTGAATTCATTGATTTTAATTGGGATGCGTAGTGTGGTTTCCTTGGGTTTTTTGGGGGTCTGATTAGTTGTTATGTTGGATTAATAATGAATATAACGAGTCTCGAGTGTTTCGATTTTATTTTCAAGATAAAACATTCAGGATTAAGACGTAAATAAAACTTAGAATAAAAGTGATGCACATTCGCGACTCTTATGGCAGAGCGTACGGCGGTCCAGGCCGATTTTCATACGACAGGTAGAAAATAAAAATTACAATGTGAATTGTTCTAAAGCCTCCTAACTAATAATCGCTCGTTCGGCTATATTAAACGAATATGCCTACCAACTAAAGAAAAACGTGAGGAAAAACGTCTTTTCAATCCATTAGGAAAAGAAATGCACTTCCGATCAATTCCAAGTAATAATGTCGGATGCTGATAGAGATAATTAGTTACCGACTTTTAGTTATTTTTTTCAATTATGCAATTTATCATTATGCAAAAATTCCATGATCTCCTGATGCAGCCTGGTTTCACTTTAAAGACTAATCCATGTTAAAAGTAATCTTCGATGATTGATGTCTAGTCGCTCTCAATCCTCTGGTGAACGCAAGTTCCTAGTAGCTCGAGTCCGTTCTGCAACCTTTGCGAAAATTGTCCTAAACCGATTGCCGGAAACATTAATTGTTCTGGAGAGTTTCTAGGGCTATGTTATTTCCATGACACGATTACAATGCCAAGTTGTGAAGCATCCTTAGGTGGTTATACGATTCGTCCACCAGCTCACAAAATTCTCTCGTAGAACAAAAGGTACGCCTGACTCTGCAGTACGGTTGATTCGTCGACCTCCATCACTCTGAAGTTGAAAGATTCAATTCAATAGTGTTGTGGGAATGATAGTGTTTTATTAAGGAATTTATTAGTGGAAATATTAACCTGGAGTCAGAAACATAGTACCATCGACCTGGCGGTGGCTCTGCTGTTGATTGAGCCCTTGCCGATGCTTCTTCACCTTCTGAATCAGAACTGGTGCTGCTGGAATTTCCTTCGGACTCTTTGGCATCCTTCGATGGCAGGAATGACCATCTTGGATCATCAGGACTCAGCGGTTGTCTTGCCTAGAGAAATGGAATAATTGAAATTGCAAATAAATATGGAATAGTAAGGAATGGGGTATTAATAATTAATCCAATAGTTTGCCATTAATTAAATATACCTTGACATAGGCTACGTAGTGACCACCATGTAAAGTACCACTGTGCTCTACGATGCCATAGAGGGAATAGAGTCTTGGCTTTTTGTGATCCTTGCAAACTGGTGATAAATCCAATACAGGTGGGAAGGACACAGTCTTGGTGACTTTACGAAAACCAACTCGTTGGGCCTGAAATCTTTTCAGGTGGAGAATCAGGACGGCTGGTGCTCGTAAAATCAGATACTGCTTAGTACTGGGTGTGCAAACCATCTTTGTAGTACCTTCCTTTCCCTGGTAATTAAAATATATATATATTCTTTTAATAGTCTCTTTACCTTGTCATTTATACTTGATGATTTGCTTAGATTTTTGACAATTGATGTGAACTTTGAAATCAATCATTACCTTATTCTCTCTCGCAGTACAAGCTTCACAACCTACTTTATTACTTCCACTCATTAATTCCAGGGCAGTAAACTGGTTCAGGCACGACTGTATTGAACACTCTCCTTCCTTAGTGTGATATCTAGTTGGAGATTGATAAGTGGTGCTGCCAAGTCCAATTTTGGACATCCCCGTAGTGATATCACTGATACCATTTTGGCTTTGATGATTCGTTACAGAGTTTGTAAGAGCATCATCCTCCCGACTTTGAGCGGATTGAAACTCGTCAGTATCGAAATCCGGGATTGATTTCCTATTAGAAGAAAACTTATTAACGAATCTTGTTTAACGATAAAAAAAATCAGTAAGTTCACTTTTCATTTCACCTGGAGGATTCTTTCTTGTCGCCTTTTATTTCAGGTTCAATGAGTTCTAACCTAGACATCGGCCTCTCAAGCTTGTCTGCATAATCGCCATCCATGGCACTGGAAACTGGGCTAGTCGGACTATCCTTAGACGTGATAGGACTGCTCAAGGGACTTATCGTGGGCCCTTCAGGACTTGTCAGGTCAGAATTCACAGCTAGTGAATTTGATAAGGACAATACAGGCAGTATTCCGTTCTCATTGTCAGGACTCGCTGGACTCTCGGTTACGGCGATGCTCAATCTTTCAGGACTAATGGACTCTGAGGTCAACTTGACCTGGGTCAAATCCGTCATTGATACATCGGTAGGACTAGGAGTATTCAATGTATTCATATTGAGCTCATTCTTCAATTCTAGGAATACTGAATCGTCTGTGGAACTGAGTAGGATATTGTTATCAACTGATAAACAATTCAAATTGGCCGATTCGTTTGGCTGATTTAAACGTTTAGGATTAGCTGGTGATACCGGGCTAGCTACAGCTGATACTTTCTCAGAACCATATCCGGATTCTCCGATTTCCGGTCGCTGTATACCTTCCGTTTCGATATTATCCTCGACGTCGGCATCACTCTCCTCTGAAAAAATTAAGTCTTTTGATTGTACGACCGGATACAATTAATCGATGGAATTATTTAATTACCGCTCTCAGAATTATTTCCTTGCTTCTCCTCCACAATACTATTCTGGCTGAAGACCACTACGTTATTGGCTGCAGAGGAGTCATAACTAGCGTTTCCATGTTGTCTTCTGTTCTTCCTATATGCTCTGGCGTTTTTCTTCTCTTTTTTTAATTGATGCTTTGACGGAGCATTCGAGATTATATTGTCCATCATATCAAAAGCGTCTTCCAAGCCACTGTTCTTTCTTCTAAACAAATATAATAATTATGGTTAGATAGTTATTTATTATCGTCTTTGTTGGTAGAGTGTATTTGTTTTATTATATCGCTCACTTGAGGATAGGAGGTTGTGGCTTGTCAGCCATAACTGGCAGACTGAGATCCAAAAATGGTTCGGTACGCTGAGATGAGTGGTGGCATTCTAAGCATTCTAAAGTAGACACCAAAACTCCTCTAAATACAGGTTCTGGACCTAACAATCTAGAACTGGCTTGATTGCCATAATATTTCACTCTTGATTTCAAACTCACATCCACGCGTTGTGGGTTTGTTCTTTCGCAAAGACCCACTTGCCTCAATACTTGTCTTTGATATCGCTGTGGAAGAAAATTATTAAACGTTATTATGAAACAATTGTCTTAGTATTAGTATTGTTTTAAATTAATATTTAATTGTCAAACTCTTTCAGTATAAAAATGTAAAGATATCTTACTCTTAAGTCTTCATTTCGTACAAGCTCCAGGAGATATCGAAGCAATTCATGAGAATCATGCTGACCTCCATCAGTACACTGTAAAGTTTTTCTTCTGAATGAACTTAACAGTTCGGAGGGTCTGTAAGGTTGATGGCCACTCGAGTTTTGCATCTCCGTTAAGGTTTTGCAAAGAATCGAAGTAAAACTTCCCCAGCCTTCCAGGGATCCTTCCATCGGTGGCTTCACAAATTAGATGGTAATTTTTAAACAGATCTTAGAATAATAAAACTGAAAAGATTTTACTGGAAAAAATAAATCTTTTATTTACCATCTCAACCTCCTCCGAGTCACCAGCTCCTTTATGCTTCCCTCCAGGTAGTACAAATAACTCTCCCTCCGGGCGCAAATCGTTCAAAACTTTGGTAAGAAAAGGAGTTTGCGCTAGGCATTGAAGCACAGCGTTGAAGAAGCAGGTATTTCCTAAATTTACTAAACCCTGATAAATTATACAAAAAGCAATAAGTGAATCTTTTTAAGGCATTGAATTCGAAAACTATTGTCGGATATCACTGCGCGCAAAAATACTTACTCCTACTTTGGGAAGATCACTGGGAATTTGTTGTTTCACTTTATCTATTTCGGGTTCCGCCATTTGGCACGGAATTGCCGGCATTTTGGGCTGCTGTGCGGCATAGGTGGTAGCAGCCAGTTTTTTCAGAAATTCCACTATCTCCAATAATTGTTTTCTAATGGAAACAAATTCTAATACTAGATTTATATCCTACAACAGCTATCGACACCAACTAATTTACAAGATATCAAAGAAAAAATGATACATTTTTAATGTAATACATGTATAATTGTATTTTATACCTGTAACCAGCATTAATTCTTATCTCGCATTGGTAACACCAGACACTCCATTCGTGCGTATCTACAACTAAGCAATGACTATCACTGTGAGGAGTTGCATAATGCTCCTGCGCATGTTGCCTCTGATTTCTCCCACAAGCTTGGTTACCGCAACGAAGGCAAATCCAAAGAGGACCACTCAGTGGAGCAAACTGTAAAAATGATAGTTTAGAATGTAAAAATTTTGTTTAGCCAAACATTTTTATAATATTTAAAACATTTGTTTTACCCATTCCTCTTCTTGCTTAACTGAATTGCCATCAATTCTCTTACAAGTTGAACACTCAGTATTAATACCAGTTTTCCTCAGGATCTTTCTCACCCTCGTTATATTAATTGCTTTGGTCACATGTGGACAGGACATCCCTTCTAAACAGATAAAAAAATTTAATCGATCCTCGAACATATCTTCAACAAAAAACTTTAGTGAGTCAACAAACTCTTTATTGGCAGTATGTGTAAATAAAAAAAAGTTTATACTCAATATCGTTACAGGATGAACAAAGGTATATAGCATTGTTTGCTACGGAAGAATATATGAGTAAAACAGTTTGAAAAGTATCCAAACGTATTTTATTAATGGAAAGAAAAAGCGCATAATAATTTAATGCATTTCATCTGTACAATATCATAAAGAAAGAATTCTAACCTCCAGTAATTTCTTCATAGGACTCAGTCGATTCTCCGCTGCTCTCCCCATTGGCGTCTGGTTGCCTGTTCCTCTTCTTCCCCATGACCCGTTAACTTTAAACGTCCTCTTTTTTTTATTTAAGACAATTCCAACGGGATACCGACTAAACGTAGGCTGTTAATAATAAGTTTTTTGCAGTATGGACATTTTTGGTAAGGAGGATACAACCTGCTTTTGGAGTCACGATAGGAACGCACTTTAGGATTCGAACTCACGTTTAAGATAGGATAGACGTCTTCGATATCTAGCGCACAGATATCAAGAGAGATATTGTCTGTTTAATACGAAAATAATAAATTTCATTACTGCGACCTCATGGCTTTGGCAATGGCAGACTGTCAAGAACTGCAGAAAAATGGATATCTGCTAGAGATTCTCCAATTTCGTAGCGATTCAAGTGGTTGGAACAAATACTAAATCTTTGTCCAAGATAATTTCTCTCTTTTATCGACGGAGAAATTGGACAAGAATAAAGAGAAATATTTTAAGAACACTGACGATAAAAATGTACTCTGCCTTTGGTAACAGGTGAGAATCAATACCAGTGGATATATTACGTTAATTTTGAATATAATATTTGAAATTAGTTGAAATATTCATCACAAGTTCAGATGAGAATAACATAAATATTCTCTCTCTTGAAAATATTAAGAGAAATCCTTATATTTCCAAAAATAATAGACGGTAGACCTGTCAATGTTACAAGGAATGGTTTTTCCTAATATTTAAATTGAAAAGTGTTTATCAAAGAGAAATGGGTTTCTTGCTTTTACTGGAAAATGAAGCAGTCTTATCTTCTATAAAAACATACTTTTATTGTATCATATAAAATAGTATTGTTTGTACAAAACCTTAAGACTACAGCATCGTACACATAGAAATATTTAAATTGTCATGAGCACTTTTTAAGTGTTGCTTCGGTGACTTTAACCATTCATTTACAATATTTACAGTGTTATTTACAGTGACCGTATAAGTCAAACATTTCATTAATCGTGCTTAAGCATTAACCGCATAATCGTCACAAAGAAAATCATGCCGGGATTTCTCAATCAAACTCATATGAGTATCCGCCATATATTGGACACGATAAACAAAATAATGTCGACTTAATATATAAATAAATTAATCCTCCCAAATGCATCATTCTGCCAAAAGAATCATGATTGTATCAAAGAACCAGAAAGACCACGTCAAAGATACTGTACAGGAAGTACAAGAAAAGTGTCTTAAACGTGCACCAGCTGCTAATACATAGGGTAAAATGCCATGATAAGGAGTATACCAAACACAGAAGAACAAATATCATTAATAATTGTTCACGCCATGTTGTTAGTGTCTGGTTTGTACCCTTGAAACATATTATGTCCAAGAGGCTGCATGACCTGGGGTGGCCTAAGGGGTTTACTTGGTGCAGCGAGCAGTCTACTCCAGGCTCTACAAGTTTTCCCAGACCAGACCCACATTCCAGAAGTAACCCCGACGACAAGGGACAGGAACAACCTGAGTAAAGCTACCTCAAGTCCAGCAGCTCTGTAAACCGGACCAGGATCGCAATTCTGTGCTGCTCTACAATCTAAAGCAGCCAAGAGAGCCAACGTCCGCCATCTTGGTCTCACAGAGGATTCATGAAGGATACAGGCAAGTCCCCCAAAGGCTGGCAATGCGTAGAGCAACGCGAAAATTCCTAATCTAGTCATAAGCCGCTCGAGTTTGGTAGCACTGCGACCAGCTGAGCGCACTGCCCTACGTACGCGTACTAACGCAGTGCCAGCTACACTGGCGAAGATGCATCCCAGGAGTAAGAGTGTGGCGTGAGGAAGTACCTCGAGCCACAGTGCAGACTCGTCGGATACCTGGCAAAGACCGGTGAGCTCATCCGCAGCAACGTTTCGAGATATGAGACTACCTGAAATCCAATAAGAAGCGGTTAATGATATTCTAGGAGATAATTATAACTAGTTGCGTCATTACAGTGTAACATGAGTATAACTATACCGAGCTGAGGTCGCCGTGCTTACCTCCAGTTAAGAGAATCGGTACGCCCCAGGCTGTAGCATGTAAATAAGGAGCAATATTATGAAGAGCCTCACTGCTCCATTCGTTTCTCGCACTCAGCAACCAACAGCCGCATAGAACAGCCCACCAGGCGCTGCTGGCTAATCCCAGGTAATGTCTAGCCAGCCACCATATAGTGCAGGGAATGCTTCTGAGGCCATTGTGGACCTGAATATTCAGATTTATCGTTAAGCTATAGGATCCTTTGAATATAAACAATACGATGATAGTTAATTCATTTGTAAATACTTACAGGTACGTAACTAGGGCCATCTGTCTGACTGGCACAGCTTAAATTCTCCGGACCAACTGCTCCACGTATAACATAAGCGACGGAGAGGAGGTTGTAGCACAATGCTAAGAATACTATTGGTCTTTCTGGATAACGGAACCTGGAGGGTTCTACCCAGAAGGTCAGCAGTGTGAAGAGAGTCGACAAGAAGCACAGCCATGCCCATCCGGTCATCCAACGTTCGGCAAATCTTTTGTCTTCGGCACGATAATAGGCATCAGCACCGCAACGGGGAGCACAGGATATCTAAAAAGAACAAGATATTGAATATATCTGGAGTTTCGTTCCGAGTCTTCTTCTGGAGCGTATTGAGACTGAATTCCCGGTAAGAATTGCTTGGCTTCGGCTACGGCCGAGAAAAACCTTGAGAATATATTACCGTGTCGACAAAGGGCGTCTGGACGAAGTGCGGAGGACATTGGTGATGCTGATTGATTCGTGCCGGTTGCATCGATTGTATCGGCTGGATCGGTTGCACTACCGGCCACTGTTGTTGCACCGATGGCAAAGCGGGTGGCGCAGTTTCCGGTAGCGTTTCTTCCGGCGGTGGTTGAACGCATAGAGTATTTCCTACGAACAATGCTTGACTATTAAAATTCATTATCCTTATTTATCGTAAAAATCGTGTATTCTATTTTATTGCAAACTCACCATTATCTGGAAATCGCTCGCAATCCAGCATATGTGGCCAGGGTAGGGTAAGGGTAGTTAAGGCAGGTTCACAGTCTCTTCTAACGGAAAGACAAAGCGGCTTACACGCTGGTATCTGCATTGCGACATGTTCTGAACAGACAGGAGCGAATACGGCACAAAGGAAGAACCTCAAGTGTCTGGAGCAGTTGTAATGGACCAAAGGCATGAAGGCTGCGAGCTGTAAGAATAAAGAAAAATTTTAATTAATAAAAAAAATATAAGAAAAAAATAATAAATTCGATCGTTTGTACAGTCAAAGAAAATTTTTACTTTACAACTTTCTCTTTGACAAGAGTACGACAGAAATCTCATACCAAGTTGAAACAACAGCCGGTGAAAATTCTCAGCTGAAGAAGATGAAGAAGAAGAAGAAGAAATGTAAGAGGAGGCTAACGTACCCAAGGGCGCTAGAGAAAAAAGAGCTCCAGGAGGTAATGAGTGGTGGGCTTCATGGGTAATTATCCCGCCCATTCTTCCCGCCTCCCGAAGAGGCCCCGGATTTCGGTGGGCCTTAGATATTCGCCCATTACGGTGCGCAGCGCGTATACCAATGGCGCTCTCAAATTATACCTCCCTACAAAATTACGTGGTGAGCCAAGTAAGTAACGCCGGCCCTGGGCGCTGCGGAAGATGCTGCTCACGCGTACACCGAGAGAATCACTAATTCCAGTAAAGATTAAGCCAAGAAAGAAATTAGCAGAAACGCAATTAGCCTATAGCGATTTAGAAGTAGCGATAAGAATATCTACTAGATCGGTACTAGCTGCCTACTAAAATTCTTTGGGTAGATCGGCGGAAATTATACCATAGCATCGATGGGATAATACTGAAAGATAAAGCAGAGGATAACGAGCGATCCTCGGGTTGGCGTAGAAGAGGTAGATCGAGCAAAGGGATCGATCTATCGATCGATTCAGAATAAAGTCTAGGCTAAGGTGAGGCTTGTTCGTCAATTTTATTTGTGGGGACTGTGAAGGTTTTACTATGTATTCATGTGTATATATACACACACACACAATATATACTATGGGAAAATACGCAGCAAAAACGTAAACCGATTTATTCCATTGCACACTGTAGTATATACTACTATAAGGTATATGTGTGTGTATATATATATATTTATATTGAACATGGCAGCTCTATATACTCGCGTGTTTCAAGATGGACAGACGGCCGTCACTGAGTGATGTCCCAACAGGACCAGCATTTCTGCCTGAGGAGACATCAGGGCAGCCGTGCCGACTTAAATCTCAGACTCGCCTTGGCAGACCGGTTTCTGGGTTAGGATCAGGCCCTTCCGTTCGTTATTTCGCGTTTTTTACGCCGGGGCCCTATACCGCGCGAATGCGCGGACCCCGCAGCATTTTAAAGGCGACTGACAGACAAGTCGGCTCGGAGACAACGGAGACGTCCATTTTGTATCTTCTTGCTCGCCAGGGCTTTGACCATTTCGCTCTCCTTCTCTTAGGGGATGTTTTTCTTTCTCTTTTTCCTCTCCTTCCTTTATTTACCACCATCCCTCGATAGATCTCCTCTCCTCCTTTTCATTCTTCCGTTACGACTCGTCGGCCTTCTCTATACTCCCTTCGTGCTTCTTTTTTACTTCTCTCTTTCTACTCCTCACTCCCTTCCATACCGATTCCTTTTATTGCCCGTCCCACTTGCGCTCCTTTCGAGGACTCTTTCCCCAAGATCGGTATAATAATAAAAGGATCTCCAAGGCATCCAGGAGGGAACTCCTTTCCAATAGGGACCAGGTTCTGCACCAAGTCCAGGTGCAGTATATTCGCGCTTTAGATATTATTCCCGTCCTCTTAAAGTCCTTTTGCGGTACATCAAAAGGTCATTCCACGAAGCAATCTATACCAATCCAAATAACGCGTATCACCATAACCAAGATAAACACTTCCAGATCGCTCGGCGACCCTGAAGGAAGTGACTGCTTCCTAGTGAACGTATCCCACAGAAGTTAACAAGATGGCGGTAGCCACATCCGGTCAAAGCTTCGGCACGTCAATTACAGAAAGATTGGCCGTTCGAGGTTAGAGCATTCAAGCCAAGAAATCGAGCCGCCTCCTTGTTCTTCTTCTTCTTCTTCTTCCTCCTTCAGGAAGATGCGCCATCGGGCGCCACTGTCAATTACGCTCTGTCTATTCCCGGAAGGCCCCGAAATTACACGTTGCCGAGGATCCTCACTGTCAGACTAAAGAATCTTCCATTCCTGTACGTCGAACCCGCCCAGAAGGCCGAGAAGCAGGACTGGCTCACCAGGATACGTAGCCAGGATACGACTCCATTTTACGTTACTTAACGTCAGTGGCTTAATGAGGCCAAGTAACGTTAAGGGCATCCGAGTGGCTTTACGTCTGTCAACCAGGTCCAATGGCAATGACGTACCACAGGTGTAGCCTGCTGATCCGCTCTGCGTCGTTTGTCGTGCCTCGTAGTCGTCGTGTAAGGTTAATCCTTTCATTTGTAAGGCAAGAGCAACGGGGGGAGATCACGTGGAGAATGATAGCGGCACTCTTTGATGCTGATACGGGTAGTGAGTAGTGACCACCCGGTACGATATTATTATATCTTTCCTCTGACAATAATAATAACAACAACAACAACAACCGAAACACGTTTAAATTGCCATCGTAAAATCAAGAGCTTGACAATTACTTTTCTTTTTCTTTAAATTTATAGATACATACTTATATTCCTAGGTGTCGGACGAACGTAGGCACTACGTGAGTCGAGAATCTTTTCATGGACGGATTATACTCGGCTAAATTATCGAGTTTTCATTGGATTTATCAATGATCTTCAATGGTGAAAATCTCTATGGATACTTTAACTGCTAACTGCGTGATTCGATACGGGAATCAGTTTGATCCTGTACGGTACGTTTGCTACGACGATCCTGACGACCTCTGTCCTCTGTTACTCTCGTGGATAAAGGTTCTTTGATCTTAACACCGAACGTCCTTCTCCTCTTCGTTCTCTCTGAAATCACGCAGGTATCTCTCACGATCTCTGGAGTGCAGTCGATGGACTGTAGAGAGGTAAAGAGGGAGAAGAAAAAGAGAGGCGTATAAGGTAAGAAAATATATATATATAAAGAGAGAGAAAGAAGAAAGAGAGAAGCCACAGCCGACAAAGAGACGATTTTCTTACCTCGCTGTCCAACAGGCAGAATGCCACGGTACTCAAACCGTTTCGAAAGGCAAAATCCGCCGTGGAGTCGGAGTTATTTTCGTTTAATTATATCCCCAAGTCCCTTTTGTGAATGTCAAGCCGAAGAGAACGAAGTACGAGATGCAGGAAAAACGGAGGGCGGGAAATTTGAAAAAAAAAATAAAAAATCCTCTTCGCCCATAGTACCAAAGTTACCTGAAGATTCTTCTAGATACTTTTAATTCACACAGCCTGACAGCCATCTTTTATACGTATCTAGTTTTAATGGACGCGCTCCGTAGACGCCGAGGAGAACAATGCCGCCTTAATGCGGCCTTAATAACGTCTCAAAGATTCCGACTCGGGGGCCCTGAAGGCATCCGGACTGTCGAAGTGACCAGCGGAAGAAAAAGATACTACGAGATTATGAGGTCGACGTTCTCCACCACGTAACGTTCTTTTATACCGTTCTCTATGCTATACCTGGGTACCTGTATACCAGGCTCTTGACCAAGGAACTAGCCAGCTTCCCTGTTAGGGTAGAGAATCCAGCGTTCCAGGGCCGTCGTAATAACCGTAACCCACCCGAGGGCACCTCATCCATCCACGGACGAGTTCAGTTCTACACCAGAGTCCCAGGTACCCCCTAAAGATTCCCAGTAGAAGACACCGTGAAGACAGACGTCGATACACCTAGTGCAACACACACCCAGGTTATTTTACGACTCCCAGTGAGCCAGATCCGACAGTCAATAAAGGCTAGGCTGCAAGATAACGCCGCTGTCTTCAATATTTTTTTTTCCTTTCCCCTCTAGGTTCCCTCAACGGTAAAGGATACCGCGCACGAGGACAATTTGCGATAATGACTCAAGTCTGTCGAGACTCGTCTCGCCATCCTCGATAGTCAAACATCATCGTTTACGGGACACTGAGTTGACTTTGTAAGTCCGCCATTTTTTTCTCTCTCTCTATTTACTTAACCTCGATTCATTTAATAACGTACCCCAGGATACACCGTATTTTCCTCGAGATCCCGAACGATCCTTCCAGGAATAGATAATTCGTCCACGACCATTATACCTATACGTATAATCCTGAGCAGCCAGGATTCGACATGAAAACTGCATTAAGACGAATGGCCCGACGTCGTTTGATGATTGCCGCCATGGATAAGATAAACGTTCGTCCACGAGGATTCCGAAGAGACCCTTCGCGTCTAACTTGTACAAGTCGATATAGGTACGGTCCTGCGTGTCGTTTAATTAAAAGCCTCTTAATACCACTTATCTTCGAGTTAATTGCGATAGCGAAGTGAACGCCGGCTGCTTTCTGAGACGTGAAAAGCTGTCTTATGGAAATGCGATTGCAAGAGTCGATTATCGAAGTAGATCGATATCGGCAATGTTCAGGATCTTAGAGAGCGGGCGAATATCTATTTGGGATGCCAACTAGATATACTGCGTACTCTATGACGAGCAGCTGTTCCTGGAGCAATTCCAGTCTCTCTCTTTCTCTCTCTTTATCTTCATTGGGTTGGTATGCTGTACGTATACCTAATTCCTTGATGCCGGAGTTATCCCGTACGGACTTTAGATCGACTGGCGTAGGGTAAACTGGAGGAGGCATCGTCGGTCCCGCATATGAACGCGCCTTTAAGCTCGTATGGGTTTACACGCAAGCGAGGTATTTATAGCCGAGGGTTCACTCTCACTTGCTCAGTTTTATTATCGTAATAACATTATGGCGGTCGCTTTTGAAGCTCCGAGGAGCAAGACAAGCTGACGAACACCGGCGTAGTTTGTAGCCGAGTGGCACGTCGACGTACTCCGCTGTGCTCGCGTGTTGGTTAACGCGGTACTGGAGTAAGGAATAGAAAAAATAAGTATGAAAAAAATAATTGTGCAATTACCCACCGATCTGCTACATTATCTGCCAGGGAACCCGTGCGCGATAATGAGAGAGCCATAACATTAAGATAATAATGAATTGTAGTTAATTACCTAGGAATCCTACGATCGTCCGAATTAGTCAGAATTCTAATCTTTAAACTATTAAAGTGCAATATTTTCAACAGCTTTCACATAAGAATATAAACGGACCACGTGTATTAGGAATAAAATAATATGACTGTACATATTGGTGAATGGATATGATGACTTTTTATTCCTGGAATGGCAAAACCTGTACGGTTCAAACTGGTATAATAATAATAATATTCGCGTAGGGGGCCCGTGGAAGGGGGCAGGGGGGTTTAGTGAAGGATAAATAAGAATTACTGGAAGAGAATATTTAAATAAAAGAGTCAAATCCATTTTCTCGAAAGTCCAACGCGACTGTATCCTCTTCAGGCTGACCCCATGGATTCGAATCTGGATGCTGGACTCTGTCAAAAGTCCGAGAGTGAAGGAAAGAGCGAGGCGTGATGAAAATAGAAGAAAGAAAGAAGAAAAACAGTGAAGAGATCCAGACTTGCAGGAAGAGAGAACGGTAATTGCAGCCGAGCGTTAATTGATTATCCAATGATGAAACGTGCCGCCATAACCTCTCTCAGCGTACGGCCACCCCTTCTCGTTCGTGTGCCTCGCATAAAATGCGAGAGCTAATTGCAGAGGGAGGAAAGCACGTCCCAATGTAATATACATTGCAGAGTTAAAGCTGCTGCAAGAATGTACCTCGATGGAATAAACGCAAGACGTATATCCCCCCATTTGTATATTCATAGTCGACGCCGCCTTGAAGTTGCTGACGTGCGTACGAGGGAAAGTATCGACTGAAGTTGAGCGCAAGCAGGGACGCCAACGTCGTTCGATTGAAAAGCTGAAGCCAGTAGAGTTGAGTGCAGCAAAGTCGCATTGCGCATTCCTCGGGACGTGGAAGATAGACGAGTACTGATAAAAGATGCCGATAACGCATCTGGGTGACTTATTCTAATTACCGCAAGTAAATGCTGGATTCTCGCCCTCGTTAATATTCCCACGCTTAAATAACCAGGCAATCGACTTCCTTCTACTTCTTAGTAATTTCTTGTCTTTCTTTCTTCTTCTTTCTCGCCTTTTATTTATCTTCACTCTCTTCCTAGGTACGTCACTAACTTTAGCGAGTATCACCACTTTGTTCAGGCTGACAGGCTTTGATGTTCCTTCCTGAGATTTCAGCCTGGCCATCGTGGACTCAGCTGTCGGACATCAAAGGCTTCCAAAACCCTCGTAACTCATCTAAGCAAGAAGTCGACGAGGCGTCTAAGCTAACGTTATTCCTGTACTCATTTCTTATTTTTCCTTCTTATTTGACACCCCCCCTTCCAGGAATCATAGTACAAGGATTGTTCTTGAACTTTGAAGAAAAGAAAAAAATTCCCCAAGAAATACCTGTACTTGATTCTCACTGTGGGTTTCTTAGCGAATATTGTCAGAGTCATTCACGTGGTTTAGGGTGGTTTCGCGACGAGCTAGGTAACCGTAGTCGGTAATAGATCCCACCGTGGCTGAAGTAGTCAGCTGGTACCGAGAGGCAAATGCCGACTATAACGGGTGTGCATCGCGTCAAGTGGGTTCAGACACGACTTCCGTGCATCTGAGGCACTCGAGAAAGATCAAAGGCCACTACTGAACAAACATTAAGCTTTTCAGGATCCCCGGTAGAGATCCTGTCGGAAGAGACTATCCGCTCTTTAAATACACCAGGATGTTGTTCCTGGTAGCCCTTCTGGGTAATACGCATGAGAACGATCTTTTCTTGGCAAATTATCACAGGTCGTCCCGATATCAATTGTACTATAAAAAAAAAGAATAAATAAATAAAATTAAGTCATAACCATAAGGATCTCTCGTTTCGTCAGCCTTGCACAAGGTAGATGCAATAAAAGATTAGTCCCATGACAGCCTATAGATATACATATACGTGCACTCGTATAAGTTCCCTGTCAATGGTTATCGGTGCCTCGTGTTATCTCGAAAATGATTTACAGAATCGAACGCGCGGCTCCCTTTGATCTTATCACAGCCACGTTAAACCCACCTATTATATATGGTTTCGTTTCCTATCCGATATCGGACTGTCTCACCGGACTAAGGCGTCCCTCTGGCAATCGTTCTCAAATCAATTTCACGTGGTTAACGATCCTCATGCCGGATGCACAAGGTTTTTCGCCAACTCCGTTCACAGTCTAACAAGACGCGTGCGTGATCCGGATGACAGCCAATGACGTACCCTCAAATCCAACCTCGTTAACAACAATCCCGCGAGAGATAATGAGGCTGTTCACAAAGGTAAACGCAATTCCATAGAAATGCGATTCCATGGAAACCGCCATAACGACAGGGTACGTCAATACATTCGAAATAAAGAGGAACAATACCACAGAAACATCCCACTTTTCTATTTACTCAATGGGCATCTTTTGAATATTTTTTTCCTTTTTTTATCTCCTCAAACGCATCTTAATATTTCTGGATCCAAGCACACGAGAGCCAATCCTTGTACTCTTTGGTATCCGCGTGCAATCCTCTCTCTCCCTCTCTCTTTCCACTGCAACAAAACTGCACGCATGAATTGCATCACTGTAAGGAGCTGCCACGGTAACGTATACCATTTCAATAACAACCACGAACCATCAGCATCCATATAGAATTGCACACGCATACTGAGTGCTCCAATACGGCTGGTATAAATCATAAATTAATTCCAGCTCTGGGCGCAGCTCCAGTTTCTTTTATTCGCCGTTCAATCCTTTTTTATTTCGATTTCTCGCCAGTGTTCGGCCCTTCGACGTAAAAAGGCCAGGGCGATGTTTCTCGCACGCACGAGGTACGATTCGCTACCCCGAATCGCATGGAACGTGCATTTGATGCGGTTGATGGAGGGAAAAAAAAAAAAGAAAAATCCGTTTTCACCGTTTCGACGCGTATCGGAGATTCATCTTCGACGGATGCTGCTATATTTATCTACTGGCAGTCTCCTGAGAAATTGAAATATAATTTTTTTCTTTCTCTTTACTGCATTCGAATACACCCTAGGGACCCAGCCGATATGCAGGCAGCGAGTCAAAGGGCATAATATCAGGGATTAATAAGCGATGGAAGATCAAAGCATCCAAGCGAGATGGCCGATGGTCATTAGTAGCGATGAGATGAATCAAAATCATCGGAGCGTGTTCCTTTACCAGAGTCCTCATCCTTGCTCGCTCTATCTATCCGCGCTACGGTCCATATATCCGTTTGCCTTAACTCTGCCGTCCCTGATACGTTTCTCTCCTCTTCCTCTGGACCCCTCATCCTCCTTCTCTCTCTCTCTCTCTCTCTCTGCTCACGGCACTGGCGCACTCGCAAGAGGCAACCATCTCCACGGGGGACGTAATTAGAAGCCTATTTCACGTACTTCTTCTTTATTTTTTCAGCGAGATTTCAAACTCCTTCTTTTACTCTCTCCTCGTTCATTTATTCCCGTGATGACGAGAGATACACGTGTTCGACGTTGGACCCCCGCAGCGAGACGCATTGGCGTCGGTAACGCGCAGTACCTGGTGGACCTTTACGAATTGAAGAAATAAAATTCCAAAAAAGATATTATCCCTAGGTAACACGTTATTCGTACCCTTTGACACATATGGAATTACCCTAAATTTTTATTGGATAAAAAAAATCCAACGATTTTACCTCCAAGAATTTCAGGTCAATTATCGCTAATGATTCACGTACTGTATCCAGTTTCCGAACCTAACCCTACTTTACTCTGTTTTTTTACGTTACGCTTTACGTTCGGCCGTATTACGCCAATGCAAAGATGTAGTTACTACGAAGCAAGATGTTATGAGCGATAGCTCGCGAGGGTAGATACAGAGTTGTCATGCACGGCTGGATCACCGAGGAGGAAACAGATACGAAAGTCTTGCTGGGAGATAGCTAAAGGCCACGATTCAGAGTCTGGGGCCCAACTCTAATAGCAGTCACAATGGTCGGGCAAAGTCAAAGGAGCACCAATAAAGGCGGATCCCCACTTGGTCGATTCCTTTTTTTTAAGCATGGATCGTCGAGCAGCACATATATATATAAGTCAATAATAATAATAATTATTATTATTATATTGAGTAACAACTACCTGGAATATATTCAAAAAGGCTCGTAGGAGCATGAATGACAATTAATAAACTAAACAGTACCTAATATTATTTGTCTCATGGTATTATCGGAATAGATTTTTTTTTAATTAAATAAAACCTAAAATAACATAAATAAAACAATTATACGTAACGTATATTTCGATCATTAATTGTTCATTTGAACGTGCAGACAGAAAGAAGTTTTCCGCCCCAAGAAAGAAGTCTGTTAGAGATAAGAATGCAAAAATTGAGACCGCAAGGGCTGAACAGTGCATAGGTAGTACGTAAGTCCTGTATGTTACAATTTTAGTTTATGCTATGATTAATGTGTGGGGGGTTAGGGGGACCGTACAGTTACCCCCGTACAAATTAATTTTTTTTTTCTGATAAAGGGGTGGATTGCAAAATTTTTTTTAATACGGCCATAAGCAGTGCGTAAATAGCGTATAATTCTATAATATTTAAATGAATTTTTTAAGAAGTGGGGGGGCAGCTGAACGGTGGTCCTTCTGATCTATATAACGGGGATGGGGGGCTGCAATAAATTCATCAGCCGATATTTGTCGATTAACGTTGCAGCTGTAACGAGAGCACCCGGGGACCATCGTCGGGGTGGGCCTAATACTTTAAATCCCACGGACATCAAAGATAGGGATAACGCAACTGCTGGCTGTACTGGGTCTATAATATTTTATTTCTGTTACCCCCTCTTCCCCCCCTCCCCCCGCTCTCTTTCTCTGTCTCTTTACTTGCTGATAGTATGTTGATATATTGTACGTCAGTAAAACTTTACCATCGTCGGTCGCTTTGACTGTTTCGTCGTAGCCGACAATTGCGTGCGATAATTTTAATAAAAATTTCAAAAAATTCAACACCAAGAGCCCTTATCGTGGAACGTAAACGAGCGCAAATTGGCCTGATTACACTGAAACTAGATTTCACCTCCATGTATTGCGGTGAAAAAAAGAGATTTCGAAACGTCGTATTAATTGCGTGTACAAAGGATATTGAAAAAAAATTTTATTGACAAGAAAAAAATTGAATTAGTCGATGTTGTTCGGGTTCAATTTTTTTTATAATTCAGATAAGAAATACTTCGATAAGGATCCTATTCCAATTTCCTAAAGCGAAATTATGCTTGCGTGTTCGCGCACCGTGAATCATCCTGGGAACTTTCATTAGGTTCCGTCGAGTGCTGGACGGTTGATACGAGAACCGGCATGATCCTCCACAGTGAAATCATGATAAAACCACCATAGAATCTCAGTTAGGTACGAAGTACGATTCGATTGTGGAATCGTGACGAACCCTGTGGCACAGCTGCCGTTGGATGATGAAGTGCGATTTCGTAATTACGTGGATCACGCCATGAGATACGTATATACATATATAATCCCGGGGCCACTTCACTCGACGGCTTTTCCAAAAATAACAAATTTCTCGTCCTTAGCGGCTCGTCGCGCAGCCCTCGAGTTAAAAACATGGCGTGCCCCTGCGCGAGGATGCTTCTCAAACAAACTCGATGGTTTTATTAGGCGTCGACGAATCTTTATGCGCGTATCTGGAAGCTGTCCCAGAGAGAAGAAAAAAAATGAAACGAGTCTGGACGACGTCAATGACGAAGCGACAGTGTCATTCGCAATTTTCTCGATGATCGAATACAGAGATTTTTTGCATGTTTACACAATCCAAAGCGAAACGAGCAAAATCCAAGTGCATCGGAGGTCTGTAAATTGAGGAAAGTTATTAACACGATATTCGGCAGATCATCAGAATTCCCTTACAGGATCATTTCGAATGACTCCAGAGAATCTGTATACGCTCAGTGAAGGAGTATAAATTGCGGGAAGCGATTTCAATCGGCAATTAATTAGCCACGAGGAATCTTCACTGCTACCAAATTGGATTAGAGCCATGAAAACCATCTTCTATATATACAGAGAATATACGTGGAGCGGAACCAGGGAATGAGTTGGATTTCGAAAACCGGCTTCCAACTTTTATTGCTTTTCATTCATTAGTCTCTTTTACGAGGAGCCACGGAGTTTTCTCGATCGTTTAAACACCGTCTGTCCTGGGTCATTAAGCAAAGCCCGTCGCCATATACCCAAGTCGTCAAGAGTAATTTCAACATAGCCTAGCGGTTATACGACCTTTGACACACAGAAAATCATTACGTTGCGCATCCTCTGACCTTTCGCGCCATGAAACATGGTATGAAAAAAAAACCATATAACAGATTCTTCAATCCCGTAACGAGTCTGCATTACGTTAAGATCAATCGAGGTTACGTATCCAGGTCGTCCCGAGTCTAACCTCAAAATTAAATCCATTCAAGCTTTTAAGTTCAACGCACAGAGAGACAGCACGATGATTTCTCGACGTGGAGAGCGACGAGGAATCTACTAGGACTAAAAATGTATCGTGAACGGCGTGGTGACAAAACGTGCACGCGCTCAGTTTACAGAGATTAAATTTCTGACAGTAGCAGCTGATTGATCGGCCGACAGATATCCAAGGGATCCTGGCCGACGCATGTGGCCGGCTCTTATGCACGTGCGTGTGCCGCGGGACGGAACTGCATTGGAACATAGGAAAAAGAAAAAAAAAGATGAACGCCAAGCCAGTGCTGAAGTGCAGTTTAAATAAATAATACAGGCTGGACTAACGGGAACCTGGGCAACGGGCAATTGTATCTTGGGTAGGCTAGTTTAGAGAGAAAAAAAATAACAAAGTGGCAACTAGTCCGTAATCGAGAGCGATAATGACTTACGATACCCCATGTCGGCCGATCAAAAGATCTTTTGACGGCATTTAAATGCATCCGTAAGGTAGATTAAAGCTTGCAGATAGATTATCTTACTTTGGTCCATGGGTATATACAATTATAGAGTATGATCCTGGCGGTTTCTCGGAAGAAGCATTGTTATGGAACCAGGAACAATGGGTCTGACCTCTATGGCTGTGTTTAACATGGCGCCAAGTAGACATAACCATAACTATGATTTAAGAAAGAGGAATGAATTTACCCCACGTTCAGCCTGCAGTTGATCCTCGTGACCCATGAAGTTGGGCATTGCTGTTAGGTTATAACGCAGTCCACGACAGAAGGATACGCTGAGTCTCTCGCACTTTGTATTTGGGCCAGGATGTCCTCCGTGATTGATACCCCAGGCTGACACAAGGGTGATCGTGGTCAGGGTGAGCACTGCTTCCCACAAAGTATTCATTTTTGAGATATATATATATATATACGTCGACACTTGGTATCAAACTGGAACAAGGCCCCTTTTTTTTATCCCGTATTATTCCTTAGATCATAGTCGATCGTACGACGTCATGTCAGGGTATGACGACTGTGATGATTTTCATGTTTTTCTTATTCACTTGCTAGTATCCAATGACTTTACGGACTTCTTTTCTCTTGATAAAGTCGCCCAGTTACATTTCGTTAACTTTGAAATAAGTGGTAGCAATGTTTTTCTTCGATGGAAAAAGAATTTTTCAGTATTTTATGGTTATGTACTACTTCTTTTGTATTCCTCGATGGAGTCACTGGTTAGTTTATTAGATCGTGTAACGATCTTAGGAAATACTTTGTTTATTCACGATGAAATAAGTCCCAAAGTGAATTACGTACCCGCGCGAAAGTAAACAAACTTCGAGGCTCGCGGAGCAAACGAGACGCACATCCGCCGCGTTCGAAAGTTCGGAACAGACTGGTCGGAGGAGCGTCGGGTAAGTTCGTATGGACTCGTTCGCTCTCGGCCGACAATAGGTCCCAAGAGTAGTAGAGGGCCCCATCTCTGTCTCTTATTTTACCCTCTTTTTACTTTCTCGGGCCCTATTATTTTGAGCCCACCGCCGCGACTGATGGAGGCAATCCCGCAGGCGTAATTAGGAACAAAGAGAGCGACGAGTATAGTAGACCGTCCACCATTGGGCTCAATTTTTATTATTATTCTTCAAAATGCCAAGGATTCGTCATAGTTTCCATCCGCGCGTCATCGAAATGTTTGATCAATGAAAAAACACATTAAAATTATTCGAGTAATATTTTTTTTCATAATTTTATCTAGAAAAAGTCTTCCGACTTATCCTACCCCTTCTGTAAGCTCGTGGTGATATAATTACATCAACCCTTAGGGCTCGTTACCACGTCGAACAAAGAAAACCTTCCTTTTCCTTCCACGTGAATTCTGATTACCCATCTGCTGCACATGAGATCGGGTTGCCCTGCATGAGACATTCGTCTCTGGTCCCCCATGTACCCCACACATGTTTTGTGGGCTACACCCCTTTGTACGAATTTCATTATGGGGCACAATAAGACCCGCCGGCTCGCGGTACTCGCAAGGGTGAACAATGCTTTAATGGCAAGTGGGTTCTAATAAATTCTATTATTCTGTTTGGATATGTCCTTGGAGTAAACTTCAGTCATGAGCATATGGTATAGATTTCCAAGGACGATCAAGGGATTCGTATAAAAGCCATTGAAACAATGGAAGAGATGGGATACGGCGTCACTGTACCATAAACATCAGTCTGAACTTTATCTTAAAAAAATATAAAAATTTGATCATTACGTCATAAGATAAATTAATAACAGCTTTTCATAGTTTATCCAATAATTTCTTAACGTACAGATTGTAACTGTATTGTATATACAATTAAATAAATTCGTTCTTACGTAAAATCATTAAATTACTACCGTACGTGTCACACGACAAGCATATAATTATGGCAGTGAGCATTTTTTGTGGCAGATTACAGCTTTTTGAATTCTTTTTTTTTCATCAAAATTTACCTGAAACCAGATTTACCTGTCGGACGTTCATCCTACGAAGCCAGTGACGCTATCTGGTGAAATACAGATAAAAAAAGAAACGTTAGTAACGGCACAAAAAATGCATAATTAGCACTTTCACATTTGAGGGAAAATGAGGCGGCGAGAGCGGAGGCATCAAAGGGCCCCCGGATACCTAACCTGTCCCGCCGCGTTTCTTTAGTCTCCGGCTTCGTAGCTTGTACACCGGTCTCCCTGTCCGTCCGTACGTCTCCACGCTTCCAGCATCCGTCCATTGGTGGGTCCGTGGGCGTAACAGACCGCAACCGTGGCGGCCGTAAGGCCCAAGAAAAAAAGGGACCAAAGGAGGCCGAGGAAAGTCCCGAAATCGTGTTAACGCGTACAATAGAACAAGAGAGCCAGCAGCCAACCTTTACTCGACAGAATCTAGTCTCTACTTTCCGAGACCTTAACGCCTCCAGGACATTACTCCATTGTTTATTTAGGTCGAAGGTTAAATTAAAACAGTGCACACAATACCTACGTGAATCCATCGCGCAAGAAGCGCCTGGTAAAAAAAAGTCAAATTTTTAATTTAAAAAAAAATTTCCCACCTCCGACATATTAAATTTTATTTTCTTAGCTTCAGTAGATCTTTAATTCACGGCAATTAATAGAAATACAAAAGACATCGGGCGGGCTCTGAATAAATTTAAATCCTCCGCAAGACTATACTCCGTCCCGCGACAGAGATGTATATCTGAAAAAAACGGAAGGGCCTGAAGGTTGGTACGAATGCGAGTAAGTCTCAGGCGTCAGGATAGGATATAACGCGGAGCGACGAAGTGTGAACCGACGATGTATCATCCGGATTCATTTTTCTCCCAGTGCCTAAAAGATTCTTCTCCTCTTTTCGAATCTTTCACGGTGCCAGAGCTGTCTCCGTGGATTACAATCCCACGGGCTTTACGGGACATTACGCGCGGCAATGACGCTTAAGAAAATACGTATCCGCACGGCGGCCAAGTCATCCTAGAATAATACAAAGTCACTTTAGCCACGAGGAAACAAAAATCATTGAGGTTATGTATCCCCGGTGTATCCGTATAAACAAAAATCCATAAATATCTAACATAACCTCAAAATTCTCATCTCACTCTCACTCTACGTACATATACAAGTAAACAATATATGAAACCACGTATCCTAAGAGCACAGACTCCAACTTTATTCCAGGAAGAATACACCAAGAGTGCGCCTCAATTTCGATCGACACTCGTAATTCGATCGTTCACCGCACGATACGACATGCCGCCCATAAATCCCCTTATGGATTTTAATTAAAGGCCCCACGGGGCCCCCGAAGAACCCAACTATAACTTCGGCACTGCGAAAGGGAGGTACAGGATCGACTATCCATCGCTTGTATACTTCTATATGTATACATAGGTAGCCACTATATACCCTCTTACTCTTTCCCTAGTACTTTCGGAGTGCGTTCAGATTTATTTATCGCGCAGCCCTTTTCCAGCACGCTGCCGCTGTATTAGCCGCCCTAATGAACTCGTGCGTCGCTCGCCCAAGTCGACGCTTTATATTATTTATCGCCTCTACGCGAGTTATTTCTACGGGCTTCAGTCGCCTCGAAGTAACCCTCGTTACGGCCTGACTTAGAGATGAAAAAAATTGAACTTAATATGTATAATGTATGTACGCTTTATATATATATATATATATGCGTAATACAGTGAAAGAAAATAATAAGGAACTCTTCCTGTGAACGGGGCTTAAGGCTGTATGACAGTTAATATACCTATATACGTAGGTACCGGAAACTTTGAAATCGCAAGAACTCAGTCGGCTAGGATAAATTCTACGTTGGATGGACTTTGAGATCTTTGTTCGCAAGAAGAAGAAGAAACCAAGGAGACACAAGAAGATCCTGGCTCGTGGATTCTGTACGAACGATTCCCTGCGACATTCCGAGCAAAGTCAGGCGACGTGTCTCTTCGGCTTCCACGCATTTATTAGCCGCTTGGATCCTTCGTGTAAAAACTGGACTCCGATCGAACTGGACTTCACGTATGTGAATACGTGGCGGAGTGAACTCGGGGTAACGTAATAAAAACACGTATGATAGTTACGTAGGAATTCGTATGGCGCGCTACGTGCTTTGGCTAGAACGCCATATTGCGTATCTTTAAAAAGTATAATTTTTTTTCATTTATTACAGCTACAAGATGTTCTCTAGTAAATTTAATCATGGATTCCACGATGCGTGGTAATACTTAATAACGTTTAGGGGTATACTTAATGTTTTGGTATTAAAATTTAATAGACGTTTTATGGGACTCTTGATTGATATGAATACTGGTCGAAAGCTTTTACTACCTCCCGCGAACGTGGATATTCACGTGAGGTTGTTATGTACCTTTATGTACGACGTTAAGGCATATACGCAATGCCGTGTAAAGGCGGTTACGTACACGGGCGAATTCCGTCTCATAAGAAGCCATCCAATTCCTGTTCCCCATCTTCGCGAAGCGGCAGCTGAACATCTCATTGTTGCCAGCGGGAACATCAGAGGAAGAGGAGACGCGGTACGAGTCGAAACGAAATGGAGTTTACGAATGGAGAACGGAGTGGACGGGGACTGGTTGGACGAACGGGTCAAAAACTTGTCCCCGTGTTTTTCGTAAGGAACGAGGGAGTGGGTAAAATGGCGGTGAATGCGAAAGGGTTGGGTAAAAATGAAAGCGGGATTTTTGAAGGCAGACGATGAAAAACTTAAAAATCCACAGAGGCATCGTGCGTCGATGAAATCTTTTTGTTTTGCGAGCTCGTTCTCTTTTTATTATTATTATCTTTCTCTTTCTCTTTCTCTCTATCTCTCTTTACGCTTTTTTTCCCTCTTCCGTAACTATGCTCTCTTAGTTTCATTGTTCAGACAATGTTTAATACTCGGAATGGCTTGGAGATTAGAAGCCGACGTCGAGAAACCTTTAACGCACGAAGCTTAAATCGCTTCTCCATTATTATACGTTACTTTTTTATCCTTTTCTTTTTTTCTTCCTTGTCTTCTTCTGCTTCCGCGTTTTCGTCTCGACCTATCACGAGAGGCTGCTACGTAATTAAGGCGTATATCGTATTACGCTCTAGTCTTCTGCGTAGGTATACGCGTGCACGGTTGCATAACTCAGCAACATAACCTAAGAATCTCTTTCGATTTAACTACTGACAAAATGGGAGCATCGCGTAGTGCTAGTGATTTTTTTTTTAAGAGTATAGGGACTTTATATCTACCAGCTAGTCGTGGCAGTCTCGCAATTAGTTCCAGATTCTGATTTCAAGGAATTTCCTTTGATCCATGTATAGCCAAGGGCCTCACAATACTCCAGGTATACGCATCCTGGGCTTTACCTTTGTGGACGATCTTCCTCGAGCATTACGTTCAAGCATCGACTAAATACCGCAAATCCTTTATTAGATCATTCGGGATTCACTGGACTGCAAAAAGAAAAAGAAAAAAAATGCATTATACCCACAACAAGAGCCTTAGGTATATTTTAACGTTGCTTATGGATACTAGGCCTGTCTGTCGGTATACATTGGAATTGAGTTGTACGTGGAAAATAATTAATGATAACTTCCTCGTATTATTACGTGAAGCATTATACGTTTAAGTATTTATAGTGCAAAATACAAAAACAACCAGGCACGGCTGTAACGTTCAAAGTCTCAGTTAAGTGGGCTCGCAAGTTTCGCTGGGAAATCGAGAGTAAAAAATTCGCATCTTCCTCGTCCGGTTGCCATGCCGGAGCGCGGCACATGCGCGGCTAATTACAGTCTTCTTTGATGAGCCGACAGAGGCTCCTCGTGTTGCACCAACCGTCAGTGCAGTTGCAGCTGCACATGAAGCATAACGTGTTCACCAAAGGGGCTGCCGTATTATCGTACAGACTTGAGGCTTGGACAAATATTACAGGGAGTTATTAGCGTTTTGAAGAAGACGTTAATTAAATTTTTAATTACTTAAAAATTCGTTAATGACTTTCTTTATTCCTGTCAAATTATAATCTAATGATCATTTAATTGCTTGCACCTTACACGTAGCGTGTATATGTATGTCTAGTGAAGGAAGAGGCTTAAGGCCCTTTTAAGGGACGTACGAATCGGTACGCGAAGACAACGTTTTTGGGACCAATTCATTAAAGCCGCCCAGGGCGGCGAATGATTGCTTATAGCCTATATTTCAAGGGGAGCATTAAATCCACGTTATTAGGGGTTATTACCGAAGTAATGAGAGACCCTCGCTCCATTTACGTATCTGGCCTGCCTTCTTCTTGTCTGCAGAAAACCCGTCATTCGCCATAGCTGATTTCCCTTGCATCGCCATACTTGTACGTTGTTTAGGATGGAATAGAAATCGTAATCAATATTTAATATATTATTTAGTATATTTATATATTTAAAAGAAAAAGAATTATTTTAGTACACCGTATGGAGTTGAGATAAAATTTTTTTAAGCAAAAGAAAATTTTGAAAAATTACAATTATAGATTGTTTCCTTGATTTCTGACAACATCAGATAAATATATATATATATATATATTCGCAGTATCCTTCTAACGTTTTGATTTCGAATTTCGCCAGGGGCCCAATGGTGGTTCAACTCTTTGCCCGTAATTGTTTAACATTAGAAGTCCCAAATTGCAAAAGGCGCTCCTTCGCCTTGGAATGATGCATATGTATATAATGTGTACGTACAACCAGGCCCCATACAGCAGTACCGTCTCTTATTCCAGGGTTGGGTCCCTTACCAGGCTCCAGCGAGGTAATGATGGGTCTGGGGCCTCACGTATCTCGGAGGTGTGACCCTACAGGCCTCTATGCTGTACCATTTTATACTAAAGTCCAAAACACGTATAGATACAATATCGTGAATACCCGGTGTTCTATACGATATCAACTGTATTACATTCACTATGCTAGAGTATCCTGATCGATAAAGATGGCGCTGATCCGATATCAAAATCACATCCATCCTGTATCTCGTTGTCGAATATTTTATCCATCAGTTTCCTTGGTAGTTATAGTTCCAATTACGTAAGCCACTTCTTGGCAGCGTTATATCAGACATTTTTCGAGGAAATTCAGACTCTCAATTGGACTCCATACCATAAAGGGTCCACAAGCAATCTATATAGACGAAACCTACGAACTGTTTACTAATTCGCTTCGGTCGGTAACACGCGAGCTAGTGGAGATTCATGAAGGTGTAATTTAAATTTATATGAAAATAAGCATCGGTTGCCGTCCTGTCTAATCAGTATGCATTTCCTCGGTTTCAAATTTGCCGCCTTCTTTTATCTTGCCTCGGAGAAAAATTAAATGCTGGATATTACATAGCAGCGGTAAAAGAAACTTGATTAGACGGTAGAGAGTGAATTCGTAATTTGAAATTGGCGCCACCGTTAATAATACATGTTCTCACTAGGAAGTGTAAAACCTATGACGTAATAGTGCAGGTGCAATGGCCCTTTAATGGCTACGTAGAAATTCACCAAGGATTACGTAATGTCACTGTCAGATAAGTATCGCGAGATCAATTCTATGGAAATCACAAGATAATAAAGTAGCGTCGGATAAATCCTTGATTCAATTTTAGAACGCAGTAGCGCCGCCATTTTAATTAAGTCCGACGCTCGATCGTACGTAACGACCGTACCAGAGATCATAATAGCCGCTCCTTAAATATCGTCGAGAATTACATGATAATTTGATAGATCCCAATAAATAATAATATCGTTACCGTACACTCTGTTAAGGGCATATATTTATTATTATCTCATTAATCGAAATTCAAATACGTCGCCATATCGTATCGAGCGAGCACCTATTACGATTCACTTCGGACTATCGATTCGTTATTTAATATTCAAGATTACGTAAGGACGGCTTAAAAAATAATTCTACATTAAATTTACAATGGTATAATACATTTCGAAAGATTCAACGACATAATAACATAAATATATGGTAATGAAATGACCAACGGTTTTTCAAATCCAACATGGCGACCGTTAGTGCATTTACGATTCGCACTAGCCCAATGAAATAATGTTGTATCTTCGAGAGAAAAAACGTCCAACGCTAATGTTACTTTAATTACATGTCCGGGAGCACGTTTCGTCCATGGAATACGAGCTGGGTATATCCGCTGATGGTCTGAGATGGGTAAGGTTAGGTAAGTAAGAAGGTAGGCAGGCAGGTACTACGGTGTACTACCTCGCGGGCATTACGGGTATGGTGAATCGCCATGGCAGCCGCCATGCGGGAGATTTATCACTTTTTGTTGTCGGTGGCGTTTTATTAGTGCACCGCCACCATCAAAGCACAGGATGAATCCGCCTGGGGAATGTCTGGAGGAAAGAAAAGGTATTGTAGATTGAAGTCATCGTGAGCAAAGAGAAGAGAAGAAGTCTGAAGGAAAGATAACCTTAAAATTCAAAAATGATAAAGCACTGTATTTTATCGAGAATGGCGGACGAGTTCTGGATTTAATTACACCGTGGGGTGATTATTTGGACGTCGTAATGGAAAGGACTTATTTGCAAAAGATAACTGGATTCACGTGCATTATTGGACTTTATCGGCAGCGGGTACTGTATGTATATACAGAGTGTTTTATAAGATCGTCTTCGATCGTAATTTCTAATTAAGACCACGAATTTTGTCGTCGTGCATTTCACAGTGGCATCGTATTCGAAATCGTCATGAGAAAATGGCCTCGTACCGTTTTATTTCGTTAGGTTGACTCTTAAAGAATTCGGACACGATCGATGCTGACTTCCTCATTAATTTCCAGACCCACTAAGTTGCTCCCAACATGCAGGAACCCGAAGCACCGTAACTTCTTAACGTACCTATCGGACATAATGAGTTTCATTAATCTCGGCGCACATAATCAACTCTAATGACCAGTGCTATTAATTAAAATTACCTACTGGTAAAGGCGATGGGTAAATAGAGCGTTGCGTGAAATTCTAATAGATAAATATAATACGTATATATATATTATTATATATAAATGAGAACATAAAATAGCTTATTTGCAAATTACATTAGTCTTCATATATTTTTATAATTGTTATATGATTAAATTCTTTAATAGCATACGATTAACCATATCAAAACTGGTTATATTTTTTAATGGGAATATTACACTGACAGTTCCAATACAGTGTAGCTCATTAGCTGCAGTGTAATCTTTCTGCGATATTCTTGTAATTGGGGTAAACGAAGGAATCTATGGATATGTATAATTAATCGCAAATAGCAGCTTGAAATTAATGCAGGTATCTGTGGCAGTAGTAAATTAGATAGAACTTTATCGATATCAATCCTGCCTCTGAATGTATCTATCTTATATTATCCTCCAATTAATCTGACTTATGTTAATTCACCAAAAGACCAATTAAGGCCTCCGACATATGGCACAGCATGTGGCAGTACACTGAAAATATTTGCAGATAAACGACAAAAGCAAGTTCGTAATACGATTAAATTACTCCGGAATCATAAGAAAGATACTCGCTGGATGTTTGAAATTTTCCCGGCAACCCGTCGACCAATTACAGTCCACCGTCGGCGGAACAAATATGGCGGATACCAAAAGAACGCAGCGGATCAAAGGTAAGAAACGAAACGAGAGATACAGAAATGCACGAAGGGTATAAGCAAGCAGCCGCGGTTGACCTTTTTAAGCCGTGAAGGGGAGATTCGGTCCGCTTGGCGGGGCCTTAGACCCACCCTTGCGGGGCCCTACGCCATAACATAATGATCCGCAGGGATCCTCAACCGTATACAGAAATTCTCCCGTGTTCTCATTCATTTCCACGATGCATCCGTACACGAGATAAATATTCTGTATCCAAAAAAAAGACCAATAACAAAAAATAACAGAAGCTACTGTCTGTTTCAGGAACAACAAACCGAACTCCTTTCCTCCTATACCGTACTATAGGCTATAACAATGGCAGTCATTACGCTTCATGAACTTCCTTTTTACGTCAATTACAATTAAGAATTACAACCGTGCGTTAAAGCGGTCCTTGACGTACCATGGAAAGGACCAGTGTCGAGTGAACGAGAAAAGATAAAAAAAAGAAAATGTAATTAAAAAAAAAAGAAAAAGGAAGTCCAAACGACGGCTTTCTTTGTAGCAGCCAAGGCTAATTGACGTAAAGTGAACCCACACGTCGGACATCGTGCAAGCCCACATGTCCATTGTTCATATGGTACGATTCTATACGGTGCGTTATGTAAATGACACTCGATGCGTACAAGATGTCCAAATTCTTTTTTTCTTTCTTTCTTTTTTTTCCAGGAGAATCTTGCGACACGCCTTGTACCGTGTATCCGGTCACTCCTTCCTCACTCTATCTTCTCATGAGAGAAGAAATTGACGACTCAACATAAGAGAGTGCCGGCTTGGTTACGTATGCCTATATGGTGAAGCACGACTATGAAAACTGTGGTCGTTGTAAACCGTGTTTACGATAGAGTTTGCGACCGCGTTCACACCTAATACAGTCAGTGTGTCGCGGTACTTTAATCTCATGTGCGGATGGGACCCGAAAGACCTTTTTTTTCCTACGTACTAAGTGCACCTTCAAACATTCGGAAGGTACGAGTGCGAACGATTTCACGCGGCGTGGCGGTAAACATCAAAGGGATCTCAAGAGCTGCTAATAATAAAACGGTCACTCGCAGCCGGCCTCTTACAACTGCTTTTGTACCGGGTGTACCGATTATCAAGCACCACCTCCGAGTCTAATTGGACCGGTCTCTACTGCGAGGAGGAATTAGAACGTGGAAGGGACCATATTAATGCGTTTATACCTGAACGTAGGGAAAAAATTGCTATAGATCTTTTTTTCTTTTTTCTTTTTGAATGACTTTTTGGAATTGGTTAGTTTTCCGAGGGGGAGAGGAGAAGGGGGGGGGGGGGTGATATTTTCGAAATTTTACCTGCGAGATTTACGGAGCATCGTCGGTTCTTGGAATAAGTCTCACTGCGCTGGGGATTTTATTGTTTTTGGGGAGAGGAATACATTTCTTTTTAATATAGATTTCGAAATCCCTCTGTCGCAAGGTGGCGATGCGGTATTCCTAAACGTTGTGCGGATTCGCGAATCTCTCGTCAGGATGAGACAGGCAGTTGGTGTGAAGGGGCGTACCCGGGGCCCGAAGCACTTCGTTCCAAGAACCATCATCTCCATCTCCTGGGACTCACGGTCGCGGCTGCAACACACCGCAGCGCAACATCCTATAATACAGCATTTTGAACAGGCATCGCGGCTGGCTTGGCCTGCGGGCCGCATTTAGGGACTTTTTAGTTTTGTTGCGGAAATTAGCTGCGCGCCAGCTAGCATCAGGCTTCGGCGTCTCAATCTGGCCACCCCCCCCCCCCCCCCAAAACCCACGCATCGACTTTATTTATGATTAGTATCGCATACTTTCGCTCGTCTTTATTCTACGTTATTCTTTAAAAATATTGAAGCGCAATATAATATTCGATTAAATTACTGTTATTCAAATATACGATTTTTTATATTCTAGTGTCAATGCGCCTGAAAGTAGATAACGCAATGCGCATTGTCTGCGCAGATTGTTTTGTACACGACGAATTGTGATATCATGAGAGCAAAGTTTATAGCGAGTCGTTAAAATTAATTAATTGCATCAACGAGACTGCTCTAGGAAATAAAATCGACACTGTTAACCTTACAGGATTTTATGTCTGACCGTTATGTTGTTTACTGTTGAAAAAATAAATAAGCATTCTCGTGTGCTTAGATAGTGCTAGTTTGACGTACTGACCTGACATTGACAATACTGTCATCTGTTATTTAAAGTAACTATTACTTCGATAAAGCCGATTAAACTGTGCTCGGTCGTTTCTGAGCTGGGGTAAGTCGTGATTTATCTATTGAGCAATCCTCAGAACTTGATCGATAACAGCGAACACTGCATTTCGCTCAGGAACGCTAAACCACGCACTGAACTCATTGCCTAGCTCCAAGGATCAGGATCCTAACTAGTGCCATCTACGTATAAAAGAAAGAAAAGAAAACTCATTGCCTGTCGGACAGAAAGCCGGGTAAAGCTGACAGTGTTGATCAGTTTTGGCGGTTGGATGCTGTGTAAACCTTCTGAATGATAAACAATAACTACAATTACGTTTCTTTAAGATCTTGTCAAGGAATATCAATTTGCCATGGATGAAGCGGATGAGTCGTTGATTCGTAACGTAAAATCAATGCTAAGTGCCAAATATTATAAAATGAATGATACGTTTTTGAGGGATTGTATCAATTATTTTATTAACGAACACGATTCTGTAAGTTTCGTTAGTCACTTGCGATAAACAATTTTATATGTTGATATATGACAATGTGTTGCATGGGATTAAGGTATTTGGTTTGCTTATGAAAATATATTTCAGCAAAATATTAATGAAATTCAAGATTTTGTGATCGCACAATGGCAACTGAATGATTTGAGAGAAATAAATACTGAAAGTGGAATTTTACCACCTAATCTTGTTCAGCAAGAGATTACAACATTACGAGGAACATATAACTTGCAGGTAATAATATTTATAAATTATTTTCTATTTCTTTTTTAATCCATTCTTTTATTTATTGTAGATGGACAAGATGTACGATATATCAGTTTCTAAATTGAAACAGATACATAAGATACGGAATGTCTCAAGTTTCAATCTTGAGGTCACAGAAGCACAGAATAAGGAATCGTACGACTGGAATCCAAAACCAAAAAGAATGTATCAATTTTTCCTTACTGATGGTCTTCAGGATGTCATTGCTATTGAATATAAACCACTTCGTCAATTTAAGGTATGCATAATCAGGATATCCCTTTTAAAATGTATCGTTCTTGCAAGAATTTTTTCAACTGTGTTACTTAATATCAAAACTGCTTTTCATTTTATGCTCGCAGGATTGAATGCTAGTATTTATTCACACATATTTCTTGCATAGGATGTCTTATTACCTGGTATTAAATTAATGATAATTGGACCAGTTATCTGTAGAAGGGGTGTTATACTGCTGGAAGAAAAAAATATTAAGGAGATTGGTGGTGAAGTAGGAAATTTATTAATTACAAATGCGTTAGAGAACATCCTAGCCAGGTCCCTGTAAGTATTATCCAAATATATCATTTTGATACAATGAAACATGCAAAACTGTATTAATTTTCTCAATATTGATGCAGCAATTTACCAGAAAATCCGGATCCCTACGAAGAGAACAAAACGCCAACTGATAATTTGGAAAGTGCGTTTGATGATGAATTCAATGTTGACGACGTAGTAGTTATTGAGGACGAAAATTCAGTGAATAATCATTCCGCACCAACAACTAATGCTCATACTAACACTAATACCAGTAATGAATTCAGTGATCAAAACAAAGACACTAATAATTACCAAGTTGCTCCAGTAAGGAACCAAAGTACGCACAGGAATAACTCACATGACGAAGAACCCCCGATGCAGAATACAAATGCTGATGAATTTCCTGACGATTTGGACGAATACTTTGATCTGGCTGATGATTTTGATATTGATATAAATCACACCACCACTGAGTCTGATAAGTTACGCGATAGTGCTAATAAAAGTACAATTGATATCCGTCCAAGTACATCAACAGAAGCAGCAGATTTATTGAAAGGGAGTAAAGAAACTAAACCGATGAAACTCGAAGACAAAGAATGTCTTGTCGATGACATCATAGAGTTTCCTGACGATGACTTTGAATGGTGTGATAACGTAGACATGAAACAAGTAAATGATATCAAACCTAAAATCGAACAGAAAGAAGAACCATGTATTCCTAAAAAAGAGCACACAAGAATACAGGAAACAAGTACAAATGTCTCAGAATTATCACAGCTGAGTCTCAGTAATACAAAAACTAATTCAGCACCGTCAAAGCCTACGACAAGTTCTGGTTCTTCGAATCCAATAACACCCACAGTGATCAAAAACAAGAGACCAGCGGTATGATTTTTTTTGTATCTAACTTATGAAATAATGATCGTCCTGTTATCTGTTCTTTAATTGCAGTCAGTGGTATCTCCACCGATGGCAAGTCCGCCAAAAGTCAAATGCATCCAAGAAACACCTAAGTTGAGTAAAGTCGACAAGAAGATAACAAATTTTACTGTACAACTCAGACCAAACTTAGAGGAAGCATCGAAAACTCACGTTTTAATCTGTGACGTCTTAAAGGCAACTGTTACCGATTCTTCAGTACGGCGTATCGTTAAAGCAAAAGTCGCGACTTTTGATACGCTTGGGAAAAAAAATAATTGCTGGCATCTAGAAGCAACGATAACGGATGGGTCTGGAAGTATGGACGTTACGTTTGCATCTGAGGTAGCATTATGCTTAATAAAACAAATTTGTTTTACATTCACACAGCAACTGTCTACATGCATATATTACAAATCTCTTCAGGTTTTGGAGCGGATAATTGGTCTTCGCGTGGATAAATTTTCAGAAATGAAAAAGAAGGGCAAAACCGATCCTAATATAAAGACTGAACTTAGACAGGCGAGTATTTTAACAAGATATTTTAATTTCAAAAAACAAGAAGAAGTTACAAAATTTCACAAATTATCATTCCGATATAAGCCTGTAACGTTTAACTAAATTTTTGCAATAATTACTCATTAAGGATTATTATTCTATACAGATATTCCGGAAAGCAGAAATGTTTGTGAGGAAACTAGACACTTTAATGGAATTAGAGTTGTCGAAGGATAAAAAGCCAACAGTAATAAAAATAATGAGTTCCATTAATGAGTGAAGAATTAAAAAGGAATCGACAAAGATCCAACAGTTACGCTTTGTCTTCCCATCGAGTGAAATAATTTTCATAAACTTAAATAGCTGTGTGAATATATAGTCATGTAAATATCAATTGCTACCGACCAAGAAGTCAATATTAAATTAAAAAAGAATTATTTAATTATAAGTTATGTCATGAGCGTTATTTAAAAAAATAATTTTTAAGATAAATACATAAAATCTTTTAATTTACATCGTACCGTATGTTTCTGTCACCCTTTATATACTTCATAAGAATAAGTGCACAATAATATGATAAACCCATTGCCTCTTTTCCAACGTAATTGCAGCTTCATTGGTTGATGCATAAAATCATACGTCATGTTATCGCACTGCAGCAATGCAATTGCAAGCTGACACCAGGTTTCGATAAGCGCAGCGCAGATCACCGATTCCACAGTGTTTATTATTGAACGTAATAAATCAAGACTAAAATAAATATGACAGTAGAATCTCGTTAAGTGAACGTTTTTGGGGGGTGTAATGAAAAGCGATTCAAAGGAAACGATCATTTAACAAGAGACCCCACTTTTTAACAGTTCTTTATCAGAATTCATTGTTCTTACCTATTTCCAAACACGCAGTCCTTCCACGCTTGTACAACGATACGTTTGGCAGCTGATAATGAAGATAATCTGAATGCTTCAAGAGGCGAGCGATCGGAGGAGAAGCGTTCACTTATCGAGCATTCATTTAACAGAAGTTTACTGTATAAGGGACGCTTTACCGTCCATTGTCAATTATACAGCATGCACACTGCGAACACTCCAAGGTCACAATTCAACAATTGAAGTATCATAGCATTATGACATTTCTTTGTAACTTCCGGACTGCGTACTCCTGGACGACGAGTACAGCATCAAGGACTGGATGCCGAAATACCAGCTGTTCCTGGTGGACCAATTTCCGATCTACAGGACCTAGCAGAAGACGTTTAGGAACGTGGATGAATGGACGACCACCTGACGACGTCTATCCAGCAGTCGACGCTTCCGCAAAACAAAGGCCGACGGAGGAGTGATTCGTCGTAGATTATTCTTATAGCTTTTCTGTACGAGCGAGATAAAAACGCAAGTCCCTCGATGCTGAATAAATGATCTCGAGAAGTGTGAGGAACGCGACAAATCTCTCACCTCACCAGACGTCCCGTGACAGAGGACCAATGCAGTCCTATGGAAGAGGAGATCTCGTATCACTAGGACTCCCGGAAGATCATCATTACCTAGACAACACATAAATCCTAAAGTCAACTTTTAGATGCCTAAAAGACAACTTCTGTCGCATTAGACGTCTTTAAGACGACTTTTGGACGACTTTAGGATTTATGTGTTGTCTGGGTACCGTACAAAGGGATTTTGGACTCCCCGAATAGCTACGGCACCGACTTGTAGCTAGTAATTCTGCCAGTGTTCTACTGAGACTGTACTAGTAATACATTTCGAGTAAAAATGGCGGGACGATGCGGATGCATTTGCTGTCTCTTCATGCGGGAATTTTCGACAGGACAAAATTAAAAGAGAAACTATCTCGCATTGGGGCTCTGGTAAAATATCGCGCCCTTCTCAGTAGGGAATGTATCGGGAATCATGATTGAAAGTATAATTGCATTTTCGACACTTTAGAATCTAACGACGAATTATTAGCTACTAGTAGCTACTAGTTCTCGCACATTTTGTTTCGAGGGAAATCGTTATCGATAGCTTTCCTGGCGGTACTTTAACGATGGGTGTGCTTCTCTATCTTTTCGCAATCTAATTTCACTGCATCATTTCCCATCCTGTTTCTATCTTTTTCGATTAATTCTCTCCTCGTAAGATCCCCGCCCCTCTACCCTGTATCGCGAATTTACTGAGCTAGTCAGTGATTCGCGTAGGGACAACTCTTATCGATTCTATTGAAGGGACAACAGAGTGGATATCCGACGCCCAACAATTCCTTAACTTTACTATTGCGTTATCGGTGGTATCTCGGAGAGTTCAAAATTTTGAATTTGCCTCGTTGGAAGAAATAGTGTCACAATATATATATTTATATAGTCCAATCTGGTTATAAGCACCGTCCCCTTAGTTCTTTTTCCTCCAGCATCAAAGCTTCCCCCTACTTCGAAGCACTTCGCATTTTTGGGACGCAAATCTCGTTATAAGCGTCTTGTGAAAATCCAGTTGAAATGCACTTGCTCTTATGGCCGTTAAGACAACAGCTTGTTAGATGCTTACAACGAGTAGTCACGACAAAATGCCAGAACTCGCAGTGATAGGAAAACCGTAGAAGAAAACCGTTCGAGGAAATACTTCCCCTACAGCCCCAACGCGACTCTTATTACCAGATTGGACTGTATATTTTCGCTCCTTTGTATTACGGATGAATTACTAGATGAGTTCAGAAATGCTTATGCATTTCCTTATTATGCATTTTACCTACAAATAGAATTATACAGCGTTGCTGCAAGAGAAGTAATTATCCAACAAGTACAATGTAGTTGTTACATGTCGATAACGTTACTTTTTCCTAGTCAAGGTTGTAATAGTTGGAAAGAAAAAATCCCATATCAGTAGCGATATCATATATTTCTCTGCGCAGAAAATTATAACCTTACCGATATGTAATGAGTATTTTGTGGTAACTGGGTACATAGTCATTCCCTCCACTCTAGGCCTCTTAGACTCTAGATATAAGTGCAGTGTGTCGCGTAAGCAAAAGTGCAGTTTCACGAAAGAAGAACAAAGAATTCCAGGAGTCGTTGCATAGCGAGTTACAGTTAAATGAAAAAACAAAATTCGAATTTCTCTATAATTCGTTAATCGTTACTTGTCAAACTCTGGTATCAGCGTTTGTGAGTTTTTGAATACGTAAAACGTTCTCGGTATGACTACCGTGGTCATAAAATTTCATTAATATAGTGACAGACATAACGTAAAGCTGCAGCAGTCATTCTTAAACGGCTACGTGATTATCATTAAGTTAACAATAATGAAACAGCTGACGGAATAAATATGTAATAGTACTTTACGATACTAGTGCGAACATTTTTTTTTCTGACGAGTGTAAGTTTGCAGCACGAGCCGAAGGCGAGTGTTGCAATCACACGAGTTTAGAAAAGATTTTTCGCACGAGTATCGTACAAAATTTTATTTCACAACGTGCGAAAATGTACGAACGCGAAGCGTGCGTAAAACTGCATTTTTCGCACGGAGTGAAATAAATATTTTAGTAGTAATGTAATCAATAATTAATTAATCATTAGTGCTACAGCTGTGGTACGCATAGCGTTTCTTCACGGTGATACGTTTCTTGATGTGCTCTATGCAATACGATGTTCTGAAATGAAAATAAAATTGAGAAATTTTGATAATAAAATGTTTACATGAAATTATATAGGGTTGGGGGAGAAAATGACGACAACGGAGAACAGAAGTCTTTCGTGGAAACGTCCTTCGGGTCCTGCCAAAGTCTGGAAACGTATCGAGATTAATGGGAAAACAGGAATTGAAAGGAAGGATGGAAAACCTTTGAGGTTTACAATCGAGGAAATTCCGTCTGAGAGACTTGACGAAGTTGTTGACCTCATGGTCAATCATTTCTTGCCGGATGAGCCTCTTTGTCGCTGCCTCAGTGAGTTTAAATACATAAATATATATATATTAAATGGTAATAACGAATCGTAAATTGATAGAGGAATGGTGCCCGAGATAGCACAGCGTATAACACGTCAAAATGTAGGCCGTCTCGGACATCTTTCCCTTATAATTTATTACAAATGATCGATTGGTTATTATTAATAAAACAAGCAGAGTAGCGGCTTAAAAAAAAATTTCAAAAATCCTCAAGTTCAATTCTTCATTTCTTATATAAGTTCTTTCTTTCCTCTAGACATGAAGGACGATCCTGAGGGAATTGAAGATTTTCGAAAACTCTGGCAGCTTAGTTTGAAACAGGGAATCACCGTAGGACTTTTTCTTGATGATCCTGACGTAGATAAACGTGAAATCGCAGGAGTCAATCTGATCCTCGTGCTGACACGGGATGACGAAGAAACGTTAAAGGAATTAACTGTAGAATCGCGCAATTATTGTTATATTCTATGTTTCTTAATTTTCGTCAAACTATTGGATGCATTTGTTTATTTTAATTGTAGGTAAAATCAGTTAGTGGGAAAAAAATAGTAAGTTTTGTTATCGGTGCATCCGATGAAGCTAATGTACTGGATCGTTATAAAGCTGACAAATATTTGTCTGCGCATGGACTTTTGATAATTCCACGTTTTAGAGGATATTCCCTTGGTGGCCATCTTCTTGATGTGAGGTAGGTCGGTGAATTGAAAAGATTAAGTGTAACGATTCTTATAGATCCGAATGATTTAATTGCAGAAATGATATCGGTCGCGAATATAATATACCTGTAACGGAAACTGCATTCACTGCTCCGGCATCACAGATTCTGGCGATGCGCAATGGATTTGAACTTCTCATTGAGAAGAAGTATTCAGAAGCTTACGATGACGAGGGCCAACTTCTTTTTCCAAATATTAATGCTGAGAACGTTAAAGTTATGGCAAAGCGTTTGTATTGAATTATTTATTGCGTTCCTTTTGGACTCTTTGGAATTTGTTGCGTCAACTGTACTACGTTCACAATTTACATCTTAACACGTTATTGACTGCGCGGGGTTATCCACGGTCACCCCAGCTTGATGTTTTTTTAAATGGTGAATAAAATTGCGCGAGCATTGCCGGATTAATCGTAGATAGACTAATAGGTTTGTGTATTTTCTCGCGGCGCCTGAGGCACTGCCTGATCTCGGTTTGCGCTAAAATTATTTATCATCGTAGTACGTATATGAAAATTTTATTATTAATAGTTTTTGGTGGTAGCAGAAATTAGACTGAAGTCAGATGAAAATTTTTGTTTTGTTGCTCATAATTTTGTATAAAAACCATTCAATTGTAATGAAATTGGCATAAATTCTTTGAATAGCAACAATTATATCGTTCTATCTTCTGGACACTGTATTTTCCATTTTTTCTCGCTTAAAGCCATCTGCAGATAGCAAGGATTGTTAATGGTACGAATGTCGTCAAAATCGGCTCACCCGTTTTCGAGCTTATCGGGTACATACGAAGTTAGTTACCCACAGAAATCGTCTTTTATAGATGCAATTAATATTTTTACTTGTGTCGAGAATTTTGATCGATCAGAACTTTATGGAGATGGAGTGGTATTGATAAACTGTTTGTTAAAATTTAAATAAATTTTTTTTTTCCAATCGCCTTTGGAGCCCTACTGAACTTCCTTATTTCACGACTTTACCGACAGAAGGTACACAACGAGATTCCAGTGGTAGGCTGTCATGTTCACCAAATTTATTATCACCAAAATTCCAGTACTTACCTACAGTAGGTAACGCAATAAGTTACCATCAGATAACTTAAATAACAAATACTATTCTTACGCATTAACAATTACAGACGGAGACACATACGCCTGCGTTTACATAACTTTCAAGAGAACGACACACAACAAAGGACAACTGCCAAGCTATATTCCGCCCATTCAAACCGGAAAACGTCCCGAAGTGAAGCAGAACAAATGATTTCCTCCCTTTCGCACGTGTGTCTTTGACTCAAGCAGAGAAAACAAAACGAAAGCAATGAAACAGAAGATAACCCTCAACGAGTTGAAAGACGTATAAAATAAGAGTACTTGCAATATACATAATACCCGCCAGAACGACAAAAGCGGAACGGCAAAGCATACATATAGAAGAAAGAGGAGGGTACGATTGTCATAAAGCAAATGCACAAAACTGTTCGGTAAGGGAACGATTATTCCTTTTGGAACCTTCGCGTCTGTTTTATTGTCATTTCACGCGCCTCCCCATTCTCGAGGATTACTCGAGGCGTAATGCAGAACCGTAATTGTTCTCGCGCACGATTCGCACTGCAGGATCTTTGTATTGCGAAACTTGAAAAATAAAATAGAAAAAGAGTCTCCCACCCGTCCGCAGTAGTGCGCGTTACTCGATACGCCTTCGGCATTCTTGGGCAGAACTTGTTAACGCACTATGGCCCCTGTTTATACGATCTACCCTGGTATGCGTAAACCGTTGGAAACCAGTTCGCACGATTTGGCAGCTGAATGCACCAGAGTTCACTGTTACCGACAGTTTTTGGTATAAAACAAAAAAATCTTTTTTTTATTCACATTCTCCTAAGTGCCAGACGTCGTTGTCCACGTAATACTTTTGTTTTTCTCAACGAAAGAATGCCCTATTACTACAAATATAATATATATATTTATATCCATACAAACTACATTTAGCATACGTTCCATGTGTTGTCGTGGAAAACAGGAACGCACTACGCCTAAACACGTGGACAACTCATGCCCAGTTCGTAAGAAGAGAAAGAAAAAGAGAGAAAGAGAGAGCGATCTCTAAATTTAAACCTCAAAGAATGGTGAATAACAGGGAAGAATGGAGCATTTGAAATTTCTTTTTTTCTTTTCTTTCATTTTCTTCTCTCTGCTCCCAACCGACCGTGTACTCCAATGAATGCCACACCTCGGTTATGTAAAAGCGACGGACCATTGTGCCACCACAGTGCAGGACAATCACACCTCGGACCAATGGCGTAAAAACGTGCACGCACTAAGGATCCATTTCTTTCAAGTGCATTTACATATATGTGTATATATATACATTCAAGTTCGTATATAAATATATATATATCCCTTCCTTCCATTCTCACGTGCCAACGATCACGTTCGTCCATCTGAACCTAGAAATAATATAACATCAATGACCGAAGTCTATGGATGCGTACGCAGATTGAATTCGACGTTAGATTACGTCAGTTAAAATCATAGATGCCCATCATTGAGTTTGCTTACTATTTGTGGCATATGAGTTCACTATAGTTCACTATACCTAAAGAGTGTTACCGTTAGAATAGTATTACCCCGCAGTCATCATCATTAAGGATCAACATCGACGACCGACGATAACGACGACGACCGTAAGTTTGTAATTATATTTCACTGTTTATTAGGAATATATAAATTTGTTATGATACAAAGAAAAGGGGGTTTATAATCGAAACCCCCTTCGGGGGGAGTAAGGGGGGGGGGCGGTTATTAAATCGCTAAGGGTGGTATTAGTGGGAATAATTTTAAAAGGAATTTTTTTATATGCAACTACAGATTAACGGGGAAATATATATATCACAATAGATTCTGCGCTCTGGCACTTAGCTTATGCGTAATCGTACGTAATCAATTTATAATTACGATTAGTCATAGTCTGATAGCGTAATAGGGCACTGTGTATCTTAGGCTCGTACGTACACGCACGATAATCGTGGATTTACTAGCCGTACTCGCTTATAGCTTTATCGAATGGGAAGAGGGTAGCGCAATTTTTCTTAGATCAACGTCATTTAGTTGTAAGTTATGAGCGTCCGGCTCTTTAAGAGCGGACGCCATGTTGTTTAGAGATCTTAAAGAATATCTATATATATTTACAGTTTAAGTCTAATGTGTGACAGTCGTTTTGCTTTTTTCCCTTAAATAATACAATCGGTGACAGTCGGTGATTTGTATAAAAAAAAGAAGTCAACGTTTCCAAAAAAGAGTATCTAAAAAAAACTACTCGAGTAAACGTTTTTCTAATTTGTTTGTATATACAAGTATAATTGGCAGTTAAAATTATAATATATACGTGTATGTATATATATGAATCGACATCTCGCTTGTATCGCAGTACAGTTCGGTATAGAAAAATAAAAAACAATAAAAAAAACAAAGAAATAAATGTAAACTGTCAAAATTTTTTGGTTCTTTCATCCTGTCTGTCAAAACTCCGGTGAATTTATACAAAAAGACTTTCGGTGCTGAATAACCCGTCGAAATTTCTCATATGGCCAAGGATCGTGAAAGGAACGAATCATGTCGGCTTCGGAGAGACTACCGTTCTTCCCGTCCAAGGGTAGTCAGCGTTACGTGACGCAGCGTCTACAGGGAGCACGCAAGGGTTACTCGCTGCTGAAGAAGAAGGCGGACGCGTTGAGTTTTCGCTTTCGTTTGATCTGCGCGAACCTCCAGAGCACGCGTGACAATGTGAACGAGTCACTAAGGGCGGCAGCACTGTCGTTGGCAGAGGCAAGATACGTGGCCGGGGACATTGGTCCGGTAGTCATGGAGAAGGTGGACCTGGCCAGGACGACCGTCTTGCACAGTACCGAGAACATAGCCGGCGTGATGTTATTAAAGTTCACAGCTTGCGATAACGATCATGATACTTATAAATATTTATGCCTGGCTAGGGGTGGTCAGCAATTGGCTGTCTGCAGGGAAGCTTACAGAAAGGCAATAGACGCTCTGATGGAGCTTGCTACGATATACTTGGGTATAAGGACCCTGGCGGATAGCGTGAAAAGTAATCAGAGACGGGTACTGGTCATGGAGCAGATAATCATACCTCGGCTGGTGATAACATTGAGTTACATAAATTCCGAGCTGGAGGAGACCGATCGCGAGGAGTTCTTTAGGATCAAGAAGATCCAGATGAAGAAACGTCAAATGGCTGAAGAAGACAGACTGCAAGGAAAGATGGAACCACCTACGGGGATACGTAACGTCCTGGACGACAAATTGGAGACGTGACGCGTATGAACCTTTTTTACCAGATAGAAGCCAAGACGCGATTCGTATGTGAAGCACGCAGTTACTACAGGAGAGCATATAGTATATATAATACAGATAGAGTTAACTTAGTGAGCTGCTGTCCTAGACTCGTGCCCGGGTGTACCTGGGCGATATTTCTTTTGTGTATTAAATCTGGAACTTTAACGCTCGCCCGTGCAACGCTTGGTGCAATGAGAGACAGTGCCTCGCCAGATTGGCGTTTATCTTTCGTATACAGGATTCTGGTTGCTAGACAGAAAAGAGATACGTTTACGTTGAACGTTTCGAATGGCGCGCGCATATTTACTTCTCTGGACAACGCGGGTATTATCCAGTCTTAATAATATACAATTCTGAGCAGTGTGTAAACTAGCCGAAGAGAGGTGCGTGCGTCTACCGGATATCGACTGTGTGTGTCTATGGACACGTTAGACGTACACACCTAATTTGTTTTAGACTCGAGAGACAGTTAGAAGAAGAAGAACAAGAAGAAGAACAAGAAGAAGAAGGTTTGAGAGATCATGGCAAGTGCACGCATATGTCTACTTCTGTCACGCGAACCTCTATCTATGCTTACAGAAGGTTCTTTGTTATATTCCTGAATTTGTTCATGGTCTGTGAAGGATAAGTGGTTTTACTATATACTACAGGACAGGCATGATCGCGCAAGATCAGCTGACGCTTCCGTGAGTCCCTGAAGAGATCCTCAGCTGGGACTTATTACACCTGAGTCTCGCTACCGCTATGATGCTTCCGGTGCTTCCTGTGTTTTTTATGACTTCTATGTGGCATCTGACCATTAATAACGATAGGCTTGTGCAGCAAGGGATGCTGGGGCGCTAGATGACTGAGATGATGATTTTGATGAGGCGTCGGACTGGTGGATCCGGCACTGTAACGATGCACAACGGGAGTAGGTATAGTGTGAGGATGGCACTTGTGAGGCGGTTGTTTGCAGGGTGGCAAGCGTCTCCATACAGCCATTATATTAGGCCACCAGATCCAGGCGGCGGCCAGGATGCCAGCTCCCAAGGAGACGACGAGTCGTAGTACGAAGAACTGAAGTATGGGTTTCGACGGGACTTTGGGCGTCGTTGACGGTTCCGGAGCACGTAGCCAGTAATCCCGACCCCACCACTCGTAGAAGGTGGTACTAGTGATGCAGATCATAACCAGAGCATAGATACAAGAGAAGATGCCCACCCTGGTCATCAGCATCTTCTGACGTCTATACGTCTCGATCGGAGACTTCGCAGCGTCCCTAAGACGTGGTCCAGGATTAGGATTCAGTGGATTCAAGACAGGCGGTGGCGCGATGCTGGGTCTCGGTAGCAACAAGGCAGCCATTCCCACCAGGAGGAAAGTCACCCCGAAGGAGAGGTAGATGAACTGCGGTGCCAGCACGAGTACCAGAAGCGATCGCGTGCTCTGCTGACCGACGAAGCAGCTTCCTGAAACGGGAAACAGTCTATTAGAATTCTGAGTAACATAAAAATTGTAGGGTCCTCCCCCCCTCCCCCTCACAAACTCTTGAATAATTCGAAGTAAATCGCACATGCGAACGTCCACCAACGTTATCATTTACACGTAGCGCATATGGTACGAACAAGGATTCGCGAGTTGCTATGTAAATTGCATAATGGACAATTATCTAATTACGTAATTTCGTATTCCTTCTCGGTTATAAAAATTCAGGGAATCGTACGAGAGTCGCACGCGAACGTCGTCGGAAGCTCTAGTTCCAGGTTACGTCCCACAGGTGTCGCCCTTTGCAATTATGTAAAACAGAGCCATAACCATATAAATTCTCGCGTCTCCTTGACCACTGCCAATTCATCTCGGCCAACCTTGCTCCCGTACGAGAATACCTTTAACAAGTAGCGGGTACCCATCCGCGAAATTCGCCTAAATGTATCATCAGAAAAAGTAGCGCCACTATCGCGCACGACGCGCATAACGCGCCGGCATTTTTTTGCGACAACCGGGCTGCCGGAACGACCAGGGCGACGACAAAAAGTCAAATAGCTAGCGGGAGAACGCGTCGCACGTCGTTCACCGGGAGGTAAGGAAGACGGAGGAGCGGACCCAAGAAGTTAGTCGGGGGGGGCTATCGCATACGCGGTGACAAAAACTTGTCGTGCTGAGGTTACGACGCGTTGTCGTGGCACGCGACATCCTGGCGTACGTCGTCGTGCTCCTTGGATTTCTCCTGTCGCGCGATTATACGATTAGAAACGATTCTATCGCCCAGTTTGGTTTTTTTTTTAATCCACATCCTAATTAACAAACTAGAATAAATTGACGCTGTGGGTTTTTGCCTTTCTGTTGGACGTGAATGAGGTGAAAAAAAAAGAAAATGATACAAAAAATATTTTAAAAAAGAAATAATACAAAGAACGGCTGGTTAACCTTGCTCCGGGTTCGAACTCGCGTTCGAGGCGTTTAAAGCCTGCCGTTCTTAATTAACCATAATTGTCTTGCTGGGATGCGCAAAAACCTTAAGGTTTTCATTATGCACGCCCTCGCGCAGCTACGCGCGTATAAATCAGCCTTGTATTTCTGTATATATATATCATATGGATGAATATATATATATACAGGTAATTTTATGACACGCATCTAACTACCCTTGTATACTCTGTCACGCTTTCCCTTTACAATGAGCATTGCCAGTTAATAACGTTAATATATTCAAGCAAGTATATATATATACACATCACGAGTAAAGTTACACGCATGCGCTTTCACCCAACAGATTTCTTATCCGGTTTACCAAGGAGTCTCCCTTATGGACATAGGGTAAGAGAAAAAAAGCTCTCGACGTTTTTCTACCGGTTTACCATTTTTCTGTGTCAAGTGGCACGCGTAATTATATCACATGAAACGTTTCTACATACGTAAGCCACACATGGTACGTGGAAAAATCGGAGTCGGGTCGTGAATCATTCCCGGTGTAAGGCAGTCAATTAATTAACGCATACAGGAAAATCACTATGCCGGCGTTAATGGGCTGGTGTCGCTGATGCTAATGAAGTTTGTAATACTTAATTAATCGTTAGATTCTTAATGTACTAGATCGCTCTTCGAACTTCACAGGATCAGTCTTGTTGCCGGGAACTTCCGGTTGCGTGTTACTTGAGTCACGTGACGTTCTCGATCTCGTCGCCATTTTGTCGGAAGGTAGAAAAAAAATTTGGCACGCGACAGTCACGGTCCCAGAGGAATACTTCGTTTCTTCTTCTTCTTCTTCCTCTTCGTCGTCGTGCCAGGACGACGTGGTTGGTAGCATTCTCAACCTGGTGATCCGGTATGTTGGAAGTCTCGTTGATGCACTTGGAAAAGAAGGAACCGCATTCCAATTGGAGTAAACATTTAAAGAGTTAATGGCGTCCTGACCTGGATTCAATTTCGTCCAGCTGATTGAGATATTTTACGATCGTATAGATATATATGTATCCATTGCCAATGAGTAATCGATAGTCAATTTTCTTTTTTTTTATTTATTGGCAACAACCCCGTCAAAGTGTTAATCGAGAATCCTGACCTCGTAGCTGGTGGAGTGCGTTGAAGTCTGGAGGGATAATGGCGGCGGAACAATGGCGGCAAATTGGTCCTGTCAAATTGGCCGACGTGCGACAATATCGTGAATGGCGTCGTTTAACTTAGCGAAACCGTTAACTGTACCGTGTTGAGTGTAATTGCTTGTACTTGTATATAGATATGTAGTACGTGATACGTATTTGTTTATAGATAAGGTACGAGTGCCTGTACGTCGTTGAAGTGAGGTTAATTGTACCCCGGTGAAATCAAGCCAGGGCGACAAAGAATTCGAGAGGGGAATTAAACGTGAAATTCCTCTTGGGGCGTACGGACAAATAGAGAGGGGAAAGAGTAAAACTAGTGATAAGAAATGAATTTTCAATTGAAAGGATAATTGCCGTTGGGATCGATGGTTCGAATAAATTTAATCACTGAATTTCTTGAGCCTCGTTTCGTCGGCTGATCGATTGTAACGAGTACGACAGGAAGACGTAGTGGGATTGGGCCAGGGGAATTATTAAGGATGTAATAAGTTATTGGCTTTTATCGAAGAGTTCGATCGACAATCAATGAGCGTGACCTCTTACCTGGTTAGATAAAACTTCAGCCAGCTGTCAGTTTGTTGAGGGAGAGTGAAGTAAAAAAAAAATGATTGACGTACTGACAGATTGACGGAGGGTACACGTCGAGCAATCTAATCATTGAATAAACACGATACAGGCCCCAATCTGCTGGTTTACATAGAAACCAAAAAAAAGAAGAAGAGCTTGGCAATCTCCTCTCGGCAGGAATGATGTATAAGATCGTCGTACTGCGTAAGAATCTTAATAAAAATATACAAAGTCATAGGATTAACGTCCATTCGTCCTGAGCCAAGAATGTAAACCTCGCGAAGTCGTTAATAAAAACAAGATGGAGCAAAAGAAAAGAAATAGGATTTGATACATTCAAACAGCGAGATCCAATTGATACGCATCGAATCGACGGCCGAGCAAAGCGTCATTGAACTTCACGTGGATGATGCCACAAAGAGATACACAGAACTACGGGACCGTCTCCTCCATGGATTCGTATGGAGTTGGTTCACTACGTGATTAGAGAGTCAATAGAAAAGAGACTAACAAAGACGAGACGTGGAATAAGAAGAGAAAAAAAGAGAGAAACGTATAACGTACACGAGTATTGGCGCGTAATTCGAAAAGACGGTTAAACAGACATCTAAAAGATCGACACTTTTGGTATAAATAATTCATTAAGAGATTGTTATCAATGTCGAAAAAAAACAGTGTTACTATAATCGTAAGACTGCTATATAAAATTAAAAGAATTATGTAGATTTTGACTATCGTAATTCTGAGTAATAAAGCGGACAGGTTTTGGAATTCCTTCGCTCGAGAGTCCATCGAACAAACAGTGTTTTCTTTACGGGATGAGAATGGTCCTAAGCCAATGGCCACCACTAGGTAAACTCAATGGCCATACATATACACGTTATAAGCAATGCTTTCGGCATGGCGATTGGTCCAGAAGGTACACGCAGCGATGGACCATCTCGATAAATTGGTCTATGGTGGCCCCGTGCTATCTACCCGTAGCCATCTCGTTCACGAAGCACGAGTAGTGGTCAGAGATAGGAGCGCCAAGTGGGCACGACGAGAACTAACGTGTACTTGGGGTCCCGGTTATCGGCACGGTCCCATCTAAATTGCTTCTCATTTTCTCCCATCGTCTATCTCATCGAGTTCCTCGAGGAAGGATGAGACTGAGAGTTTTTGAATTTCCCCCCAAAAAAAAGAAAGAAAACGCCGAGCCCCCTTTTACGATTTACGACAAAATATCGTTACGTCGTTCGACGCGCATGCGCAGGAGAGACGAAAGAAGAAAATTAAATTACGTGTTAAAAGGGTTGAATAATAGAGATAAAAGAATTACTTGGCTAATCGCTAAGATATCGCGTTTATCCTATACGCGCGAGGCTTGCGTCTGCAGGATATTATAATCGCAGCAGGATAATCAATTTGTTGGCGGGTTTTCATGGATCGCGAAGCTGAGAAACTGTTTGGATTTATTCGTACGTAGATACGAGAGTGGACGGGCACCGTACGTTCCCCCATACGACGCCGCTTCAGCCAACCTCGGTAGGATGCGACATTCAATGCAAATACCTTGGGACCCGCTCTGCAGCTTGTCACTGTCCGCGTAGCTAGGACCAAGAAGAACCACTTTTGCCTTTTGCTTAAGCACGGATTACACGGGACGATCGATATACGATCTGGATAGGAGAAGAGAGTTTTCGTTTTGCGTCTTACTTTTCGGAGAAATTCCGGCTCACGAAGAATTTTCCGTTAAATCAAATGCGCGGGAGAATTTCAAAAAGACTATGCCACTCTAAGTCCACTTGACGTGGGACGTGACAGATCTGGTTAAAGGAAAGAGAATTAAATTGATTTTACGAAATTCAATTTGGACAATGCCAAACTACGTGACAGTTGTGTATATGGTATAAGAAGACCTTCTAGAGTGGTATTCACGTTGTAAATTCGCCTTTTTTACGGTCGGCTATTATGATTCGTTAGAAAAGTCGGGGAATATTCCTAGAAACCTCCTTTATGCCGTCGCTGAGCCTCGGAACGCTGGTGGCCTTTTTGCCCGGTGCTGGAGCCCACCGCTAATCCATATGCAGGCCCGGAAAGTCGAGAGCGAACAAAGAGAGCCGGCTGTCTCGTTTAAGTCCCAGGATAGCAGCGGAGTCCTCGTGTTCGGCTTTGGGGTATTCGTTTTCTTGGAGGTTAAAGTCACGGCTCGATATAAAGGTACGCCTCGAGAAAGTTACCTAATTAATCGAGCACACCGCGAGCGCAGAGAGAAGGATTCGGCTTTAGGTTTGCCGAAGGAAAAAAAAAAAGGTAAAATTTCACAAAGACAGAACACACGAAAGAGGCGACCGTTCGCTATGCAAATCCCCAAGTCGAATCTACAGCGCCGCCACTGAGGAACCTTGTAGCATTTGAAATACCAAAGACATTCTTAGGTTAGAAAATACAACGAGGTGCAAATACTCCTTCAAGACTTCCATGATTCGATCGTTAATCGAAAGCAGTATTAATAAAATCCCACTGGACGGTCCCGCAGCATGAAAAACATCGTTAAAATCCATTTTAATTAAGAGTCGTAACGGAATATCCCTAACGCCGACTAATGCGCATGCGCAGCTTTATAACCGCCAATAACGAGACCATTTGAAAGCGAGAAAAATCAAATATATGCAAATACGACGTCTAAGAATTACAAATCACGTGGCCATCGCCAAGGACACTTTTCACTCGCCTCTTAAGTACACGAGTGAAAAAGGGAGAAAGAAGGTCCATGCAAATCGCAGCATCAAGCGGCATCCTCAAAAACTTCCAAATGAACTTGGATGCCCCGTGGAATGCGGCTTGCGGCCGTAGCGTCGTGGGACGTTCGTTTATGTTGTTGCCTTCGCGGCGTTATTGTTACGTTCTGCAAGAGGAGCCTGGTATATGCGCCAGAGTATAAGAGAATAGCAGTCGACCACTGCTGCAACAGTACGAACTATACCCAACGACCATTTACTCTGCCCACGAGAAGAGATCCCTTGGGATAACTATACCAGGATACCGCTCTCCCCGTTACCCCGCTCATCGCGATCAGAAGAGGAATACAAGAAATAGAATTTCTCTCCACTGAACCATACGCATAAACAATACTCTCCACTCGTCAAGAACAGAGGAAGATAGCAATGACCCTTGACCCATCATAATTATCTCTTAATTAAACTCATCTTAACCGCGTGACACTGATACAGCCACCGGATAAGACTAAATGTCGAAACCTGCAGACCGGGATAGTATGAAAATTCAGAAAACGTCCAGACCGGAAGTTCCTTCTTCGATAATGGCAGACAACCCCCTCCCTTCATCCTCCACCCTCCCCCATCGTTCAGTCGCAATGCAAAACTTGGGCCCAAAAGTCTCGTAACGAACGGCTGGGTCTCCTTCGTGAATGCTCGCAAGTGAAAGACGTGGATACGCAAGAAAGGGAAGAAAGGTGGATAGGGGAGTCGCTGTTTAATTCAGAGATGCTAATCTAAGCAGACCTGACCGGCTTCGAGCATAAGTTATCGGGAGCATAAACACGGGGCCATCGTATTAGCATAAAGTAGTCTGGTTAGGTCGGGACTGCTTTGCGAAGTATAGGTTAGGTTGGGTTAGGCTAGGTCGTACCCACCAGGTACAAGAGGATGGCGCAGTTCTTTTTCAGGATGCGGTCGTTACGCTAGTAAAGGATGGACATTGCGTTGCGTTGTATCTAAGGTTATACTCGGTAAGTTCTTCTACGCCTTCGGCTTTATCTCCTCTGCGTCTTTTAATCCCTAGATCGTCCCGACGTCTCGACGTCCAGGCGTCTCTTCGTTGTCCTACCCATAAAGCGACAACACTCGTCCACGTTTGACGATCTGAACTCCGCCGGTGAACGACCTGCAGGATCCCACGGGTTTGTAATACATTTTCTATCAAATTCAATCGATTTCGAATTTACCGCCATAAAGTGTATATCCACGCCATAGAGAACTTGAGTCGCTGGTCTGAATGAATGATTCGATTCTCCCGCGGTTTGAATGGAGTAATTGCAAAATAGATAAGAACGCGCTTCTAACCGTTAACATTCTGGTATTTTGTTATCCGGGTTGGTAAATACTTCACCACGCAATTTTCGCATTGCACTGCACATAAGTGAAGTACAGAGTACAATACACAAAGAACACAAAGGCATTAACCGTTACGTTCGAAGAGTCTGAGTATACAAAACAGAATGAAATATTGTAATAGTTAAGTCATAACGGTTAATTAATTAAATTAACGTGCACTGTTCGCATTTAATTATAGCATTGTTCTAACGATTGTAATCCATTCCTCCCGATATAGTCTCTCGCTGTTAAGATCGATCAGCCACGGAAACGTGACTAGACAATATCTCGACTATGATTTATTCGATGCTCAATTAGTTGCTTAACAAGTTAAGCTCGATAATTGCAACGACTGCCAACAAGTCAGTGTAAATAAAAAAAAACCTTTTTTAAAGTTCTACAAAGACTATAAATATACAAGTACCGTGTAAAGCCGTGCGACGAAGTCTGATGTATTAATATATTCAGACAATACCATGTCAGACCCCACGCAACTAATCGTGCGCAGACGTAACTCCGACCTGATGCAAGACTCGTCCAAGTCACTCAGATCCTACGCTCAAGTCTGCGTACACCAAGATCAATCCCAATCATCCTCCGTATCGACTTGAATATCTCGTACCTAGGTTGGCGAGTATCCTTTTGCGGAATTCACTGGAGGAGACTGAGGAGGAGGAGGAAGAAGAAGAAGAAAAGGAATAAAAAACAAAGAACAAGTACATCTACGTACAGGTTGGGTCAGTCTGGGTAGCTACGCCATTGCGCCGGACCCATAAAACAGGCAGTATAACGAGGCGTGGCTGCAAAAGTACGATGGGGCCCCAACTGTACCCCCCTCCCCTCCCCCTCCATCAAGATCACCATATACTCGCCTGCGCACATTTTATAATTACACGCTACCACGTATCGAATGATATATCTATAGGGATGATTATCGCGTCACCGAAGTCCACACATGATGAAGAAAGAAAGAAAAAATAAATAAATGCATCAAGGCGCCTCTATATAATATCCACACGTAGGGGTACCCCCGTAAGGATCCCCCCAATACCTGTCTACTGCGTACGCTCCTGATAGTCATTTAAAGCCAGTTATTATACCCGTCGAATTCTGTTATCTTATCCGTGATAGCCGTCACTAGATACGAAGCTGTCAAAGCGTGGCCAAACACTCGAAACCCGCTACGTCCGTTCGATTTCACCGTAGGCGTCAATTGCGTCACGTTGCTCGAGAGCTATTCGTTCGGTCAATAGGAATGCCGATGATCAAGGATATTAATGATATAACGATAATAACGATACCGATTAATGGAAATTCGTCACGGTATAGTAGAGTTGGACACGCGACTATCTTCGACCTGTTTCTTGGATTAGGAAGAGCACGGTGGCAATGAGCTGCGTCGTTAATTATTGGGACCGTCTTTTTCCTTCCTTTTTTTTCTTCACTGAAAGACGCAACCGATCGTCTAGGGGCCCGCCGGGGACTTGCACGGTGGATTAACGACGGCGCAGTAATATCATGCAAATTGTACCTTTAGGACTCTATTGAGTGGGTCTTGTATTCCAAATAGCACCAGTGTAAAGGAGACGGAAAGTCCAGTTGACATTTTTCATCTGGCTAATTGCATCCTTTGCGTATTCCTCGTGATTGATCGTTTTCGCCGCGAGGAGTGGTAACGAGAGTTTACAATTAATGGTACGCAGTGTATAATTATATACGGTGATTATAAATAGGACTGACAAGATCCTAAATATATAAATGGTAAAAATGTATACTTCGCCGTGCATACACGCTAGTCGTTCATACAGAGCAATGCCGTGGATATAAAATACATGAAAAGTATAAAAAACCTTAAATTAAACGATTGCCGCTTTTTAACCGAGCTTATAATTAATTAACGTTAATTGCGTGCGTGGTTTTGAGACGAAGAAAAAAAAATTCAAGGTGCAAAGTCACGAATGAATAATCATGAAAAATCGACACCTGGAATATTCCGTCCTGTGTGTTACTTATCATTGTATATCCAACGTCATTCGACGTCAATTTGTCGTTTTACCTATAACGATTAGCTGTCGATTAATTAACAGCAATTAAAAGATTCCGACTGGTAAAAGCTCACCGGTCAACTCGTCAGCGTCCACGTCCCTCGTTACAAGAACGGCTATGGTGTGCGCTGCAGGCAATCCCCATGCAGCGACAGCGCCGACGGTTGAGAATCCTTGCTGAAGTCCAAATCCTTCCTCCTTATTATTTCCGGCAGATTTCGTCCATCTTCTTGCAACGATGCACCACCAGGCGCAGACAACGACCCACCTGAGAGCAAAGAGAAATAAAAGTTTTCGATAATAAATTTTTTATAGAAAAAAAGAGAAAAAGGCTTCCATAAAATACCATAAGATCATTCAATCAATGCTTAACGTAGCACTGAGAACCACTGTACAAGTGGCAGGATGAACAATGATCCTACGATGATTAAAAGGATCGAACGTGTTCCTTCGATCCTTGCAAAGTGTACGACTGCTGTTTCAGATATCTCATAGAGCGCCGGTAGTAGTGCGACTGTGTATGTATCTAAGTACACACTGTATATATTGAAAGCATATAGAACTCGAGAAACTGGTAAAGACTATAGCTAACCTGGCAAACTAATTAATCACGCGATGCTTCGACGAGGTCGAAAAGCAACGAGGAGGTCAAACGAGGCGCAAACTTGCCCAGCCGCCTCTTTCATTTGTTAAGTATTGGCTTGTGGCTATTGAGAATTTCAAAGGGATATACGTATATATACGTGTACATAGGATATATGGGTATATCTTATAAAAGTCCCTCTGGCGATTATTCGCACTGTAGAATATCTTGCTGCTCTTATACTGCTGGTACACTCGGTAGCATGTCCAGGGACGTGCCGTTTCGGTCTAAGACCCCGTCGGTGGGTTAAACCGTAAACTTTTAAAAAGGAAACAGTTCTTGAAACCTGTCCAATGTCTGTGGAGTGGGTGTGGAGAGGAGAAATGAGAAACTGTAAAAGAAAAAAAAAGGGAGGATGATTAAGAAAAAGTATCCCTGATCATTGAAGGCAGAGAGCGTTAATTAAATATGATAGATTGTGACCTGATTGATGTTGGATTTATACTCGGTGTGATTGCATATGGCTGTAGATGCTTGTTCACGTATGAACTTCAGGGTCAAAGGGTTGAAAATCATGCATACTGCAGATGCACAATAGACAGTTGGTCATATGTAAAGTATAGAGGGGATGGTTAATGATTCCTGTTTTCTACTTATAGATTGGCTGTGAGTATAAGGATAGGTTAGTTTTGAGAATCGAGATTGATTTCGAGTATTTTGAAAAGATTGTCATTTTTCTTGGGGTAACGTTATCAGTTGACGTGCGCGTGAATTTCTTAAATGTCCATTTAAAATCTATGGAGACGGCAGTAAAAATTTTGGGACGAGATACAATGTTTTAAGATCTCCCAGCATCCGGTTGGATCTTGTGATTAGAATTATATGGAGAATTTGATAGCTTCTATGGTATCCATGGAGCTGGGGATTGAAGTGGAATCAGGGACCAAGAAACGTGTCGCGTATCCAATCACATTGATACCTAGATACGTACAGAGTGTGATGGTAGTACGTGGTGCCGTGCGTGAGAGAGATCTTTGGTAAAAAGTTAAGAGTCAAGATGGAATGAGATAGGGGAAAAAAAAGGAAGAAATAAATCCAATCCCATCAATGTGATTGACAGCATCCATGGTGGTCCATAGGGTTTTACTTTTACTCCTCACCGATCGCTATTCCGTCAATCCTTCTCTTTATCTTGCTCTACCTCCGGTACACGCTGCTTGGCTCTTGAACGTGTCTTCTTGAATGTTAATCCGACAGGCTCGTTTGGATTTCGTAAGACGAACTAAGGAGAAGATTATTTCTTGTTCGATGAGAAAATTCGAATATTGCTATTACGTAAAATTGATTTTTGTATAACTATTACAAAAAAGTCATAACCTAACCTGTAATTGCTTTCTTGTGTCTACGGGCTTCTCAGCATTCCCTATTACGGTTTAACCTACTTCCACGATTTACTGTTATCAGATTCTGCCCATAATATCGAGGCTGTCGTTAAACGAGATGCAGACTCCTAAAAAAAAACTCTTCTGTCCATTCAATGGAACAGAAGCTTTACCCTCGTCGTCTCAATGAAAATTACCCATTTAAGTCCCGAAACACGGAATCGAGGGAAACACCTGCACGCTTTGGGGAAGCGTGCCTAAAGCGGCCGTTTTTTCGACAACGGGAACAGGGCTACCAGACCATCAGGTTCTGGGCTAAAGAAACGTTTACACCAGGTCACGTACACGAGTCCAGCCTTGTTTATTCCCCGTCATATCGCGCTATACAACCGTGCAATAAACTCCTTTGGCATCGAACTTGCGGCTTTGGCTTGCGGTTCGAGTAATAATCGCGGCAGCCGTACAGCTTGGTAACTTCGGACTTTGAAAGGTTCGCAGAGCGATTTGCACGACTCTCCCATAGTTTAAGAGTGCAAATAGATTCTACCTACAAGAAACAATATAAAACGATACAGTAAAGATCCAAGAAAGTATAGTCATTGTAGATAATTTACATCTGTCTCTGTTAAGAGACAAGAATGCGAGGAATGAGTGTTTCCTACGGCTTTACAGCATTTCTAGAAGTTTATGATTAATATCTTTTTTTTTTCAAGCTAGTCAAGGATACTGGTATCCTTTTTATCCACTGGACCTACTTTCTATAAGGGGGCCCCGTCAATATAAGGTCCCCCCGTTGTATAATCGGTAGTAAATACCGAACGCCCGTCACCGTGAAAGTACAGCAGAGGGTCGATGTTCCAGGAGGACTCGTGCATTTGACTTTTGACTATTGTGATAGGTAGAACAGGTTCCCCAGCTACCTGCAACCAGGAGAAGCCATTAGACCCGGTTTCTCATTCCGTGTATTTCCACTCCTGAAAACCAGCCACATGCCGAGCGAAGGTAGATGATAAACGACGAAGGGAATAAACGGCGGGACTTTTCAAACAGTGAAGCACCATCCCACACAGCGACGCCAGACGAATAATCATCCCTGTTTTAACTAAAAAGATGCTTTACCATTCCACAGGGGATAAACCATCGTTCCCAAGGCAGTATATACTGGTAGAATCAAACTGTAAACCGCTCGAAATCCGTTCTAAATATATCCCAGTAGTCTTCGAAGTTTCGAAAATCCTCTCGAACGCAGCGTCCTAACCTCGTTCCTCTGACACAGAACAGGATCCGGTCTCTCGATCCCGTGAATATTCACGCACGGTTTCCTACGGGATTTAACGAACCTGGCAGCGAGCCCCGTTCTCATTGGAGCGATCCAAGCCAGCAACTTGTTAACACTGCCATAAAACAAACTAATGACGTTTACTACTGGCCAAGAACGCGCGTTTACTCAAAACCCTCATCCCACTCGGCGTTAGTGTTTCTTGTGTCTAGGTCGCTACTGCGCAACGCTACTGCGCATCGTCCGCCGACTGCACCAATCGTTAATGCGCATGCGCATCAGACTCAACGCCATTACTCCTACAAATGCTAACCTAAGTTACTCCATGGAGACGGTATTACTCGTTTCTCCGTAAATCTACTGTAAACTGTTTCGCAGGGCGGCAAAAACATCGACACGTAACGCGTAACCTGCTAACGCGACAACGAGACATGCCCAACGCATGCCCATTACGTATGCCCAATGCGTGCCCGGTGCGCACGCGTCCGTGCCAGTTCGCTATCCAGATGCGACTGAATAATTCATGCGCACGCGCCTTAACCTCCACGGACAAAGGACGAGAACTGATTTCGCGAGAGAAGGCGTCTTATCCAGAATGGAATAAGGTTCTCGGTACGTCTAGCCGGCAAGTATACGTAACTGGGACGGTGAATTTGAATTGACAAAAAGAAATTCATCTCGTATCGTGCTGTCGGCACGAGAAGAAATAATACCAAGAGGGATGGCACAAGCGGTTACTTGTAAGGAAGGCCTAAAGGTATTTCAGATGGATCGTGAGAGTACGCGATAAGCTACAAGTACCTATATTATACTTCTCGATCGCTATTTTTCAATGTAAGCCAACAAGAACCTAACCTCTTTCTTTTTTCCCTCTTTTTCTTTCACTCCCCCTTTACTGCAGACAAAAGATCTGCCTGCTCATTATCCCAACGTAGATCATAACCCAAGAGTTCCGGCCTGCCGGTTTGAATCTCATGAAATTCACAACGACCTATGGAGTCGCAGAAAACACGTTTTCCAAAGCAGGCAAGAGTCGTTCCACGTAAAATGTCCCTGCTGTACGAGGTAAGTAACGTGTCCCAGACGAAGTGGACTGGTTCGCGTCACTGAACGGCTTTTACGTCTCTATTAGCCAGTTCGATGACGGGGTGCACGAGGAGGAGGAGGAGGAGGAGTCAAGGAGGAAGGAGAACGGACTCGGTGACGATGGAATGGGAGGTTAAGTGACAAGAATCGTTTTTCCCATCACCGAGTGGCGATCCTGATGCTCCTGTTCTCTTTGTGCTGATGCAGAAAACGCAAAAACTTGCCGCGCGAATCTTGCTCCATGGTGATGAATGGAGTGGCGCGCTCATATGCCTCACACGTATACACTCTCTCTCTCCTGCATCCTTAGGTATCCTTATATACAAAACCTTACATACGCGTCCTGTGCTGGACCACGATCTTCTCGTATTCTCCTCTTACTTATTTGCAGAGTCGTTTTTCGATCCCTCTAACGAGCCGCTAACACCTTCGCGAATGGCCGAATAATGCGGCCCCTCTCATATGCCTTTGGTTCCATGCAAATTTCACTATAGGTATAGAAGAGAATCAGGTAACAGGTATAATGCATACCTGAATCACGTATGGCATTCACCTATGCCGAGCAATGGAACCTGATTGCTCAATGAGAAATACGAGAATATACATATATAATGCGCCGTGAAAATTGAATCGTGCATCGAGAGAAAGCTCGACGTTAAATATTGATCATGGGAACGATATATGCAGGAAGTGACTCAAATAAGTCTTAGTCGATCTTTATGATCGATCCACATATGCGATCGACGATCGATTTCGATTCTGATACAATGTTGGGATCTGTCAAAGAAATACGTAATGCCTGTATAAAGTTGGTAAACAGCTGAGTATATATATATATATAATATGTGTATAGTAGTATCCAGGAGATACCAGGTCGAGATCGAACCTTTTATGGGTCGGCTTCTCTACACCTCCGTAGTTAACGTTCCCAATAATTACTTTCATTTTTGAGCTGAAATCAATTTACTAGATAATACTACCAGGAAATAGAAGCCTAATTGGATTTCTCTACGCGTCTCCGGACAACCAGCCAGAGCTAACAACTAACACGGCAGAAGGAAGTAAAAGGAAGCCCGAAGAAGAAGCCTGAAAAACATATCTATCCACGTACGCGTACATAACTTCGATTATAATTGCCAGTATCTTCTACGACAGTGATCATCGTCATCGTCTGTCCATACAATCATTACACGCCACTCCGCCGACCAATCAACTCGTAACCCAAAGTCATGCGTGCGCAAAAGAGAGAAAATTTCTTCGTCCAAGAGAAAAAGGCGATTAACAATTTGTCCATGGTCGTCAGTCAAACTCGTTAAGAGTCATCAAAAAAAAAGGTCATCACCACCATACACAGAGTATACCATCCGACCTCGGTGACTGAAGAGGGAAGACTCGTAGTTTCTCCGCCGAATATATACATCCAGATCTTGTATCGCCAAGTCATCGAGTTCGTACAGACTTCAACGTTCGAAGTCATTAAACCGAAGTCACCGCGTAGAAGCGTGAGTTACCATTTTCTCTACTGACCGACGTGCCGATGACTATTCCTTTAACGTGTACCATGCTCGAGGCCCACCTTACGGCTTGGAGTATCGTTACTCTAAGGGAAGTACCGTGAACCGGGTGAGTCAATGGCAAGGAAAACATGGCTACCGGATTGTCGTCTCGTCAAATAGGGAAAAGTCAAACACTCGGCGATGCTTCGTTACGACTCCCTCGAGTGTAAAGTAAACGCGGCAGAAGCTTCCAGTGAATTGACCCGTTCACGCCTTAGATATTCTTATGGTGTATGTATGTACAGTACGTAGAGAGAAATGGTGCTAACGTATTTCTATGGATGAGATATATAGGTAAGGTTTTAGAGATTGAGACATCATTTCAATGCCGGACTGTACCTATAGGTATGGATCTATAAATACCGAAGTACAGTAAGTGTAAGCAGATTCGTCCGGACGAATGAAACGCGGATGGGAATTGACAGTAGAAGAATTATAATGACGCTTTGTGATTATGGACGTGAGTACTTTTAACGAGCTGTACGGGTTAATTGTTCGATATATTCTTTGAGGGTACAAAGAATGAGATTACTTGCTGGTAATGTATATATTCAAAAAAAAGATTCGAGGAAGATTCGCCGAGTGAAGGTGCGACCTTACCACTGGTTTGCTTTCTCGGAATTGGACTTAACGAGAACCGATGTATCTCCGGCACCGATCCGGCATCCATTGCCGGGCTGTAATTAATAATTATACTCCGAAATTACGGCCGGCCATACTGCGCTGTAATATACGGAGATTCTTAAGCCACGTACACGCAACCAATGGCCTGGACCAGATTGGTGCATCGAATAACCAAGAAAAAATGGATAACTAGGGACTTTGCGAATAGCAAGAAAATAATGCACTGTCTGAAAATAATGAGTGAACGTTGAATATTATATTTCAGAATTTACACAGATCTACAAAGAAAAAATGCACCCATGTAAGTTTTATCTAAGATTGAAAATCGATGGAAAAAAAAGAAGGAAAATCGTTCCAAGCGAAAAGTCACCGAAAATCATGAAACAGGAAACGTCCCAGACACACGTGTCCACCCGGGGACTCTACTTGTCGGCCGGGAAGTAAGATTTCCCAGTTTTTCCATAAGCAGCCTAAAAGCAGAGCAGTCACGAGAGTGACAAAGAGAATTCGAGCATCTGCATTTGATTCGTGGCAACCTAAAGCGTGACGCGATGGGTCACCCTTAATAAATCAGCAGTGCCTTTGCAAGAAGTATTAAACCCCGCGCAAATCGTGTCAAACGTAGGATAGAGGCTGGCCAGGGTACGTATGTACCAACTAAGATCTCGTTCCGGGATAAGGCGCAGCCAGAGAGCCGACGGATGGATTAAGCCGAGACAAGGAACAAAGAGAAGCCCATAAAGACACAGTACGGGTAAAAGGATGCTCGACGATTTGTCGTAGCTGGCAAAGGGAATTAATCGTCCTCTGTGATGTAAAAGCGTATCCTAAAGGCACGTACGAAGACGCGGCGTATAAATGAAAGCAAGCCTTGCAGGTTTTATCTGGTGAATTTACGTGGCGCGTGTCGCGCGTTGCGTATGGATACAAATGGCAGTGGTAAACTTAAGAGCGCGTAGAGCCATAGGACGACGAGAGAGAACTGTTAGCAGGGAAGCGTGACGAGAAGGAGTCCTCTGTCTCTCTCTCTCTCTCGACGCGAAAGAATGGCTAGTAAGAAATATGGCGGACAAACGGACAATTATAGAATAGTAGGCGAAGGAACGGAAGAAAAAAAAAAAAGAAAAACATTTCATAGGTTATATATCGCGGGTGGTCCGCACCCTGGGAGCAATTAATCCGCTCGTAAGTCCGTTAGTCAATCGACGCGATATATTTCATTCTAGTCGCTTTCTGTTTCTCTCTCTCTCTCTCTCTCCTTTTTTCTCAAACTTCTCTCTCCTCTCCAGCATCTTTCACCGTGGCAGCCGCGCGATGTTTCCGTCGGGCCCTTACACTGGGCCGCGTCTCTGTTTAGGCGCGTGAACTTCCGTAAAAATACACAGGCAGACGCCCAGAAGCGTCTTCGAAAAAAATTACGAGCGCGAGAATAATGCTCGGGTTTTTATCTAATTGTGTACACGCGATGATATCTCGTACCGTTTAATGATGATCATTCGATCGGCGCGTGGCGACTGTGGTGGCGGGATTTTTAAAATTCTTTCCCTATCGTCTTCCAACAATAAATTGATACCGGGAAAATCGCGTGAATGTTAACGTTTGGATTAAAGAACGCGTCCGGGTAATTGATCTCGTAAAGTTACGTCACGCTAAATCTTTCGGTGTTTACAAGAGCCCTAGGATACGGTAGATTTATTATAGAGTTCTTGTATTGCGCAGCCTCCGACGATTTATCTTACGCGAAGAGAAGAAAAAAGAAAAGGGAATAGAGGCGTAAGACGAATTCGAGTTTTACCCTGTGGTCAAAGGATCCTATGTATGAAGTAGTGCAACGGGCATTTATAATTTCATAGAAATTTCAATGGGGTTGACTATATCTATAGGTATATACAAAACACTGAAGAATTGAATATAGTATGTTTATGGTGTTTCAGGCACCAACCATACGTGTAAGGATGATTATGGCTATAGCCAGGGATGCCAGTGAATTATCAGCTCTAATTAAATACATGCCTGGCTCTCCCTGTATAAACAGCCAAAAGAAAAGGGGTTGTGCTGGATTCCACTAGCGTCGAGGGGTTGGATATAGTAAAGGAATCTACGCAGGCGATAAGAGGGTAAGAAAAAGCACGTGGAAAAATTACGACCTCGGGTATATCCAAGAAGGGTACCAAAGAATCTGATTTCCAGGAACTGATAACTCGATGGATGCAATAGGAGTCTGTTTCTCGCAAGAAGAAATCTGCATCGCGCTTACGCGATACATAATAAACGCATACAAACTGCATAAAGATCCCTACACCAGTGCATTGGATAATTTGTGGTAAATTGGTTTTCAAAATTTACAAAAATTCTAAAAAAAAGTTGGAATTATTATTGTCAGCTTATATATTCATTTGTACTAGTATCATGTACTGGGATGCGTACTGACTTCTTGGTCCCAGTAATATTCCAAGTGACAGGAGTTTACTGTGTATGGTGGGAGGGCATGCTATTCTAGGACCCATAATATTTTTATAGTTTCTCGCTAATGCGTGTTTATTATCCTGTCACCTTGTCACAGGGCCCATTTTAACCATTGGTTAAATAATCACGGATACGCCCCTTAAGCGTGCTTGTCCGGGAGGGAGGTTCGTGCTAGAAAAAGACTGACAACCCCATTAGATATGAGGATCCGATGATCTAATCCCATATACATGTGTATATATATATATATACAGGTAGAGAAGAATAAGAAGAGAATTTGATAATTCGAGAATGACCATAGCAATTGTTTATGGGGTAGTACGTTATCGCGTGGTAACGTCCATCAAGAACGCAGTAGGAGGTCTCAGCTGGAACCCCATAAAGCACAAGATGATTTCCATGGGAATACGCGAGCCACTACGTGTAATCAATTATTATGTAAAATCTACGTCCAGCGTCGATCTCCCACAGGGTTGGACTCCTGGTTCTCGTTCAAGGACCGCCATAAAATGTCCATAACACGTTATGGTTTGCATGGAGAGGTGAGGACGGGGGAGGAAGAAAGAAGAAAATTGAAGGAAGTCAAAAGAAAAACAAAGAGACTAGACCAAGAAAAGAAGAAGGAGGACTAGTATATATAAGGACAAGTGGAAACAAGATGGCCGGGACTGCAGGTATACCCCTGTTTCGGAGTACCTGGTTCGAATCGTCCCCGTGAGTTAATGCATCTTCACGAAGGAAAAAAAAAAAGAAATTCACAAAAATTCCGCCCCTTGGAATCCCCATAATATTCCACATATTAATATCGTCGAGATGAAACATCAAACCGATCGTATAACGTACGGCAACATCCTGTAGGACCGAATCGCGTTATAAGAAAGTAACCTCGAGGCCGCCATTTTCCATGCGAGTCTCGTAACCCGAACCGATTCACGGAAATAAAACGAATCCGCATCGGGCCTGCAGCCGTTTCCGCGGCTTAATCACCGCACCCTGATCGTAAAGCTCGTTGTAAAGCATTCCCGAGGCTGCAGAGACGGCGTTCTGGATTTGTAAACAGCAAAAGGGAAACCAGAAGATCGTTCGATTTCACGATCGAGACGTCCCTTTTCTGCGAAGGAGAATCATTCGTTATTATTAATCCACTGTTATTTCAATCGTTTAATATCACGCGCGATCCTCCCTCTTCTTAGAAACCATTAAAATCGCTGCTTCTCCGCGTACAACTGTCCCGGGAGATAATTAATCAGTGTAATTAATATTTCGACATAATTACACTAAGTCTCTCGTATACGTACGTATAAGCTAAAGTCACGTCGTACTGGAGTCTCGATTTCGTGGTAAACCACATCACCGGAAATCACATTATAAATCGTCCGACAAGACGCGAGTGTTCCTTCTCCGATTTCATTGAGAAAAGATAAAAAAGGAATCCACTAAAGAGAGAGAGAGAAATCAAATATATATATCTATAGAGAAAAAGAAAGAATACCCCAAGAGAAATATGTAGCCAAGTCAATGTATACGTAACATAACCTACAATATCTCAATACGAGTCACGGTACAGCGTGAAGCATTGAAAGGACTGTACACTTGAAGCACTGACTCGCTGGAACGAGTATACGGAGGTTATGTTACATTTGAAATTTTTGCTTCTCTCCACGCGACTCCTAGTCAAATTACTCGTACCAATTGTAGGTATCTAGAAGCTCGCGACTACGGCTGCCGGCTGTTCGCGAAGCCTCGATCTTTCATCGGGATCCTATAATGGGGATCCGGTAAGTTCCTCTGGCGTGCTTCGCAGCAAGAAGACAAGCCTGGAAAGAAGCAACCCCACGGTGCGGCGTACAGGTTGAGCCCCGGGGTATATAATCAACGAGATGAGAGAGGTACTAGCCACTTGGTGTTTGTTTTGTTAGTTAGCGAGTCGTTATGCCGCCCCTACGTCCCTCGCTTCGATCTTTCTCAATTCTCCCCAGCACTTTGCTTTTCGAGAGTCTCTGAAGGAGACAGGGGCCCTTCTTTTATGGTTATGATGTGTGTGTATATATATATGAATTAAGAGAAGATAGAAGAGGCAATGGTGACTGTCAAATCTCTAGCAGGATGTAATACCTCATATAGCTCTTTTCTTTTTTCTATATATTTTTTTTTCCACTCCACTATCACAGGTTAAATCAATTTTCCCAGGATTGATCGTCTTCGTTAATTCCATTGGATCACCGGTATTTCACGGCTGTGTATTTTGCGGTTGTCACTGGTGCGTGGTTTACTGGGACTTCATCAGGAAGACGTCGAACCGTGTTACCGGGGGTCTTATCGTAACCAGTTATCGAGCTATGGAATTCTCGGATCCGGGTCTCCATAAGCTGTCTGGTAGAGTGGCCGGCTGGTTGCATGGATGTACGTGGGATAAGGCCCCAAGAATCGTATACCCCGTCCAAGACTCCCTTGGAGAGATGATGGATCAGCTCTCTGCCTCCCTTTCGACTTATCCTTTTTTCCTTGTTCCCGAGACGCCAAGAAACCCGGGCCCGGCATCGAGGTACACGTCCGACCCGAGACGTGGAAGGCAGAGAAGAAGGTGGTGGTGTTGGTGAGGAGAAAAAGAGAAAAACGGAAACACGAAACTGACTGCCAGCCTCCTTGCCTACCTACCCACCTACCTACCTACCTACCAACCGTGCCCTCTTCAGCCTCCGAGGTCCATGAGTTCCAGACTTGAAAACATTGGCGTAGACACCGCTCCTCTTCCACGAGTCATCGTGAAATCATTTCTTCACGGGACACGACAAACTGTATTCAAATTATTATCAAAGGACCCAAAAACGGATCAACGTTCAAACTGGACAGATAAGAGAATTTTAGAATTCCTTCAAAAAAAGAAATTCAAACTAAGAATACCTTTTTTTTTTCTACTGCAAAATGATCCTTGCAACCCTACGGGACGAGACTCCGGCTGCAATCGTCTCTGTCAAAATAAAAAGATCATCCCCACCAGTTTCCTAACGATTCGGCATAGCTGCCTCCTTTGGATCCCAGGCGTCATACGTGCAACACAGCTGAACGACGTTGCACACCAGGAACGTACGAGAGTGGCAAGCGCAGTGCCACGTAGAGTGCAACCAAGTGTATAGTGCACCGCCATAATTTACATCGAAAGAGCCGATAAACATCGCGCCCTGCGGACACGAAGCCACGAGAAGCCATGGTCCACGAAGCCCCCATAAGCACTCCCATGCATTGTCCTGTCGTTCCTCTTCGTTATATCGCGCCTTCGTTCTTTCTATATATCCCCATCGGTTGGGCACGTTAAACCACGCATATCACCCACGTACATAAAACCCCTACAAATATATATATACACACAACACACATAGAGTACGAGGAACGCGAACCCTAGATTCCATAGTAAAAACGAAACCATACCTAGCATACCTGAGTGTCCTGTGACTTCACTTGGTATACCTACACAAGGTAGATATCTCATTTAGATATCAGAAGGCCAGGTAGCATAAGTGACTCTAACAAGGTATGCAAGGATAAGCAACACCTTGTAGCTACCATAAGACATTGCTTGGTATCCATGGGGAGTAATAATAACAATAAATTCAGCAGCACCCAGGTTTAAGCACGGTTCAAGAAAGAATCATCGTCCAGGACGATCCTGACGTAAAAACCAATAATCCAATGGTACACGCAGGATATATCTATGAATTTTTCTTATACTTTTTTTTTTCTTCCAGGTATACAATTAGATATGTTTTCGAGATATCCCGTACGAGCGCTCATAACCTAAGCAACGCTAACGAGCTATCCTGGGGTAGGTAACGTTAACGAGCTCCAGGGTAAAGCAACGCCTCGTTGCCGGTTAACCTGTTGCGCCGTGTACGTAGTAGTAGTACGAATAATTGAATAGCGGAGAGTGCGTCGAGCGTGGAGAGTGCAGTTCGTAAATCATAGGGCGTCGCGTCCGGGGTAATTTGTCGGTAAAAGAAAAAGAAAAAGAAAGAAAAACAGGGTGTTAATCGTGAGGTAGAAGCGTCGAGAAGCGAATCTCCATTGTCGATTAGCACTCGAGACAATTACTTGGCTTATCATTCTTTCGGTAAACATACGTATCCTTATCATCCTTCTCTCGTTGTTCACGGTGTAAGGGCAAGGGCGACTGTGCAAAGGATAAGTAAGAGAGTCGCCTATAAAAACATGGCTCGCCAACCCCCATCCCCTGGACCGCCATTAAATTATCACGCTACTTTCTTCAGCGATTATAATCACGCGAGTCCAGGTGCGTCGCTTGCGATACGTATATAGAGATTCGCCTTTCAAGTGCTCGCTTACACGGGTTGGTACCTGTCACTAAGTACTCGTCCCCCTCGTACCTGGTGAACGGTCACGCAAGCAGGAACACGTTCAACGTGTTTGAAGCTTCGTCGAGACGATTATCCTCGTTACGGCGATAAATTGATTTAAAGACGTCGTCGAGAGACCTGGGTAAACATTAAGGATCGGGTTATGCTTGGGAAAATTTTATTATTATTATTTTTACATAATAAATCCCCCCTTTTATACGCAGGTCTGATCCGAAGGCATTGGGATAATGTTAAGAGTGAAATTTATTTTTTTTAAATAGTACAGCCTCCATGAAGATGAGGTAGGTAGTAGGCAAGCTCGTGAGAAAACGGTCCAGCGTTGTTACTTGGAGAAAAAGTACTTCCTCTAGGTGTTGCAAAGCGTTGCCAGTGGTCGTGATTACTTTTCGAGATAATCAACGTCGTAAAGGCAGACCCAACTCGATTAGCTTAAACGCGTTTAAAATGATCATCGTATAGAAACGCGTCTTTACCATTACTCCATATACTGCCTTGTTAATATTCCCTGCTTGGTTCGTACGGTGAACCGATGTTACGGTGAACCGATGTTACGCCGAATAGAAAAAGAACGAGGAACCGAGTATAGGACAATTGCAGTAGTACCAGGATTGTTATCGTCAAGCGATTATATTATTTTGATCATCTTTAACAGAGTACAGACTCCGTTGATCCTGACTATTGACCATCCAAAAGAGAGATCCTGTTTACATAATGGCGAACGGACGTGCGTTTCCTACGAATATAAAGGAACGGGGAGAACCCTACCAAGAGCTGACACCTGTCGCACATAGAGAGAAGACGCTAATTATTGCAAGAGAGACGCACCTGTCCTTAGACTTTTTTTTGCTCAACGATACCAGATGAATTTGGTTCACGAAAATCCACGTGTTCCGTATACACCCTAAAGTGAATACCAGAGAAATATATATATGGACTTGAAAATTATCTGGTAACGTTAAAGCATCTTATTACTTTTTTTCCCACCATTTTTTATTTTTATTTTTTTTTTGGTCATGATAAAGGGTTAAAAACGTGGCCAGGGTGTGTACTACGGGTCGGTTCCTTGAAATGTGTACAAGTACGTACATCATCTCGTTCCATGGTCCATCTCACCTCTTGCTCCTCTCCTCTCTTCTTTTTTCTCTCTCTCACTCACTCTTTCTCTAAGATCACTCATCTTCCTTACTCTCCCTTATTCTCCCTTGACTCGCTACCTTTCTCCCTTCAAGATGGAATGCCATTGACTCCATGCATATCTGGCAACAAGGTTCCTCTCGAACCATCTCCCTTGTACGCTCTATATACCGGGTGCTCTTGCAATTTCGTAACGCAAGACTACACCTGGAATAGGGTATACAGTGGTATATGCGAGGGATAATAGTGGGCATTGAACGAAGATGAAAGAGAAAGACAAATTAACCAGCACGAGATTCACAGAGGATACTGGCGTAAAGCATAGCGTGCATTTAATTACAGCGCTATCTGTCTTTCATGTTAATTAATAACACGACCTTAACGACGTTGATTAAATCGTCCACACGCATAGTCGTTCGCGCGAAATATGCGAATTAAGCTAATCGCCAAGTTGGAAGCACAGGATGATAATGATACTTGGCGATAGACAGTTCGCGCTGATTAGCATTTTTAAATGATAACAATAAATCCGCATTAGATCCTGCCACGAGTATCTAATTATCTGAGTCGTTAACAGGCGAAATTTCTAATTGTAAAGTCAAAAGGATCGCACTGTATGAAAATAGTGTAGCTCGGGTCGTATCTATGAATATTTCACTGATTAAATTGTTATCGTTTGTTTTACCTAAAATAGAAAAAAAAAAAATCTGGTACGAATTTCGGTAGCACGATTAATCGCAGAGAATCATGTATATCGTAGGTCAGGCGTTAAATGTGTTGTTGCCTTTTTCTAGGCCCACCCGTTACACGGACTAAGATGAGCCTCTCAACATAAATGGGATGGGATGAGATGGGAGTCAGAGGCTCGTTAGCGGCACGAGGGGAGCCAACACTGTTGCCAGATTGTTATCCCTTCCTCTATACGGCGCATTTTCAATCTCTACCTTTGCGTCAGCGGTACACAAAACGTAAGGATGCACTTAGTGGCAGTAGGACCTGGATGATCTAAGTATAAGCTTGTGAAAATATATCCTGGATCCAATCGAGGACTTGTCGGTTTGCCCGATGAGACTTCAGAGCATTTTATTTATCTCTACACAGCCTCAGGATTTCCTTATGGAAATAACTTGGTCCAAATGTTCAAAGGAGCTTTATAAATAATATAATCGGACTCACCATACGCTGGCAGCATTCCCAAAGTAGTAGAGAAGCAGGAAGACTACGGCACAGTATGGATTTGCTAGACCATCCTGAGTAAGGTATTGCTGCTGTTTCTGGGAGATGATCGATTGATCCTGAGGATGAAGTGGTATCGCCTGAGTGCATGCAACAGACATTCTACCAGCAGCCAATCGTATCACGTAACCAACAGCAACAGCCGCATGGCAAACAGCCAGACAGGCAATAGCCCTCTCTGAAAAATAATAATTTTCATCATTGATCTTCCTTGGAAGTATCCTCCGGGTCGTGGACCAATGTCAGAGAGTATACTAACCGGCTGTACTAGTGGTGTGCCGCCTCTGAGGTTTTAGGAGGGTAAGGATGGCAGCGGCTACCGAGATCAGACAGACAGTCGCAAATGCTGTGATCCAAGCTTCAGTCAATTTCTTCTCTCTTTGACTCCAGAGGATGTCTGCGTCGCAAGCAGCAGCGCATCTTCCGGAACGATTGAGGAAGATGTACAGTGCGGATTTTGCATACCAGGAACATCCCCAAGGACCCGCCGCAAAAGCCTTTAATGAAATTATATATGATTGGATTATATTTCTTTACCTCTAGGACTTCTCCGTCGGAATATAATGTTTATGACTTTTACCTGTACCGGGTGCACTGGTCCAGGTTCACCAGGTCCCTCCATACACATATGCTCGTGATTATTCTCTGGTGGAAACTTGGAACAATTCAATGTAGCTGGCCAGGTAAAACCAAAACCATGGAGCACCGGGATGCAGCGTGCTCGTACCTGCTCGCAAAGTCCTCTACAGGGACCAATGGGCGAGGGTACCTTTTCCGTGCACATTGGTGCATAAACCGAACAGAGGAACAGCTGTAGCTGGGCACTGCAACAGGTTGTGGGTCGTTAAGTTAATATTAGAGCGTATGAAATTCTCCGTCAATAATTTCGATCGAATTAGAATTAAGAAAATTAGGATGGTTTGGATAAACGATATCGATTCTAATGACGGTGCGATTGACCTTGCTATATGGTAATATAGAAATAATTTATTATATGTTATTAGTCTCACCTGCAGCCATATTGCAACAATGGATTGTAGGTTGATAGCATAAATTCCGCATCACTTTGTATCTCGTTTCCAACTAGGTTGGGCATTGTTGTCACGTTGTACCCAAAGCCACGACACATTTCTATTCTTATTGGCTCGCAAGCACCTTGGGCGCACATAATAGCACGCACAAACATTAGCACAATGAGCCACCACATGTTGATTATTTATTTGATAACAACCTAACTTCGAGAAGATTATCAATATATTTTTATGTGAACAATATTTGTATTTACGTTAATCACTGTTCACTGAGATTCCATGATGAATGTTTTTATATGCACCTCCGCGGATTTGTACGATATACGAAAATAGTGTGTATTTAAAAGCGCGGGAAGTTCAAACTTCTAAACAATGTAAATCCTCAACTTTGTAACTTACTTGAAAATCACCCGAGGCTAATCTAGCGAAATAAACGTACAATCACAGAATCCTGTTGTTATCATCTCGTTATACAGGTCCCATAAACAGTTTCACGATAACGTTACACAATTAATAACAAAACAATTTCGCAAGTCTTACGTCAAAGATATACAAACGCCTGTCGCACGTGTTAAAAATGGCGCGGGACAAAATCACGCTGTCTCGTTAGTCAATTCGTTATCGCGCGGCTGACAGTCGCACAGCCGGTGAAATAGATTTCAACGAAATCATGATAACTCTCAATGTTTCGTACAAGCAAAACCGTAATTCGTCCATTCGAATACGCTGAAAGTTTCAAGTAGCCAAGAAAAGCCAACAGACTCATTCACACGAAACGAAAAAATTCATTCCTAATGGTAAGAAAAAGACTCTTCTTAATTCTCCAATTTAAAGTCACTGTATTCACTGTTAATTTTGTTTTTTCTTTTCAGAACAACATAACGCATCTGTTTCCACTAGGTTAAGTATTCACAAAACCCGATTAATTTTTATATTCGAAGAAAAACAAACATTTCGACATTCGCGCGATTCTTAAAGCACGAACGCAGAATCCGACTGCGGCACAACCTTCTCATTCGACACTTCTTACATTACTAAAACCTCCCGCCGTAGTAGCAGCTTACGGCGTCTGTTTATCCCCACCACTCCCACACTCGTTTCTCCTCGGCTCCACTTAAATCCCAGCGGCGGCGGCTACACTGAAGTACATATACATATGCACACCCAGTGCATTCCTTGTATGTTGGGATGCTCCAGAGGATGAGGTATCAAACGAGGCGTGTTCACACCTCTCCCAAGTAAATAAGAAACGGGAACGAAATTAATTAATGAACCAAGAGGAAGAGACGGGTATAGCAGGATCTGAAATTAAAAAAAATTTTTAATTGTACTGAGATCTGCTCATATTTATATTTATATATATCTCTCTCTCTCAGAATAGCTAAATTAATAACAAAAAATATAAACAATTGATAAGCTGTTAGACAAAAATGATAATAAACAATGTAAAAATGCGGCATGTTATTGATCTTTGCTATCTACTCTGTAATCAGGATAAGATGTATATATATACGTTCTACATATATGCACTAAACGTGTAAAGCAGCGGACAATTCGTAGATAGCAGCGGACAATTCGTAGATAGCAGCGTTGCATCATGGCCGTAGGTACCACTGAAGGATTAAAGAATAACAGCGGCATTATTGTTTACATAGTGCGCGGGCTAATAAATTGTCTCGGTCCGAAAAAGGAGAAGCAAAAGCGCGGATAATAAATGCCCCGGGCGACTACGCAAGCCGAAGGACTATAAGGGCCTTACCTTGCAGTCAAGATGGGAGTAGTGGCCCCAGAGACGAGGCCCAATTATACCAAGAAAATACAGCCCATAAAGCCGGCCTTAACCGCCGCCAAACACTGGGATATGATAATGAGACCCCGCTGCTGTTGCTGCACGCTCGAACCTACCTACGGGCGTACTTCGGGCATAGCAGAAAGAAACAGCAGGAAAATAAGGCCCTAAAACGGGGCCCGACGCGTATACACGAATAGCAGTGGTTTCTTTGAAGATCACGAAGATATTAAAGTTTTGCGCGTTACTGTATGAAATAAGAAAGAATAAAAACTAAAATTATTCTAGTATCTGTACCTGGATACTCAAAAGAGAATATCTTCATCGGATTCGTCACCCAGGATACGATAAACCTCTACCACTGGGTAATCGAATGTTGTCATCTGAGACGCAAGCTTTGCTCCCATTCTCTTCTTGTCTTGCAATTTCTTTAAACGATGAAATTCCTCTCGCTCGCGTTCGTCCAGTTCGCTGATGACGTACTTCAGGGTGCACTCTAACCTGGGTATCAGGATGTAGGTTATGGCGTTTATACGTCGATTCGTCGTTTTGATCACTTCGGTCAGGGTAACGAAACCGTATTGTAAGGATGCCAATTCGACGAGGAGTTCTATTGCCCTGCGGTAGTTCTTTTTGAGGTTAGACACCTGCTAACGAATTAAACGATTGGAAATGGTCTTTTCGATATAATGCCAGGATGATTATCGGTCAATCGGTTCATTATGCTCACCTGCTGTCCGCCTCTGGCTAAACCAGCGTATTCGTAAGTATCCAATGCGTCCTCGTAATACTCGAAAAGATGGAGATTCACGCCGGCTACGTTTTCTTTTCTTGATCGGATCTTTATTCTTGCTCTGTTCACTGTTTGTAGCACCAGCTGGTGTATATCGCCGGCTACGTACTTAACCTGGGCTAATGAGAAGGATGCTTCTTTCATGGCTTCTCCGGTAGATACTTTATTTCTAATTAATCTCATTAATATTGTCTTGAAACGAATCTGAAGACCGTCGGCGCGTTTTTTCAATAAATTTTGTCCTTTCTTCGCCGATGTCAGACGCTGCTTTATTTGCGTTTGCGAACCCCGCGTTGGCGATATTGGAAGTCTCTCGCTTGTCGCCATCCTTAATCTTTCTTATCGATACTGATGATGATGATGATGATCGTCTTATCTTTTTATCGATGCCAATATCTTGTTTCAGGAAGTCATTATTTTTAGTGTGATAAATTGTCGAATTATCGCTTGCACTTTATATAAACTTGATATCTACTATACGTATGCGAATTATTGAGGTGTTAATTGTAATCGTTATAGATATATTGTAACAAAAATAATTAATAATTTTATTATTCGATATGCAATTTATTCACTAAATTCTTGTCTTACGAGCATCGGTGATTCAGTGGTAGAATGCTCGTAGAATGCGAATGCAATACATGTTTTTATTTATGAAATACTAAATATGTAAAATTTTACTTACTTCGGGTAAAAAACAAGTAAAAATCTGATAAATTATTTAAACGAGATGCGAAAAATAGACACGATTGCTTCATTTATGATAAAAAAAATAGTATATGTAAAAAAAATTTTGCATCGGCCGGGAATCGAACCCGGGCCGCCCGCGTGGCAGGCGAGCATTCTACCACTGAACCACCGATGCTCATGTTTGTAATGTTTACTTCAATCGGTAATTCAGAGCGGAATAGTTAATCAACATTGAAATAACAAAGTAAATTTCTTAATTATATCAATATACAAATTAAACAACAGAACGAGATGATTTTTTTCTCATCTGGCTATTTAATTTTCTATCCAAACTTTTAGGCTAAACAAGTCTTTTACCGGTAGAGCAATCCAATCATTTTGTTCCACGATTAAGGCCAACCGCACACGAAAGACAATCGGTCGCAGACAATTTTGTTGATCAAAATGGTCACACAACATGTCCCATCTCTTTTTAATGTAGGTCCGTCTTTTTAGTCGTCTGTATCCGATGCCCTGTAAGAATCCATGGTGACCATTCTGACTGACAAAATTGTCTGCGACCGATTGTCTGTCGTGTGCGGTTAGCCTAAACGTAAGAAGGGACGTTGCACCTGCCGACAGCAAATTAATTCTACTACCCAGCGTGAATAATTATAAAGATTCATTCGACTCGTTAGCATCCCAATCACTCGAGCATACATTTCCAGTAAAGCCCCATGGAAAAACATGTGTCATGGGGACAGCCGTGTTTCTGATTAGATATAAAAACATGCGTTGGTCGATAATGCAAGAAGGCAGAAGCAAATTCGAATAGGTGAGTTCTGATAAGATTATATAACACCTAAACCGAATATATTTAATCTTCCACTACTTAAAGAATAAACGCATTCGTTTATTTATTCGATTACCTCACGTTTTCTAATACGTAAAAAATATTTTTCTTATATTCAGTGACATACTCGTATGCCATACAGTAAAGTTCACGAGTTTTCCTTTCGTTGATAAAGGTCCTTCTTAATATTCCTCACTGGCGGCAACATGACTCTAATAAATTAGCATAGTAACTATCTAATTATGCCGCCACGTTTACGGAGAGACACGGCATTGTTTGATCGTGGCTCTCTCGTGTATCGTGAAAACAAATATTAAAAAGAAAAAGACGTTAAAAGCCGTCCGCTTTCCGTTGACTGGACTATCAGCTGCAACGCGGCATATACACTTACATGTAAATAGCGTACTTAAGGAGCATTCACACTGAGTAACAGTAGAGATAATAATAAAACCGGGAGAAAGTTTCGATATAAATGATATTACTTTGCAAAGAAAAACGCCATATACGTACGTTAAAATTTATAATTTTGTACAGTAATTATTTAAAATGATATACCGCAGTAATTGCTGTTTAAAAATTCTAATTGTAAAGAACCTTTCTTTCTTTTTTCTTTAATTTTCATCTTCAGATCTGATTAGGAATTTCAATTTCAATAACCTCTATGAAATCTTTCGGCGTAGGACATCTTCTTGTTGGGACTAGCATTTCCAAACTCTGTGCGAACAGTGTCGTAAAGAAGTCGATCGACACACCCGACGAAACGATCTACTTCAGTTTCACAACGTAACGTGTGTCCTTTGTACATTTCAAAGCAATCCGTGATCTGATGGTTACAAAAAAAATGTTCACGATATTTCCATATATTCATGAATTAGTAAGACTTGCCTTGCTTCTGTCGACGGGACAAGTTTTGGTACGGCCACTGTGCACGAAGTTCAATAATCCTTTCAAAATTTTCTCAGCCTCCTGAATATCCAAATTGTTTCGCAATGTATGATTTCTGTCCATACATGCCAGTTTTTCAATCCAATAATTATCGTAATTCGTGAGGCGTTCCTCGTCTACGGATCCTTGTTACAATATTTGAGTGATTTTATATCAGGAATAGAATCGTAAAAAATTTTCAAAATTTATGTCCTTTCGTTTTGTCTTTTTTTTTAACAATTTTTACCCGTTTTTATACGCTCGGCTACGCTCTCACTTATTGCCATTGTGATTTGGGGTTGTGGCGGCAATGGCGGCGATTTTCCAAGTTTTTCCTCGCAGGACGCTTCATCCTTTTTGAAGCCTGTCTTGTCCGACGACATTTTTATAATTTTAGTAGGAGGATTCAGTTTATTTTTTAAAGAAATTTTACATAGGACAGCTTGATAATTTTTTTGTGGTACGTGATGAAGATAGTTTGTAACGCAGCGAAAATGTTTTTTTTTTATATTGTTTGTACTTCAAATTTTACTTCTATTTGTAGTTCAAACTTCACACTGCATCAAATAGAAATTCAATATATTGTACAAACAAAAATTTGTATTTCAAATAGTAATCATTGGTTAAGAGTACAAATATTTATTTGGTGAAGAAACATATGTAAGATAACGTAACAAAGTATTAACAATTTAATAAATTATCATTAGACCTTCAACAGTTATTTCCCATTATGGTGATTAAGATCCCAGTAGTGTTCACCGTATCCACCATTTTTGTTTCCCCATCTCACCTATTTTTATTAGAATTGTATAATAAAATGAAAAGATAGTACGCAAAGAATATTGTAAAAATTTTACCTTGCCCTGGTGATGATTCTTCTCAAAATCCTTCTGCTCGAATCGTTGCTCCCATTCATGAGGATTTTCACAGACATGACCAAATTGAATTTTAAGAGGTGCTACGTTCTCAGTAAAAATATCCCTAAAACATAT
>JARQST010000002.1:142767-182224 GCA_030142225.1 Pachycephus smyrnensis | reverse complement strand
TGAGGATTTTCACAGACATGACCAAATTGAATTTTAAGAGGTGCTACGTTCTCAGTAAAAATATCCCTAAAACATATTATTGGTATAACATCCCATTAATTAAAGCTCAATATAAAGAAGTTAAACTCACTGAAAAAATTGTCCTTTCTGTACAATATCAGCAAGTATCTTTCTCGATGGTTCGACCAAAGCTTCCATCTCGACAGTCTTCATATCTATAAAACATTGTTCCAGAACATTATACAAGCTTTTACAAAATTGATACGTTTCTCAATAAAAACTTTGACTACATTTATTCATACAATATGTAAAAGTCAATCATAAACATACCTGAATTATCATCATCCTCATCGTCATCATCATCATCATCATCCTTCTCAACCATTTCGGCTTCAGCTTCACTTGCTGTTAAAGTATCCACGACAAGAGACAATACAAGGAATCCAAGAATACTAATATATTTTATACACATGATGCTAACAAAATAAACAACAATACAAGAAATGAAACAATAACCCCAAACAGTATATGAATTTTATGATTTTAATTGAACAACTACACCAATATAAATCTCTCTAAATACGAAAGTGCGTCCTGTACCAAATAAGATACCGTACTGAAGAGTAGACGGTAATCGAACGTCATTCTAAAATGTTTTTATACGACACGCTCTATTAGCTACATTCCCGTGAAAGTCATTCAATGAGAAACATAAAATTTCAGTAGTGAAAAAGAATCTATTCCGAGTCATTTATCATTTTGCAGATCAATCTTTATATATTTCTCGACCAATCAACGCATCATCACTTAACCATATTTATTACAATTTCTGTATATAATAATATTACATTAACAAGCGTCATTTCAATATTAATTTATTAGTAGTTTATTTATCTTGTACGAGGAAAAGATCACTGAAAATATTCATGTAAAGTGAACAGGCATATTGAAGTACTTCGAAGCGAAAGATTAAAAAGAAAAGCAAATAATTTATGGATATAGTAAATGTCGATAGTATAAATGCCAATATACATTGTGCGTGTAAAGAGAAGAGAAGGCTACTGAACACAATAAGGAAACATGGTTTTTCGAATTTTATCCCTTTGGCTTAATTCGAATTTCCATTACTTTTCGAATGATAGAGGATAAGTGTTCTTTGCGCATTTAATTACTGACTGAATCAACTTCACGAATCCTGTATCCTTTGGCTTCTCCAATCCTCGAAGCACACGATTTTTCATCACAGACACGAACTCCCGGTTACTCAGCTGACCGTCCACTGTAACAATTAATTGTAATAGTTTGAATTACTAAAATTAGGGTAAAATATCAAAACACGCATATACAATGACAAAGTACAACTGTACGTACTGTTTTCATCGAAAATAGTATAAACAACTTGTATAACGTGATCGCTTAAGTCAACGTGTGCCACAGTCTTTGCAACGTGTTTCAGTGTTGCTAAAAATACGTAATATTATATTAAGGATTGATTATTGCAATAAACCATTTTTCATTAAATTAATTAACTAGTGCAAACCTTGATCAATCGACGCGCCGGCAATGTGGTAGAAAGTCAAAGCCGTGTCGACGTCATTAATATTATTTAAAAAGTGGAAGAACTTTAAGTAGTCATCCTTGCTAACTCCTTTCGGATTTTCCCTAAAACTAAAAAGAAAAATGTATTTTAGACTTGCGTACAACGAATTTCGACAATTGGGAGACAATTTAATATATAATTACGTCTTTTTCACTCTCTTCAACATCCGTGCCTTTTTCTTTTCAGGATAACCGGCGTAAGCCAATAATAATTCGGTAAAATCGACTTCAGAGATATTTCCATTCTCGTCAGGATTTCTACGTTCGAACTGTTGAGAATTGAGCGGTAATTTATTCTTTTTTTGTTTGCACGATTACCAGGATATTATTTGTAAATGCAATTTCATTTTGTTACCTCGAGATTTAGAATTTCTTTCTGCAACTGTTGTTGGAAATCCAAGAATTTCTCAATCGTTAATTTCTGACTCATATTCGGTCCGAAGAAGTATGTGGTTAGCGCCGAATTTACACCCTGTGTACAATGATACAATTGCACTTCGGACTTTCAAATTGATTGAGAAATATAAGAATTAACTAATGCACTTACCTTGAAAGTATTACCAGTGTTTGCATGATCACGATGTCGATTGCCAATACTTGTTTGCTGGCGAATCAATGTGGCAACTTTTCCAAATTCATCAGAATCGACGTCTCCGTCGCCATTCAAATCAAACATTCTAAATGCTATTTCAAAGTGACGTCTCGAGGCTAAAATATTATTGATTATATAAGATTAAGAAAATTAGTATATATGAGAAAAGGAGAAACCAGTGATGCAATATGAAACTTACTGGACAGTACGGTGAGTAGAAATATATAATCAGAGAACGTAATGAGACCAGAACTTCCAAGCTTGTAAAATATACTATCTTGATCCAATTCCAGTTCTAATTTCGTATGAATATTCTATTGGGATTAAGTATGATCATTTATTATTCGTGATAATCATTCTTACACTCCCATATAAAATAACGTACCTTTGGATCGTAACGCTTGTACTGATCTAAGCCAAGACCTACAAGAAATATATATGGTGTATATTCTGAATGTAACAAAGAACAATTATAGAAGCGAGTTTTTTCTTTGCAATAAAGCCAAAGCTAAGTATGTTATTGTATCTTGCATGCAAATATCGAGGGACAATAAATAAGTATATTTGCCGTTTATAGCAATTTTTGGTAACACAAGAAACATCCGCTGTGGCATTCTGAATTAAATAAACACAATTAGTTTATTAGAGACGATCTTTGCTGCTGTGCATAAAAAGGTAAATAAAAATCTGTTCATATCAGCACATAGAATACGAAAAAAAAAAAGAATCTTTCAACTGACTGGAATAGTAAAAATTACCATCAGGTTGCTTTACGCCGGGTGTCAATGATCTTAAGAAATCATCTGGAGTCATGAACACCTCGTGCGCGTCGTTGACTGTAACTTGAAGAGTCGCGAAATATCGAAAGACTTTGTCCGGCGTTGAATAATGCCTTATACGGTTTTCGTATTCGATAATCTGCGTGTTATAATAGCATATTTCTCATGTTATTGTAGCATGCCGTTTTGCAAAAATTCAATCAACTTCATTAAGCAATTACAATAGTGGTCAAGTGCGAGATGGCTCTTCGCTAATGTAAAAATATCTTAAGGCTGTGGTGTCAACAATTAATATATGTAACTTTTAAAACGGCAAACGTTCACGTATATTATTGTGTTTACGGCAATAGTATAATAGATATGCAGTTCTCCCTCAAAGAAAGTAGGACTCCGCAGTACTTGAAAGAAGCTCATTCAATTATATTAGTAACGCAATAGTTCATTGTTAAACTTAACATATATTAGCGGAATTTTACCATCCGGTTGTTTCATGCCAGGAGTAATGGCTCTCAAGAAATCATCGGGAGTCATGTAGATATCAGTACCTTCCATACTAGTGACCTTTACGGTCGCGAAATATCGAAAAATCTTATCTGGCGTTGAGTACGCTCGCATCCTATTTTCATACTCTATTATCTGTAAGAATGCTTGATCGTTGGTACTTCGGACTATTCATATGATTAAAACTAGTCTGCTGAAATAATGATGTAATTGTGAATTGCTTCGATATTCAATTTGATGGTTCTTATTGGACACAAAGAATGTCATTTTTGTTTGATTTTTATTTCAATGTTTACAGATTTTACGATCGATGCTCCTAAGAAATACGATGCACTAGATTATACGATACTTGTCAGCACTACAATTTGTTTCTGTGACTACTGCGGTTGCTATGTATTCCATCTGTTATTTACGAGATTGCAAATATTTATTCTGAACAGACAGTGATATCGAAATATTATACAACCTTTCTATCTCGAAATCCAACTTTCTGCTTCTTTTTCTTCTTCTTGTGTTCATCGTTTTCGGTGCGTTCGACATTTTTGTTCTCTTCTTCATTTTCGTTTTCCTCTTCGGTGATCATCTCAGCAGCATCAACCTTACGATAGAATTTTTTATCATAATACGGAGGTCTTTTGCCCTCTAGAACCCTGTACAATAGATTTATCATTGGATTATTGAAAATGTTTTGTTCATATTCAGACACGTTTCCTTCTAATGTGAGTTTATATCTCATAAGAGAATGAGTGCGTTATTTTGGTATATAACTTATATTGGTAAAACTGCAGAATACGACTCCCTTCAAATACGACCCATTTAAAAAAAACTATACAATCCACAGTTCACTGCAACAGGGAGTCGTATTCTGCAGTTTAGCTCTTATATTAGTTATAAGCATGACATTCTAGTTAGCCAATTACTATTAAAACTATTAACTCACATAGAAAGTATATTGATATTCCAAGTAATTCTTTTATTGACTCACCAATCCCAGTCTATGAAAAGGCCAATAAACACTACGAAGAGTGTATAACCCATAATAGCTACTCTTCGGGACGTTTTTACCTCTTTGTGGCCAAAGTTTTTGTAAGATCTAGACTGCTCCCAAGTGATCCATTTAATATCACAGTGTCTATCATTGTAACTTGTTTTACAAAGTGTACTAAATGTAGCTGGTATAAGCCTTCGGAATCCATATCTAGATTGTAATGTGTATCCACAACGGCTAAGCAACATTCTTGCATCTTACGACCTGTAACAAGAAAATTGGAAAAACGATTTAGCACTACGCATCAAGACTTAAAAAAATACTGTCACAGAAGATCATACATAATAAACCATTCATTACTAAATGCGGTTTAATAAAAAGTTTATGCATCAAAGAATTTTGATTGTAGTATATATTCTATCCTTATAAGCAATGATGTTTTTCCATTAATTAAAAAGATTTATACGAATATTTTTAGTAACGATCAATAACCTTAACTTACCAAATAATTTCAAGAGCGAAATCAACCGAAATGAGAGGTACTCGAATAATTATTTATAATCCTAGGTTCCATAGAGACTTATACAAGAAGATTATAATGTCGGTGTGAAAGTTTTCAGAATACGTCACAGGCGCCATCAGTGGTATTCCGAAATATTATTCAAGCACATATATATATATGGCTGAGACAAAATTCATACAAAAACTTTTTACTCTTGTTCTTTTAAAACAAAAAATATGACTAAAACTGTATTAGATCATTTAAAAATATTTTTCAAGGTGAACAAGTGCAAACAAACAAGTTAGTTATACCAAATTTGTAAAATTTATTATTATACATTTTTCAAATAACAATACATCAAGACATTATTATTGCAAAAATTGATTACTTATTCTTTCCTTTTACTGTGCTTATCTCTTTTGTCTCTTGCTTCCCATAAACCGCTTCTTACGAATCGTTGTGCAACATCCCTATTAACTCTGGGCATTATAGTATTTTTATCGTTAATCTGCTTAGCACGAGCCATGCTCTGTTTCAGTCTATCATTTTCAGATTTGATTTCGTGCTTCGTTGGATCAATTCCTGCAATAATAAATTGATTATTTTATGTTACTTCGAGAGAAAATCAGAGGATGCTTCTTTCACATACCTTCAGCACGTAAATACATCCAAAAAAGACTGTTCATACTAAAGGACATTAACAAATTATATTGTATCTTCTCCGAATTTGATAGTTTATCATATAATGTAGGATCGTTAGCTAGTTTCAAAAAGTTCTGTATATTCTCTGATGCATTGTCAAATTGTGTCATCCGTGCAATGAGATCTGCATCGTGGGAGAGTTCTGCAAAATCCGCGTCCATCTTTTCTGGGAAATACGTTAAACTGATAAGTTAACATAATAAAATATACAAAAATTACAGAATCAGTAATTTCCAATTTTCTTTTAATAAAAAAACCACGTATATCTAACCTTTCTCCAATAACATTCTACAAATAATAAATTTAACGATAACCATTCTCACCCTGTATCGTAGCTATTGTTTGTTGAGGAATCCACACCGTGTAACTTTGTTATGAACAATAAAAATCATAAACCTTGCAACAACTTCGAAGGCAACCAACAAGAAACAAGGAAGAGTGTGATATTATCACCTGACTACACTGATGTAAACTGTCAACAATTAGACATCGCAATGAAATATGAATAACGTTACGACTAACAAAACTTCAATATCACAAACAAAGCAAAAGCATACAATTATGATCTACTATATTAATGTTACCTTGTAAAAGTAAATAGAACGTTTGACAAGCTTTTTACGACTTTAATATTGCTCAAAAACTACTCTGAACTACTCACGTTCCGTCTCCAAAGAAATCCGCTAGGCGGCAGTGTCCAGGGTTCTGTTCCGAGATAAATTCAGCATATTAACGAACACTAGGCGTGCATCGTTTTTTTTAAAATAGTCGTTGCGCGATTAAACAGCTGATCCGCCTCGGCGTTAGAGCACATGTTTATGCGGCAAAGTGTCGCATAATTCTCAGTATTCCTGGAAAGTAATGTGGTTTTGTTGAAGTAATACACACAGTGACTCGTAGCCGAAAGTCTAGATTGCGTGTTGGTGATTGCGGGAGATGAAAAAACAGCATTAAAGTGAAATTTCGTGGATATTTTTCCGAGAAAAATGGCTGACCGCGATAGTGCATCAGAGAGTGACTCGAGCTCGATCGACGGGGGTCCTATTATGATGCCTCCGTCGCCGGTGACCCGGGAGCAGCTGCAGAAGAGAATTGAATCTCTGCAGCAGCACAACCGGGTCCTCAAGGTCGAGCTCGAGACGTACAAGCTAAGAGTGAAGGCTCTTCAGGAAGAGAATCGTGGTCTCCGCCAAGCCTCTGTCATCATCGTAAGTTCATTGTCCTGAGCTCTGCTAATACGCAAAAACTCAAGCTCTTCCGTTCCCGGTACCAGTTATCATTTTCGGGTGAAATGAGCGAGAGTGGAAATTTTTCATGGAGTCCATATTCCACGTTTACCTTGTGTCTGACTTTGGTTGCGTTCTACTTAACCTTTTATGGCGGCTAATGGCACAATTCATGCTTGTCCATAAGTCAACTTGGGTTGTTACATATGAGGGATACTTGTATAGTTAGGCTGTGGCATTAGATTCCAATTTTGACAGATGAAATAGAATTTGTTACCTATTCAGGATCTGGTATCGCAGCCTGACTATATCTAAAAGTAGCATTTGTATCTTGATAGAACATACTTTGTGAATTATTAGTAATAGTAGGAATTTGGGAATTGATTGTTTGGAGCCGTTCTTAATTCATAATTCACATAGGAGAAAAGACAAAGGCGAAAAAATTGTAATTTGGTATGCCTTTGAGATATAATTTTGGAACAGCTGTTCGTTCGTACTGTTCTTATAAAATAAAAATTGAATGGCACTGGGTTTTTGTATACAATAATTTTTTTGACATTACACAATGGTAATGTATTTACAGCAAGCCAAAGCTGAGCAGGAGGAAGAATTCATTAGTAATACATTGCTAAAGAAGATACAAGCCCTAAAGAAAGAGAAGGAAACCTTGGCACACCATTATGAACAAGAGGAAGAATGTCTGACCAACGATTTGTCACGAAAGTTGAATCAATTGCGCCAAGAAAAATGTCGGCTCGAACAAACATTGGAACAAGAGCAGGAATGTCTCGTGAACAAGCTCATGCGGAAGATAGAAAAGCTGGAGGCTGAAACATTAGCAAAGCAGAGCAACCTAGAGCAATTGCGTCGGGAGAAAGTGGAATTGGAGAATACACTTGAACAGGAACAAGAAGCTCTTGTCAACAAGCTATGGAAAAGAATGGATAAGCTCGAAGCGGAGAAAAGAATGCTTCAGATTAAATTAGATCAACCTGTGTCCGATCCAACTTCACCCAGGGAAATTAACAACGGAGACACTGCTACCAATCTGAGCACTCATATTCAAACACTGAGAAGCGAAGTAGCAAGACTTAGGCACACTCTATTGATGTCTCAACAAGAACGTAAGTTTCATTACCTTCATCAATAAATGATCAATTATACAATACCCTTTACCATAATGCCAAAGGTATCAATGTAATATTTATATCTGAAACGCAGACTTCAATTCATCATTCCTCTAATAAGTGATCCCGTTTAGAGGAAAATGGCGGCTCGCATCTTAACTGTTACTCTCCATACATTAGTTTATCACATTGTTAGATGCATTATTTAATTACAAATAGATACGGTCAAGATGCAGCGGTACGTTAACGAGGAGAAGCAAATTCGCGAAGAGAATTTGAGGCTCCAAAGGAAATTGCAGCTCGAGGTAGAAAGACGAGAAGCTTTGTGCAGACATCTCTCCGAATCGGAATCCAGGTAAAACTAATCCATCTCTACAAAACAAAAGACAATCATCCACGTGACATTTGAATAATCACAAACTTAATTAACAGCTTGGAAATGGAAGAGGAGCGCCACTACAACGAGATCGTGATGTCCGGAGGCAACATCCGAAATCGTACTGTCTCAAGTCCAGTGCCCTACAATCCTTCGCCCAGTTCCTCCAGGCCTCTGAGTCCAGGTACATTTAAATCACATTAAACAAAATGAAACAATCTTAAAAAGCAACCTTGTAACATTCTCTCATAACAATTTGAACGAGCTAACAATTCCTTCGAGACACTAACTTATCTCTAGAACTGTGCAACGTAAAGGTGCACAAACTTATTTAATTAGAACCAAAACTTCCAAAAGTGAATCCTCATTATAATCAACAGGTATTAACGTGGTAGGTTCCTCATCACGGGACAGTTTCAATGCCAATCGTTGTTACGCCTGTGGACAGCCGACGACTCTACCGTTTTCCAGTTCGTCTCCTCCGTCAGGGGTAAGTAACAAACACGCCAATTAATCCTCCATTAAATCCATCTCTATATTCCACGTAAAATTCGCGACTCACACTTGAGCATCGACGCCAGAGAAAAGATTTGCATTAGAATATTGGCTCAAGGAAAAAAAAGAAGCCAATTTATACTAGCATGGGTGTGAAATGAGGTTATATTGTGGGATCCTAGGGTCACATTGTAGCATCATCCGGAAGGCGTACATCAGATAGATTCGTTAAACCAGCAATCCCACCGACTATCGTGAGTCCTGGTGGACATCCATTGGCAACCCCATCGACGAATACATCAGGCGGATCACCCATGGATATTGCCAAGACATAAGCTAACGGAATGACTGCAATTCTGTGAACCTATTTCTTTTTTTTTTTTACTTTATAATGTATTGTTACAGCGTACTTCTCTCTTTTTTTTTTAATTCGTGCAACTCACGCTACCTATTAATGCTACTATCGTATTGCAACGACATAAATCCGGTACTACGTGAGCCCGTGCCAATAGGCATTACGCTATCACGCGATTGGCTATCGATTGCGAGCTACTTAGACTCTATGGGAATATTTTCAGTGTATCATTAATAAGCAAGTACTATGTGCGTTGCAATCGTACGGTTACTGAACTATGTATTGAGCCGCTTACGATATTCTATATGTTAATACGATGTAAAGGCAGTATTCATAAGAGTTCCAAAACAGCCGTTTCACAACTAAATTCGCGTTATACACTTTGTTTCACGTTCTTGCGTCACTGTCGTTTTCATTGATTTGTCTTTCTGCCTTTTTATCTTCGCTTTGTAATTTAAAATTGCTCTCGTTCGAGACGGAAGGCTAACGGCGTTCGGTAGGTTTATGAAGACTCGCCCATCGCGAGCCCCGTGTTAATCTTAGCTGCACGATACGCATAGTAACGACAGAAGAGAAGTATACGAGATAAATTCGCTGCACTTTGTATTTCTTCTTTTCTTATATTTTTCTCTTTTTTCTTTTATCATTTTCCTTACGTTGTCACAACTCGGACACGTAACAATTGCATATTCCTGTGAGAGGCGTATACTTGTCCTAATTGTAAGCTCGCCTGATTCGTCCGAGTAATCGAAACTCTGTTTGCCGATTAACAGCCAAAAGCTGTGGCTTTGAGGATCCAATTTTGTTCGATTTGACGTTAGGGTTTATTAGAACTTAACGTTTATGCAGTTTATGCAGCTTGGGCGGCGTATCGGTGCTAGGATATATATATATTTAAAGAAAACAAAAAGAAACTTGCAGCGTACGCTACGTTACTTACAACCCCAGCGAGTGATAGAGATTAAGATACGAAAATCCAGGGAAAAAGAAACAAAGAAAGAGAGAGAGAGAGAGAGAGAGAGAGAGAATAAGAAAAATTGAAATTAAGGATTTAATGATATCGATTAAGTCCCGCTAATGAACTGACTGCGCTTTACGTGTACGTGGAACGTATCTTTCTCTACGGTATTTTCGAATAATTAATAACGATATAATAATATACATTAAAAACTTTCGATGTTAGGTCATACGTATATTTTTTTCCTTTTCTTTTTAATTCACAATTGATCGCCTAATTAGATTCGATCGTCGTACAATGTCTCCTTCGAATGCGAGTAACGATGTGGTATGTACTTGGAGCCGTTCGATTGTTACAATAATCGTTAGCGCTGTTTATTTTTTCTTTGAAAAATGTTCTTCGACTTTGCAAAACGTCCAATAGTCGACGCAGGGATATGTTTCTCGCTTCAACTGGGAACAATGCCCTTCGAGTATCTAATTAACTTCCGATAGGAACGTTCACGCGATAACTCGAATGCACATACCAGTGTGTAATTAGATTCGACGAAGAACAAAGTTTGATCTATTTACCTGCCCTTTCTGTATTTTTATTCCCCCCCCCCCCCCCCAATCTTTCTTGGCTTAAAAACATAAAACGTTCAGAGACCCATGAATTTTGAGTTCACGAATGGGTGGTTTTTGACGTGAAAATTCAAACTGACATTTTTTCTCTTTTGTGGGTTAATTTACACAAAAAGAAACTCCAAACAATATTTTAAGCATGTCGCGGATACGTTAACACTCGCTATAAATTGTTAGTGGGATGACGAAGTAATGTTCTTGTCGAACTTAATTGTATTAATTTAAAATAACGTTGTAAGCAGCGAATGAGAAGGAGGAGGATGTTGATGATGATGATGAGGAGGAAGAGAAGGAGGAGGAGGCGGCTGGTTTTTGGGTATTCGATATCGGCAAAATATGTTCGTTCAATTAAATAATTTTTGTCTCATGATTTTTAGGGTGTATCATTCTAAGTGAAAAATTGTGCAAAAATCTAGGGGGTCGAGGGGGATTATCCAAATGAAATTTGTCTTTCGTGTAAATTAAATCGTCACAGTGTTCCAAAGGTCGAGTAAGAATGCAACGGCAACTCGATATCTAAGAAAAATACCGATTGATAAAAATCGAACGTACTAAAAAAATCAGCCGAGGCTACTAGAAACGTAAGATGCTGTTAAATGTCTGTAATAGTCCTGATTACTACGATTAGATACTAGAGCTCTAAGGTGTAACGTGATGGTACATTTTCAAAAAGACATTTACCCTGACAAGCTAATGTTCCTCTTTAATTGATTGCTTTTTCAAAAAAAGGAACCCAATCTATCAATATACAGTGCGATTATACAAGCACTATGTTCCGTCACGCCTATAATGACGGGAGATGCAATCGAATCGCTTATCAATGCTAAGAATTGCGCAAATACAGTAAAAAGAATATCCGAACGACGAGAAAGTATTGCGTCTTCTTGTATTTTCAGCATCGATCTCGTGTGCATAGGTGGTGGAAGAATGAAAAGCATTGTTTGATTGTACCACATTGTATGATAATTTACAGATTATTATTGGTGCTTAGGACTAATGAAATTGCATACGATTCTTTCTCTCTATTATTATTTTTTTTTTTCGTACGATGCGTTATAAGCGGGATTGCGCTTGTATTGCGCGTGAAACCTTGACAAACGGATGACTAATGAGAAATTAAGAATTAAATGACTGCTGAATTTCAATGATCTTGCCTAAGACAGTGTCAAAGTTTTGCGCGCTCTACTTGCTGTAATATCGGATCTGACATCTAAGACTATGTAAGAGATTGTTACAAGGGATATACGATACGCTGAGCGCCAGTGGTGTAAGACAGATCTATGAAAAACGATTAAACGCTCATGCAGCAAACTAGATAAAGTAATTAAATTGATAAAGATAAAAGAAAAAGACTTACACCACTTGTGCCCCGATTTTTTGTCAAGTGGATGTTTCATAATATTATTACCTGGCTATGCGTTGTTTACTTTGTTTGTACGAAACAGCACAGAGGTACGAAAGGGACATACATGATACAGAATTTTGTTACAACATAATATTATTACTTATTGATAATTATAATTATTACATGCAAATATGTTTCTCAAGTATATATTATGTATTTTACTCATTATTATGCTTTTACGAAATACACCCACTTTTTTGCTATTACTCGTTGAGCTTCAATTTTATCGAACAGTGCTGGCGAAGGGAAATCTATTGGTAGCGATAGATTGGAACACTCTAAATCAACTGTTTTGTCAATAACTGTATGTATTGTATCGAGAAAATAATTGTCACATGTGGTTACAAATAGATGAATTGTAATGTATGCACGCGAGTATGTACCAATCAAATATTTAATGATTATGAACATTTACGTGCTCTCCCTTTGAGATTTCTGTAATTTACATATTTTTTTAACCCAGGATACTCAATGATACACTGCTCGTTATGCAGAGTACGAGCAATGATCAAATTAGGGTATAGAATGAACGAGACATGAACCTAGACGCAGATCATTCTCTCTGAATTTCTTAAATATTTACATTATGTTGATATAAATAATTAATTGGATATATTAAATATTAAGAGTCATCTGCTCTTTTACAAATGGATACGACCAACCTTGAAATTATGATCCACATTGCTAATGAAATAGCATCGTCTTGAGAGCATGGCCAGCTGAAAAAGCTTTGGAACGGCCATAAAATACCTTTTGGTAATATAACGACTGGTTCGCTGCGATACAAGTATAACAGGAGCATAGTTACCAATGCCTGTAAGTATAATATTGCAAATTAATGTATCATATATAGAATATCTATTTGTATGTAAACTTACATTGCATATACTAAAGGCGTAAGTTATAATCCATCTTGCTTTCATTCTGGAGGACAGTCGAGCATTCACTATAAAAAATTGCAATAACATCATGTTATATTATAAAGATATAACAAGAGGCATCTTACAGATTATATTTACCATTATCTTTCAATTCTGTTTCCAATTTGTTATATTTGCGTTGAAGTTTAGCATATTTCGAGAACTCATCGACCATTGAGATACCAGACATTTCTTGTTTTACATTCAACAAATCAGCACGCAATAATCGATCCGATTTACTTCCAGAGTATAATCGAAACAGTATCTACAAAGTAAAAAATCTTGACAATAATGTTTATGAAGCTAACCAAAACACCACTTATGATGTTGAATGACTTACAAATTTAATAGTAATCGGTGCAATGTAATCCAAAAAGCAATTAAAAGTTGCTATTGCTATCAAGTAGCTCATTGTGATGCTTTTTGAGTAATTTCAATGATCAAGTTACATGAAAAAATAAATTTTCTATATTGCTCCAATAAATAACCCTAGCATATACAATAATCAGTGTATATTTTGTGAGGTTATGTCTGGACACGTGATCTGTCACTATCTCCCATATTGGATTCAAATCAAAGTTATGATCAGACCAATCACGTACAAGGTTTCAAAAGAATATGCTTTTGATTGGCTAACGTTTTTTACAGGTGAATGGCGTACGATCTAAGAAGTAAAAGCTTTTTTCCTGCTTGGCTCGCGTAAAAGACTCTTTCACGCAATTTCGTATGAGCCTAGGCGTTTTACAAACCGCATGGTAATGCAATTTGCCAATAGGGCCAAATAGTCACAGCGTCATTTTTGGACGTTTTGCAGAGTTTTCATCGAAGCGTCAAAACTGCGATCGATGACAGAAATATTCCTAACATATCAAAAAGAAAATTACTAGTTCTACCGATGGTTCTCAACCATTTGATTCGTTTGAACATAGAGTTTAATAAATTGCCGGTATTTCATTGTTTCTCTAAGTTTTATGCAGGGCTACAATGATTAGTATAAATTAATATATTCTTCATTTAATTTAGGACTAGTCTCTGCAATTTATTGGATCTTTTGTATTGGTTTAGCTAGAACTTATGGATTGTTGACAGAATAGTTGTCAAGAAAGTATTTGGAAAAGAAATGGCGGACGAGAACGAGGATCAGTGGCTTTACGGGGATTCCGTTGACGGCAAGGAAGCTGCTACGAGCAATGCACCGTCGGAAGCTTTAGAATCCGAAGCAGCACTGCCAAGCGCTCAGGAGGAATCACAAAATGAAGAGGAACAGAAAGTGGAAGATATTCCTGATGGACCACCAGGGGTATGCTTGGGAGATAACCTCAATTTTTCGGCCATAAGAATTCTAATTGTACTGTACTACATAGTTTTTAAAATTACAGTGACTTATAACCTGATCAAATATCAAAATTCTGTATATGGAAAACGTGTTTATTATTTACTTTATCTACTTAGATGGTTTATAATAGTATTATTGGTATAGCTTAACCTATATTCTTGCAAAGAGAAACATTCCTTCAGGAGGTTTGTTTAGGATTCTTTAAAAGACTGTTATTCTTACAGGCATCCAATAGTAGCGAACTTATCAATATGGATGATGGAAAGCTGCCGATGGATGAATCATTGCCTCCTGGAGAGGATGTTGCAGCGACAGCAGCATCTATGGAAAATAAGGAAGGCATTAGTCCAGAAGCAAATGAAAATGGAACCAAGGAACCATCCAGTCAAGAAGATGGCGAAGCAGCCAGTGATTCAGACTCTGATGATGATGTCCACGTAGTCATTGGTGACATTAAGTCAACTCCTGCCTATGGAAGTTTGAATATAAAACGCGGTGGATTATTGACCAATGCCAGTGGGGTGCCAGACAAGTTAAATAAACAGCCTGGAAAGTTCAGTATAGATGAATTCGAGACTATCGGAGTAATCAATGGAATGCCAGCACATGAGTTTAACCTGGATCAACTGGAGGACAAACCGTGGCGACAACCCGGTGCCGATATTACCGATTACTTTAATTACGGTTTCAACGAGGAGACCTGGCGCGCCTACTGCGAGCGTCAAAAGAGAATGCGCAGCGAATCAGGAGTGGGTCTAATTTTAAATGCTGGCGGCGGTGCGGGTAACCCGGGCGGTGGAATGAGAGTACCACAAGTAGCAATAACCAATGACAACAGTAAATACTCAGGTATTATGGGCCCAAAAAGAGCAGGTCCTCCACCAGGTAGAAAAATGGCTGGCACGATAGACGTTATCGGAAGTTCGGGTTTAGCCTCAAGAAGAAACCTCGACAAGTCACCACCCAAAGAGAACGTAATACAAGTAATGACCGCAGACAGAAGAGAGTACTCCAGGAAGCCAGGCTTCCCTGATATGAGTGTCCCACCTCCAGGAGCAGGAATGCCACCGCCATTCGACATGCCTCCACCAGGATACGCTGGAGAGCCAGCACCGTTCTACATCCCAGAAGCTGATCCATACTACCAAAGCTACGAGCCAACCCAGGACAGTCAATGGGGCAATGACCCTGTAAGATCCCTTCGCAGCATTCACCCATCATAACCTCTTTAAAATCCAACAGAAACAACACAAACGATTCATTTCCAGACATGGCAGCCAACTAACCTAGCCATCCCACTGACGGAAACCGAGGAGGAGAAAGATGCTGGACCAAAAACCATTCCAACAATGGTACCACCGATATCAATTCCACCATTGATGCCACCAAGAGACAGCAGGGAACGCGAAAGGGAACGTGAACGAGAGAGACCGGAACGCGAACCGGAACCGGTAGTAAGAGAAAACCGAGAACGCGACCGGGAGAGAGAGCGAGAGCGTGAGTCGGTAACGAGAGATCGCGGTGAGAGAGAGCGAGAGTCCGTAGCAAGGGAAGATGACAGAGAGAGAGATAGATCACGATCACAATACCGACATAAGGAAAGGTACGTAAAGGATCTCTATTATAAAACATTATAACACTTAAACCTTGTCCGTGCATCTCTTCCAATTTTTAGGCATAGGCATCGCTCTAGATCACGTTCCCGACGACACAAATCCAGATCGCGCAGTCCTAGTCGACGTAAGAAGAAATCTCGACGCTCGGAACGCGAGCGCTCCAAGGAGGAGAGCGAATGAATAATAATTCCACTTCTTGTATTATCGGCATTTTCACCTGGAAAGTCATAGTCGACTCTCACGGATAAACAGTATACATTAACTTTTACTTAGAGAACAGAACAAAAGAAAAATTCGACGGCAGGCCAATTTTCGCAAAGGTCACGTCAAATACAAATGTACATATGCCGATTGAGGAAAAAAAAACAATTACGTGCCTGAGCGCAATGACAAAGTATCAAGCAAAGTTCTCCAGTATATGCTGGATCGCCAATTACAAGAATCCAATGTACAATTTAAAGAATACAACTTCTTAGGAAAAAAAAAAGAAAACACAGTATTACTCTTTACATTCGTTACTCTGTAATCAACGAGATTACAGCAACCAGAGACGTCCGTCCTCCTACGCGTCTCAAATCCAACTGCCAGCGGTGAAGAAATTGCGCGAAGCAACAGGTGGGACGCGCATGCGCAGTCGATACAATACAGAGGGTTAAAAGAAGTAATGAAGTATAAAGAGAGAGAGAGATAGCAATTGCCATTCAATGTATGGTTTTATATCATAATGTTATTACAGAAATGGTATTTCATAATAATTAAGAGTAATAGTAGTTTTATTGGTAAATCACTCGCGGGTGAATCAACTGATCGATGATCGAAGCGAATTCGGCTTCTTCACATCGATCGTCGCGCACGCGCGTTATAACCATAATCTTTCAAATTGTTCATCCATTTTTTTAGCATCGAATCTTCCATTTTTTTTTTCATATCATCATCGTCATATCATCATCATCATCATACATAATGGAAAAAAATGTTACATTTGTACAGCCATCATATACATGTTACATTTAGATTACCGTTAATTCATTACCATTTTTGTTTTTTCATCTTTCGAATGTCTCTCTGTGTTCCTTTTTCTTTCTCTTTGTTTTTGTCTTATTCCTTTCTTTCGTGTAGTAGGAATTTTTCTGGCGGCGAGGGGTGGTGGGGGAGTACGAGTGGAATTGGCGATAGAATTGAAAATGGTGATTGAATATTTTTTGTTTTTGCGAATAAATGATCAATGGCGAGAGGAAAATTAGCGATCGTGTACAAAGAAAATGGTGGATGATTTATATCTTGTGTATTTGCTTACGAGTGAACTACTGAGAGAGGGTTAAAGATAAAACAAAAGAATGGAACAATAATAATGATACTAGCACGGCTCTTCGTGGTAGGGATATAAAAAAGAAAATGAAGAAAATTTTTGGAAAATACAACCAAATCGAGATCAAAATGATTCCGTAATTTTTTCACTATTGTCATTTCATTTTTGAGAATGATCTCAGAGACTGCCATACGTGGATTTTGAAAAATGAAGGGTGAGTTTGGCGCGAACGACGAAGAAAATAAATTAAGATTCTAATGGCAGGTGTAATTGTTTGCTTATGCGATGCTGTGTATAAAAAGGAAAAGAAAGGAAGAAAAGTACGAAACGAAATAAGAGCGAAAAAAGAAAAGAAAGGAGCAAAAGAAAAATGATATTTTATATATATATATATATATGCAATTATTCGTAACGATTAATCAATTAATTAATTAATCCAACTCTGCGTCTAAGGTCGTTAATATACGCCGCTTCTAGCACGAACAAATATTATTTATAACTATACTGAAGTATGTATAACTCGTACGTAATTGATTATGTATAACTTTATTTATTAAATTATCCACGGTATTGGCTTTTCAGGGTTAAAACGGATATCCGGTTTTCCGTACTTGACCAAATCCAGGGATAACTTCGTAAGACTTTCTGTAAACTTCGAGTCTTCTGTGTCCTTTGTGTATATGCTGAGAAAATGCAGTTATTACGCAACAATATATTATCTGCCTGAAATTTGACATCAACGAAAGACTAAAAAGAAAAACGAAAATCATTTTTGCTTTAGTTCAACCCTCAGAATGTCACGTTCTACCTCTAAATGAGTGCTAGTGCGAAGAGATGCTCGGAGGGAACAACAAAGTCTGGCAGTTATTTTCAAAATCGAATGCTCACGTACCGACAGAGAAAGAGACAATAACGAAAACTTTGTTAAACTCAAAAGTGACAACAGGAAAGACCAGGGAAAGGTGAACTCCAACCACGAGAGTGTGTGAACAAAAAAGAAAAAGCTTTTGAAAATTGTATAAAAAATTACAAAAAAAAGAGAGATCTTGCCAATCCGTCGTTTCTTTGAAATAAAGAAAAAAAATTGTCTCATTTTTATTGTTCCCGTCCCCTCACCCCTTTCATTGATCACGTTTCATCGTAGAGTCAGAATCGATCAAACTCAAAATTTTGTATAAAAAAAAAACAAATTTCTGTTCGGATTTGACGTAGGATATTTCTTGTGGTTGTGAAGGATAGAAAAAGACTTTCACCTTGTATTGTGCAGAGGGATGGTACGGAATTTGTTGGTGGGTGTTGGTATGGAATAATTTTTGCAATTCACAACCAATCCAGTGCACGCCTTAGCGTTTTCCCTTATTTTCTGTTCTCTTTGTCCGCACACAAGACGAAACTGGCTCTCTTGAAATACGCTTTGTCCTGTTCTTTTGTAATCTCCGTTTTTAAATGTTTACAATGACGTAACTAGTCGCGCTGCTCTGCTCTGTTTGTAAAAAACATTGTCGAAAATGATGCGTTTTTTTTTCTCAATATTCCGCTATCATTATTAATATTATATTATTACTTTGTTTTCATTTTTATTCCCCCGTTCGTGGCTATTTCGTCGTCGCAATATTTTTTGAATTATTCATTTCTTTTTTTTCTTCCTTTCATGCTGCTGTTCTCTACATTCTATACACTAATATACAAGTTATGCAATTTTTTTTTCTCCATATGCCTCTCTGTTCGTCCCACTTATCTAATTACCTGCTATATGGAATAATAATTGTTTTTCCTTTTTGCTTTCTTGCCCTCTGTCAACCGTATGCCAACAAAAAAAAGATATTATCAAATCGTCGACTCGTACGCTCCTCCCCTCCACGTTTCAATCCATAAACCAAAAAATTTTCATTCCATTTTTTTTTCACCTCGTTCGGTACTTTCAATTTCACAGTATCAAAATCCCGTCACTTCCAGTCAGATTGAATAATCAGCCACATTTTTTTTCTTCATTGACACACCGAACATCCTATATTATTTAATTACTTTTAAACTAAGCACCGCAAGGGGTGCGTATAAATCGATTAGACGTTACAAGATTGATAAATAAATTTTTCTAGGAATGTACTGTAATATCTTGACAATTATCAAGAGAATGTTCGAAGTGCTTGTTACGGTGATAGGAAATGAGAATGCAAAGAAAAAAAAAGAGGAAAAAAATGCAATACGAGTCGACGAGGACAATTTCTATTATTTATGTGTGTATGTGTGTATATATATATACCATCAGCCCTGCGAATCCGTTTTTATTGGCTTTTTCTCGTGTATATTGAAAAATTGTGACTTAATAGAGAATAGCGCGCTACTGTACATCAGTCTTTAATATCAGGGCGCACCATTCCCCGCTGATGTTCACCGATTTTCATGTGAAATTCAGAGAGGGAGAAAAAAGAGAGAGACAAAAAGTGAGATAATACGTGTTATCCGTGAGTGAAAGATAAGAGCGTGTTTATGAAGAATAAAAAAAGGAAAAAAAAAGGACACGGCCAGTCTACGTAGAATTTCGTTCACAGTGCAACGCGTGACTCGAATAATTTTGTAAACGAATAAAATTGTTAAATTCAAATTTCCCGCCGTCGGCAGTCAAATGCAAACCGTTAATTCAAACGATATTCAGTATCCATACACTGTCATAAGCCGTTTCGACAATTTCTTTTTCTTTTTGTTTTTTGTTAAACATTCATAAAGACAGAATTTCGTTGCTATTTTACACTAGTATTCGTTTTTGCTCTACGTATCCTGTAATTAATATTAAATCGCTTGATGTCGTATGCGCCAATAAATCCGTGTACAATTTTTTTTTTTTGAAATCGAGGGGATCTCATATGCGCGTGTGAGAGAGAGAGAAAGAGAGAGTGTCACCATTTTTTTTTGCGCTTGTGTACATGTATCTGTATACACTACAAGTGGGAGGTCGCAGATCTTTTTATATAATACAATTAGCGTGTAGTAATAAAATCATATACAATTGTTACAATATTTAAATAGTACTTATTACATATATATCATATATCGATAGGTTCAAGGGTTTTTAGGTATACATATACAGATATATATATATTTATATATATAATCAATATTTATAGGGTTACTTAATCCGCTTAATCGTTTATGTTTTTCTGCCGGGAGACAATGGCCGACGATCAGCCCACATACATGTATTATTATATCACGGCCATTGTCTCGCCGGGGTATGATGCGCCCGTCGCAAATAAAACAAAATGAACGCGTATCGTCTTTCTCTTTTGAATGGGAAGAAAAAGGAAAAAAAGAAATTAATATTTTTTACACAATATTTTCGTAAGATACTTCAAGGCGTTATATCGCAATTTAAATATTCCCGCGTCTCGAGAGCGCCTCTAGCGGGAATTATCAATTCACGGTGAATCGGGTCGAATACAATTTTTCGTGGGTTTGATTCGTCTTCTGTTCTTTTTGGAAATATTTTATATCGATCTGATTGGACTTTTATCGGGATAATTTGATGAAGATCGAGACGATACGATTCATCTCGTTAATCGGCAACGTTCCGTTTCACATAATATATATTTTGCCATCGCGCGTGTCGTCGCGCACGACACGCATTTTTTTTTCACGCTCCTAATATTAATGCGGCGTCGCTCGGATTACCTTTTACTTTGCGATATACATACACCAAAAAAAGAAAAGATGGAAACGAGAAGGGGAAAAAATAAAAAAAAGGATAATCAATTGGAAAAATCAATTCTGTTCTAAGCGTAGGAAGGGAGCGCAATCTTTTTTTTTTAAATTCTTTCTTATGTATTTCTCTCCTCTGTTTTTCCCTGCGTCTTGCGAAGAGAGCGGACACGTGTATCTTCACTTCGTTACAAGGAAAGTGACAAAGACACGAGAAGAAGAGAGAGAGAAAGAGAGAGAGAGAGAAAGAAAGAGGAGAAAGAAAGTAAAATACAAAGAATTTGACAAGCCGCCAATCAAAATGATCGGCAAGGATGATACAATCGTAAAACGAAAATGAAAAATGAAAACAGAAAAGAAAAAAAGGCTCCATGGTCTCTCCGTTCACGGTTAGATTTTGCTTTCCTTTTCCGTCTTATTCCTTTTTTGGCTTCGTGACAATTGCTATTATTTATCTTCGAAAAATAATCCTCTAAGGCGCAAACAAAAAATGCAAAAAGCTCTCGCGACGAGCCGAAAGTCGATCAGTATCGGAAATACTGACTTTACGAATGTTCACCAAAATGGCGGCTTGGTACAAACCCTCCAAGCTCGTCACGGCCATGGACAATCTCTTTTGTTTTCCCTTTCATCGGATTGTACGGAGACGAAAAAAAAAGTAATAATAAAGAAAAATGGCGGGGCAAGATAACAATCGAAAGTAATCGCCTGTATAACATTTCAAATGCAAAAACGGGGCTTTTCTTTGAGTTCTCGAAATTTTCGTTCCTCCGGTCAGCAGCCCCCCGTCTGTGCTTCCTCGTTCCTTCGCTTCTGTCATTCTTTTTTTTTTGTTTATACATCATTGGCCACGCCGTAAAATTTTCTCGTCCTTCACAAATTTCGCGGACGCTCTAACGTTACCTCGTGGCTTGGCCGATAATTCGCTTTCACGCTATATAAAAAATTTACACTATTTATAATCAAAAAGTCGTTAAGAATTTTCATGAGGAGCTTAAGTAGATAATAGAGATAGCGTTCAAGTTATTTCTTTTCCTTTTTTTTTTAAATATAATTGTACCACTAACGTTCATACTAGGACGACATTAAGTAGGACGATGGAATTGGTATGGATGGTGGAGAAATTTTGGATTTTAATCAAGAAAAAAAAAAAGAAATAAAGTCAAGTAAATAATAAGGACATCGTACCGTATTTATAAAATGTTACGTGTGAGGCTCCCTTTACTTATTCAGTATATATGTACATATATATATATGATCACACAAAGCCATATATATATACATACACATACATATCCAGTGCGCCTAGTAAATAATTAGCAAGGACAATGAATAATCAGCAGAAGTTGAGGAGATAAGAAAAATTTTGGAAATTTCTGTCAGAGGCCTAGAGGGGGAGGGGGAACAGGGGGGGGGGGGGAGCGTGGATGACAATAATGGATGCTGCTATTCTCAAATGAACGACTAAGGAAAGGATAAAGACGCGAGGAGAGACGTTAATTCAAAACGATACATATAATAATTAATAATTAATAATAATAGGTAATAGCGATGAATAATAATAATAATAATAATAATAATCGTAATATTAAACATAGTAAATCGATAATCTTAGTTTAATAAGACATGAGAGAGATTTTGCGGTCGTTTTTTTTTTCTTTCTTTCTTCATCCTCGTCTTTCACATCGTTCGTCCTACTTTCTTTCGCGATATATATATTTTTCCATTCCCTTTACTTTCCCGTGTACCGACTACTTGCGTGTTTCTTTATTTATTCTTTTTTCTTTTCCCTTCTTCAATTCGCTAGTCACGACGTTCTCGTGGCAACGACGACGCCGACGCTCGAGCGCCACGAGAGACGCCCTTTTTGCCTTCGTCATACATAACGTACGGGCTATTACCTAGTGGGTACTATATATGGTGTGTACATGTGAATTGTTCGTGGATGATGTGTTTACAACTCGTTTTTCGTTTATTTGCTTGTTCCTTCGTCTTTTTCTTTCTCTTTAATTTACAAAGATGACGCGGCGACTTTTACACAAATGATAAGTAAAGAAGAACTAACGCTAACGGGGACAGTGAAGAGTAAAAAATAAGACGTTTTTTTTTTTCATTTTCTTTATCTTCAAAGGCGTCCGGCTGTGTACCCCTTTTGCTCGATACGCCGTAATCGCGATCGTTACGATCGTTAAATAACAAAATTGTTACGCGCGCGCTTTTTCGTTATTCAACGATGCCAAAAGGAAAGAGAAAAGAAAAGAAAAGAAAAAAAAAAGATATCAGTTATAATCGGCGATGCTTCCTGTCGGACTACCTGTATTTCGTATATAGCTGGAATGTCTGTCTATCCGGCTGTCTGGGGTCAAGGGTTTTGGTTGGGGTTAGGGGGGAGGGGGGGGGGGGATTAATATCCGCACTGTACACGTAGTTTCACATATTTGCATTTAATATACTTTTTTAAAATCCCGCATTCTAGACTAACGTACCCTGGCAGACATTTTCAGTTTTCAAATATAGCACAAATTTCCCGCGCTAATTTCCCCTCCACCCTTGGACGCGTCTGACCTAACCTCACTGTGTTTACAAAAGGTAGAAGAAGGGGCTTGGGCAGATGAGGGGGGGAGAGGGTCAGTAGAGACAAGAGAGCGAGACCGAGAGGTTTCACCTAGGAATTTGTCAATTTCATTAATAAATCGTTATTTACAATATTTTACAAAGAAAGATGTGGTACCTCCTGCTCCCTTTATGATTTTTCTTTTTCTTTTTAATTATTATTTCCCTTTCCTCATCGCCCCTGTCGCTTAAACGTCATTCGTGTCTTCTTTTTGTTTCCTTTTAAAAGCATTTCTTTACTCTTGTTCTTTCTACATTTTTGTTACACTATATCACGGTCGTGGCGTTCATTGTTTTCATCGTTTATTTTATGTTTTCATTTATTTTATTCTCTGTACAAAAACAACGTGCCCCCCCCTTCCTTCTTTCCTTTTTTTTCCCACTATTTCCGCGTGCTCTCTTTCCTTTACTTGTTCTTCCTCTCTACTGCTTTTCCTCTGTGTGTATATATATATACTTTCTTCACGACTGCCTTTTCTCTCTCTGTTGTTTTTCTATAGTCACGCCCCCTCATTGTTACTCGTATTATTATCTCTCTAGTTTAAACAAAATATTTTACAATATGCGCACCAGAGGGTGGAAGGGATCAAGCGACGTCTCTTATCACTCGAGGAAAGTGACGTCCGCCCCCTCTGTATCTTTTACAAAATTCGTCTAAACCCGAAATCGCAAAGTATAGCGCCGCGCCCGTTGTTTACGTAATAGCGAGACGCAGATGCATTAATAAAAAAAAATTAATACCATACACTTTAAGAATTAACCTATTGCTTTACTTAGCGAGCGATTAAAAAAGTTTCTTTAAAATTCTCCCCCCCCCGCGTAGCTACCCTTAAAATTTCGAGCAATGTACAATTTTTCTTTTTATAAAGGCGAAATACAATTTTCTTTTTAAATCCTGCCTTAAAAGTCGCGCGCAATTTATATGTTTAGGTTCGATTTGACTTTCTACACGATTCGAGTAACCCTTGTTTGTCCTACGTGTACATTACGCATCTACTGTACAGGCGAACGGGCGGAAGAACACTTCCTGTTAATTTGGCGCTCATTGGGGGAGGTTTTAAAATGTCTGCGAGGGGGTTTTGATGGTTTGCGCGCGAATTCTTTATTTATCCGTCGCGTCGAAATACAGTCGATATATATATAATACAAGTGAAATGAAAGATCGAATTGGCGGGCTGTGGTGGTAAAGAGATGATTTTCTGACGAGTCAACGTGTATCTAGGAAGAGGAAGTTCTTTCTTTTCTAAGCCTTGCAAATCTAAGGGTAGAAGGGTAAGAGACGTTTAGTTTACAAGACGCGGTTGTGCGAGAGCTGAACGATTGTTGATTTCGCTATTTCATTTTTTTTTTGCGAACGTCGTTATACCATTTATACAATATACAATTAGGTTCAATTATATTCAAATATGCGCCACGACAAAAAAAAATTTGTGGCTCTTGGTATCGGGTGGCAAAGGCCTTTTAAGGGTTGTTCTAGGTTCAAGGAGCATGAAGGATCTTAGGGGGTGGTGGGTGGGGTCAGCGGATGGGGGGATGATGATTATGACTCGCGCTGTAGGTGGAATTTGAACTGTTACGTTTTCTTCCATCGAAAGGGCGTCTTGGTCGAAATGTTAATATTTTACAATTGGAAAAACCGTAATTAATTTTTATACTTGAGGGGGTGGGGGCGCGATGATATTTTTACTTTTAACTGTATAAACGTTCCTCAGTATGTTCAAGGATTACGGAGGGGTGGGAAAAATTAATGTGCATTTGATGAATCGACACAGGCGGGGCGCGGCGTTAGAACGTAACTCATAGTTTAAATTTAATTAATTAGTAATTATTATAATACACAATATTCACAGTGTCCGTTAAAAAGGAGGGAATAATGAGGAATAAAAATAATCGTCGAATTGGGACCTATACACATTCGTTATTTATTTATATCACAATTTACAAAATTGCGGCTCGGGGGGCGGGAGGAGAGCGGGAAGGGGGGCAGCAGGATCTCTTTTCTAAATCGCGAAAAATTACGTGGGGAAAGGAGGGGAGAGATCAGGACGTAGCAGAGGGGGAGGATCGAGAAAGACAAAATGAAAAAAGTCGAGAAAAAAAAACTCTTCAAGGAAACGCGTGGTAGAAGACAATCATTAGCGCGCGCTCTAATTAAAATAGAAAAAACGAACGACAAAAGAAAAAGAGCAAATATCCGCGTTTAATCGCTTAGGAAATTCGCATGGGAATTACTTTTTAAGACAGCAAAGAAACTCACTATACTCTCGTTCGCGCGAACTAGAATCAAATAGAAGCACAAGCCAGGGTTGAATTGAAAAAAAAAATATCAATCGAAAGAGCAAACTTTTTCCCGCGAATTGATAAAGGATTTTCATTTGTTTTTTCTTTTTAAGGGTAAAGGGGAAGGCGGAAGGGACGAGAAAGGGAGGTGAAAATTGGAAATATTTTTTTCCCTGTTAAAAGTGCTTGGATTCTCACGTCTCGTGTGTTGGCATGGTGGGGGACGCGTAAGAGGTCAGCGGTCACGTGTCAAAAGGCTAGGGAAGGGGGTGAGTATTTTGAAAATTTCACTCCCACGTCAAAAACGCCTAACACGTCTTGGCTCTCGTTTCACTCGAGAGAAAGAAGAAAAAAAATACACGGTTCAGGGATTCCTCGTGCTAACTCCTATCGAGAAAATCGCCATTTCGCCTTCTCTCGGATAAACACGGCCGGGAAGAAGAACCGGCCGAGGCTGCTACCACGCCATTTTCTTTTTCCTACGGCGTTAACTGTTTTCTATATATATAGAGATGGTTTCATTTCTTTCCCTCCTCGTATATGCTATCGATACTTTGCTCCTAATATCCTCGACCGGTAACGCCATTCGTGCCGCGAATCTAATAGCTACTACATTTTCCCGCAGGCCCCGATTTATCGTACAACGAGCACAAACGATCCGATGCGCGTTGTATCGATGACGTTCTGGGCCTTGTCCGCCATTTTTATCCTTTCTTCCCCATTCCTTCGCTTATACTTTCACGGTTATTACCGATCGCGTCGCAATCGTATCGCGATAACGTTAACAAACGGTAAATATGCATGCAGCACTACAAGATCTCTATCCTAGCTCTCTAGATCGACGTTCCTTAACGCGAGTGACATTAGACAAATCACTAAACACGTAACACGTGATCTTTCGAACGTCATTTTATATGCTTCTCGCTCGCCACACTCTTGGGGACCGCTGATTATTCTATGGAAAGTCCCATAAAGCTTGGGACTGTACTGTACAATACCAAGAGTCCAAAAAGAAACGATCTCGCGAAATAACGACTCTTGCCCACTCGTCACCAAGTTTATCAATACGTCCGCCCTCCGTCTCCTCGCGGATGGCTTCTATAGAATAATCAGTTACGCCACCAGGTCTAAAACTCGTTCAACCGACGAGCCGGCCATTAGCGAGGGGTTCCCGACGATGCAGTCCCAGCTCGTCGACCGGACGTTATTTTCCTACGTTCTTTTTTTTCGAACCAGTTGCCTAAATGCGTATTTAAATTTTTCTTACGTGTCAAAATTACGTGGCGTGTCGTGTGTGTGTGTAATGTGTCTGATTGCGTAATATATTTTTTCATTAATTATTCACCGTCTATATATACGTGGTGTGTAAGGTGTAGTAGTCAGGGCGTGAGAGGAGACTGTATTTTTTTCGTATTAACGTGTCGTGTTTATAAAACCTGCGTAGGCTGCTGCGCCGGTGTCGGTACAGAACCAGCAGCTGATGCGGGTGGCCCGATGGGCCCGAGATCTCCAGCTCCACTCGATGCCCCAGCTGGCGTCGCGACGCCCATCGCGGAGGCTGTTTTCATGAAGAACTTCTCCAGCTTCACTATTATGTGCTTGCCGTAGGTGTATTTGCGCAGGCTCGTAAGGTGAGGTCGGATCTTGTGCATGAGTACCTTGCGCTGCGCCGGCTCGGCCACGTCTATCATCTTCTGCACCACGTAGTTGGCGTACTGATCCTTCATCATGACGTTCAGTGCGCTGATCGAAGAGAGGGAACGAGATAGAGACAGTTAAAAATTCCATCCTCTAATACAAATACAATTCTGTCCAAATCCCCAAGTAAACTTACTTGTCGTTGAAGCCGCAGACTTCCTCGATGAGGACTGCTCGTTCCTGCCTCGTGGCGTGCGTGACGCACTTCTCCACGACGTTGCTTGCGAACTTGTGTTGTGAAAGGGCAAGTACTTTGCCCCTGACGCTGCTGATCAACTGAGCCTTGTCCTCAGGCTTACCGTGCTCTGTTACAATAGTATTAATTCGGTATAGTTATTAAGGTTAGGGTGGTGCGCGAGTGACAGGGACGTCTGTTGTACATATATCATATGTTAGGTAGCTGAAGAGGAAGAAAGGGATAGGTATAGCACTCACCAAGTACGTGTTGAATTACGTAGTTGCCATATTGATCCTGGATGAGCTGATCCGTCGCTGCGTGAAGTTCCTGTAATATTCCCTGAGTTTGCTCTGGGGTGCAATGCTCCAGTATACGCTGAATTACTCGACATCCGTAAGGATGGGTACTCAGGGAATACACCTGACCGGCGAATGCACCGATGACGAACTGTAACGCTCTGGGCTCTACGCATTCAATACATTTCTGCACCACGTGGTTGCCATTCTGATCCTTGACACACTTCAGAACGTGTCCATCGAGCTCCCTCACGATTTCCTGCTGCTGTTCCGGCCCGATAGACTCCAGGGCCTTCTGGATTACCCGGCAGCCGTACATCTGCAGGGCTAGCGGAAGAACGTGTCCACGAACCTGCCAACGAGAAAGTACATCAATTTTATTAACGTTAAAGACGGAGTGTGTCCTGAATTCGGAAGAAAATCATTTATCAGTGCTAATAAATGCTAATCACGAAAGTCAGCTGACACGCATGATTCTCATCACGTATTTGGAGAATGAACTCTGGCTATGGGATACAAGGATTACGCGGTGTACGTACCTTTTGGGCCAGGGTAGATTTCTGCTCTGGTGTACCGAACTCGAAGAATTTCTGTATAACGTAATTTCCAAATACGTCCGTCATAAGATTGTAAGCCGAAGCAAGGATTTCCTGAAAGACCAATTGTTTCTCGCTGGTCGAGGCACGTTCTAGTTTCTGCTGAATGAAACGGGAGCCATGTTGATCCTGACTGAACTCGACTATGTGATTGGCAAGATCACGCAGTTGAAGACTGGGGAATCTGAAAGATCAATTAAAAAGAAAAAGAAAAATCAATTAATATCCATGGTATGTATCATTGGATTATAAGGTTTACGGCGAGAGCTTTACCGATTATTTCTAAAGTCTTCCAACAGACGTGATCTTCCTCCTGCACCCTTGTCACCGACGCCGGTAGCTCCTCCGCGAGCAGGCTTGCCCACCAGATTCGGGAACAAGGAAGTGCTCGAACCAAAGACTCCATTAGCTGTCAGTGGCGGTACTGCGCTCGCTCTGAACTTTGCTTCTGCGCCAGGTGCAGCCGACACACGATTCGCACCGCCAACCAAACCACCCAGGGAACCACCAAGAGTCGGTGGAGGTGTCAAGGAAAGTCCCAAAGGACTCGGAGAAGCCGTCACTGTACCTAAGGAAATGATAATTCTCTCGTTACGTCGAGTATTATACGTATGAAATTTCAATGAGGTCATGTCTTATACACGTTCCAGCTATTTCACGAAACCTATAGTGTTTCCAGTATGACAGGAAATCCAAAGAGTTGGATTAAAAAATATATATATAAACAAGAGTCTATTTCTCGGGACAACTAGCGACTGGTAATATTGCAGAACGACCTGGAAATCCATTACAAGATGTTTCGGACGATTAAGCATACTTCCTCGCACTACGACGCACCAATAGGACAACAAAGCATTAACAATGAAAGATAAATCCCAGAAAACGGTGCTCAGGCAACTAAGAAATTTGACAAGCACATCCAAACTGGATATCCCTGTAGAATCGAGCATGAGTCGTCGCATACCAGTCGTCCTTGCCACGCTTAGCGAGAACACGGCGAAGGACACGGGAGCCGCTCTAAGTACACGTCCTGAATAAACTACAGGCACTCTCAAGAATCTCGCGTATAAAGGCATCGACGATGCTTACCTAGAGCTCCATAGCTCTGCGGCCACTTAGCCCTGCTGTATTCTAAGCTGGGACTGAAGGCTGAGGTGTTCCTGTCGAAAGAGTCCCTTCTTCCAGTGGAAGACGCGCCCAAGCCAAGACCTGCGATCAGAGAAAAACCAAATGCAATTGCAGCGAAGAGATCGACGTGCGACCCTGGGAACGAAAGGCAGTTTAAAAAAAAAGTAACCAAGAGATACAAATGAGAAAAAGGTATAACAACAATGATTGGCACGCGCTTGTACAGAAGAGGCATTCAGAGAGATATGATTCATAGAAGCATGCGTGGATGATACGGAGGATGGTACAAGGTGTACAAATAAACAAAGGTGTCTCCTGGTTGCTAGCTGAAGTTGGATCGTTCAGCAAACTGGCCGTGCTTTGTGTTCCTTGGCTTTTACAATCAGACTTGGGATACTTGGGGACCCGGATAGGACCTTCAGGGATAGGAATCGGGATGGGGTGTACCTGTGCTCTGTAGCTGGGCCGGCGAACCTAGAGCCCCTAGAGGCGAGCCTCCGTAGCCTAGGGCAGCCAAGCCTGCTGCCAGTCCTGATCCTTGTTGCTGAGCCTGCTGCACAGCAACCGCCTGAGCCTGTGCAACCACTGCCGCTGCACTGCACGCCGCCAGACCTGCACCGAAAGCCCGCAACCCACACACGTACTTAGTTTTGGGTTCGATTAGCAGCTGGTTACGAGCCTTACACCAAATTATGCGGCTTAATAATATATATATATAATATTCAGCCGCTCTTCTTTGTCTCTCCTCTATTTCTCTCTTTACAGCAACAGCAGCGGAGGAGACACGCGCGAGCACACTCACATTCTTACACTGATCCATTTATATATATATATATTATACATACTGCATATGTAAATATTTATAGGTCAACGTATATATATATATGTAGGTAAACAGATTATGGACAGATTAGATGTATGGAGAACAGATACATACATGGTAACGAGGGATAAATTCCTTATTCAGTGTTTTAGTCACAAGGTTAAAAAAAAATGTATGAGTCTGGTGAGAACAGATTATTCTATGTACAAAGGGTTGTCGTAACGAATTAACGAATAGAAAGATAAAACACAGCTGCCAAAGGGACTGTACAGTGGGGAGCAAAAATGGACCTCGAAAATACTATTGTAAATTAATGCTATTAGATTATAAACAGAAAAGGCCATTATTGCTCGCTAGTGTACCGGATATGACAGTGGCGTCAGTGACGTGTCACTGAAGAACGTCTTTTGGCGTATCAGCTGTCAAACTTACCTAGGCATTCGCCAGGTGTGGCGTTACTGTGAGACGTAGGGGTCGGCTGAGAGTAGAGACTGGGCGGTGGAGGTGCCGGTGGTCCTGGAGGTGGTTGTGAAGGTGCCCTGTTAACCAGAACAGGCGCAGGACTCACCAGCCTCATTGGGGTTGCTGCTGATCCTAACCCGCGTACACCACCCATTACTATTGAACCATTCTGATCGTAGTATGCTGGTATGACCTGATATTGACCCTGAACCTGGACGCAGGAAGCAATAAAAATTGATGATAATCCTCCAGAAAGAAAAATCACTTGCTAACAGAAGTTCCAGATGAATTTCCGGTACGTACAGTCTGCGCCAAGTTATTGGCAGTGTCCTGAGCAGCGGCGGCTGCGGCTGCAGCCGAAGACGGTGTCAGGGGTCTCCTAGGAGGTGGTGGCGCTGCAGCCTGTGGCGGTGCCTGGGGCAGCAGTCCCGCTGGATAGACCCAAGGACCGACTCCATAGTACTGAGGAACAACGGGTGGCGCTCCGGTTATCAAAGCACCCACGTATGGTTCCTGCCCGCTGATAACGGTATAGGGCGCAGTGGGAAAGTTCTGTTGTTGTTGCTGTTGCTGTTGGGCCTGCGAGGCTGCCAGGTACTGTTGCTGCTGTTGCTGTTGCTGCTGCTGTAACAGCTGAAGCTGCTGGGGCGTCGCACCTTGCGGCTGACTGCGAAACAGTTGCTGAAACAAAAATCAACAAGGGACAACGTTAATGTCTTTCGCAGCATCCATAATACGACGGTCCATGATATCGTCCAACACTTTAACCTCGTAACTAAGGATTTTTCAACCTTCAAGTTGACACGGAAGACCGCGCCAACAAGGTAGAGGTTGAAAGCTTCGCTCGACTTGCCCGCAAGGTGTTCAGGGGTCGTCGAACCCCCCACGGCGGACGTTCACCGTACAGTCGTCCAAAGCGTTTGCCTCTGCGTCTACGTTACCGACGCTTACTTATACGGCAGTCCAGTCTTTAATTGACCGTCAACCATAGCCACGGTTTGGCGCGTACCATCTACGTGGTTCAAAATGCACAGCCAATTCCTGCGTTCATGGCCACGGGTTACGCATCAGATACAAAGAGTCTACAGTTCCAGTCGTACACTGTACTATAGCCAAATTCCCCTATCTCTCTCCCTCTCATTATACAATAATCAAGAATCAGGATCACTATCAGAGCAGACAATAGCCAACCTACGAAATATCTCAGTGTCTCCAGAGTATAATCAAAGCAATACGGAAGGTGAATACCGGAAATGGTACCAAGAGCGTGTAACGAAGTTTTATGTAATAATTAACTAGAAGAGGTAACACCGGATAAAATTCAATAGCGGTTAACGAACTTAATTCTGTAGAGGAGAGAGAAAGAGAGAGAGAGAGAGTGGTTGGTGACAGAGAACAATGCTCAGAAAAAACTTTTTAAGATAATCCCCGTGGCCACGTGGTCTTTCACTGTAGAGAGACCTTCGACCTTGAACGCGGTCACGAGCATTAAAGAAACCATTGCTCTGTTACGCGAAGCGTACTACTCTTTTTAGCCTCTGTATACGAGTATAAGGTTCACTTTACTGTGATCGTAGAGTTACATCGCACGGAGTATAGTTATATCTTAGTATACAATAACAGTGTAGCGCAGGGTCGATACAAAGGAACGAGTATTAAGAGACGAAGAGCAGAAAGATCAGATACGGATGGGTTTTATAACGGGTATGGCGAGTTTGTCGTTTGCGACAATTTTTCGTTCTACAAATTTCTGTGGCAGTTCACAATATCACCGCGGTTCCTTAAACGTCGCGCAACGTCCAACGCTTTTTACACCATCCGTTCCACTTGTCGCTCCTTGGCTTTCGGTACGTTCTTTTTTTTTCTTCCTGAGATTATAGTCGGTTCTCTCTCTGTTCCCTCTACTTCGTCCTTCTATCTATCTCTCTCTCTATCTTTCTCCACAGCCAGATACGTCTCGTCACGTCGTTTCTCCGTTGGAAAGTTTCGCGGCGACAGTCGACTCCCGACGGTTTCCCTTCTGTCGCAAGTAGCCGCAAGTTGCGACTATTGTTTTCCGTCATCGTCGTTTTTTTCTCTTCAGGCTGAAGTCAGGAGAATAGGAGATCCACGGTGAGATGGACCGAGAGACCGGAGGCAAGGGACTGGCGAATTCTCGTGCTCGAGGAACAAAAGTATTTTCTGCGGAAAGGAAGAGGAAGAGGAAATTCAAAAAAAAATATCAATGTACGAACAATCGAATGAGCACCTCGGAATTGGTCAGGAAGGTTAGTAGGGGGGGGGGGGGGTGCTAAGGGGTTCCCGGAAGAGTACAGGCTGAGTCATTGCAATACGTAAGGTTTCCGTTGGCGATTTAAATTCGCCATGCCGTACAGCGGAAGAATCCATTTTCGTAGGAGGATCAAGGAGGTTCCGTCGGCAATGGCCAATCAGATTCGTTTTTCGCTCCTAACCTCTGTTAGGAGCCTGTGTTATCCTGGTGATTTGGAGTTACGTCGGATGACGTCACTTTGCTACTGGCAGTAAGGAGAATCGTGTAGGCTACGAATATCAATTGGATCTTGTCAGGTACGTATGCGGGATCGATCATCGGGCGATTCATAGATCCGGGATCGATGATGATTTTTTTTCACCTCCCCTCTCGTAATCCTGATCCTTCATGTTCGTTTACCTCCACGAGGCACTTGCCTAATTGCGGACAGTCTCACGACGCGTCCACGAGAAAGCTGAAATTGCCGTGCGATTTCCAGCTGGCTGATCGCGGCTGCCAAGAGGCGGAACGGGGACCCACTGGTAATACGAAGACAGAAGACAACAAATAAAGAAGATAAAACAGTTAATGAAGGGTTAGGTAAAAGTTGAGAATCAACAGCCGCAAAATTGAATTTACCATTGAAAAAAAAGACTAAAAATTTAACGGAGCGCGACCAGGGATAATAATAGTGAAACATTACTCTCGTAAAGTTTCCTAGTTAAACGAGTATCCACGTTGACGGTCCCCGCTTTTGGCATAGGTCCCAAAAAGAAATCAGTCAAAAAGAAAAGCACAAGTAACTGCACAATGCACGGTTAGGAGGTATAAGGTATTTTCTAAATTTCCTAAGGCCCCTTCTCGAGTGGTCGGCCATTTTGAAAGTAATCCCGTGTCCCTGGGCCTTACAGTACGTACGCGCCTCGGCACGTCGTGCAACGATCAGGCCCCTGCCGTTGGAGAGCGTGATCTCGGAGAACGGTTAGGTGCCGGTAAGAGTATATATCTCTGACTAAGAAGAAGAGAAGGCCCAATCTGGATATTATACAAGTTGACTACTAACGCTTCTCGGGGCCTCAATCGTGTGCCGTGAGGCCCATCGATATTAGTGGGGCCCGACGGGCGATAAAGAGAAGCCAAATAAAAACAAGTCAAATGTAAAAGAGGAACTGAGGAACGAATAAATGCGCCAAGAGAGCCCGTTACTTAACCGCGTCCGAGGACCGTTAGCTCACCTGGCTGGTTGACTGGCTGGCTGGGATGGCTGGCTGAACTGCTGGTAGACTGGTGGCTCGACTGTGCTCTTTGCGTGCACGGAATATATAGGCTGTATCAAAAGTCGATTGCAAACGGTATCGCGACCCGAAAGAATTTCTTAAACCATTCGAGAGAATCGGCAAGTGCGTCCTTTTCTTGAGATGCGAGTTAATAATTTCTTATCTTGCCGGTTTGCTGGGCAGAATGAAGAAATAAAATGGAAGGAACGAAAGAAGAAAAAAAGAAAATCGATTAACGAGACCTCCGAGGTTCTCGGTATACTCGCGTAGAACATTGAAGAAAGAGACAGAGAGAGAGAGAGAGGGGGGGAAAAAGAAAAATGGCGGACGATCTAGTTTTTTTTTTTACTACACTGACCCGGGTACTTTCTACCTAGACCACATATATTCAACATACTCTCTGACCACGACGTACGAGATACTTTAGTTTAGCCGGTTACTTTTTTTCGTTCTTAAGTTTAAAGAGCATCAACGATACGTCATTTTGTCGTATACGCCATATTGAAAAACCGGTTAATCGACGCTTAAACGTCTGAGCCAACAAATCCCCCGATGTCGAACTCTACATTATTGTGTACAGGCAAGAGTCGGTGGTATCGGTTCACGAGGTATATACATACATACGTAATAGAGTAACAATGGCCCCCTCCCGCCCCCCCGAAGCCGTTGAATGTGAAATCACGGGATAAATTGTACGAAGAGAGGAAGGGTGAGAAAATAATGGCACTTGATAAAATATATACAAAGAATAAAAAAAAAGTGACATCACGCGAAGAGACTCTATGGTTAAAGACAAAAGCCATTGTGATTCCATCCGCAGGTCGTGTCAGGAGGACTTTTCCCGTTAGACGTTAGCCTAGTTGGAAAATTCAATTAAATAAACCAGACGTCGTCGACGACGCCAACCCATATCCATCCCTTTCCCCGGTTTCGACGTTCAAACGCTTGGTGCGCCTATATCCTTATCCGGCAGTTATTCCTGGCTGCCTAGTGGAAAGTACTGCAGACTAGTCAGACATCGCGTACGTAGGGGCAGCAGTCATCGAGGAATCTTCTCTTTGTTCCAGTAGCCGCGTTACGGGGCACGTTCAATCGTACAGTTAGATTAAGGGTTGGTTTTTCGCGTCGCGTGATAAGAACCGTGCCGCACCTTGATACTGGATACCCAGGGGGTATACCCGTGAAAGGGGGGTAAGGGAAGAGGGGGAGGGGTAAGGGGAAGGGGCGGTAGCAGCTTTTAGCCAAATGACGCGGATTTTATTATTGGATGGCCTTTAGGGTGCGTCCGCGGTAATGGGCTGCTACACGGCCGCACCTTACCTTTAAGGGGGTGGTTCCCTATACGGATAAGTTCAGAGGGCGTCCAACAAAGTCGACAGACGACTACCTAGTAGCTTTACTGCAAGGGGATGACGTACGATAAATTTTCCAAGACGTTCCGTAAGAATGAAGCCGACGGGGTTACCGCCGATTACGTCAGATGCACAGGAGGGGTGGGGTTTGATATCTGGATTTAATTGTCAAAGAATACAGAACAAGGGATGGCGGTGGGAGTTGGAACGGTGATGGCTCTAATAAATTGTGTGAAGGGTTGCAAAAAAAATATTTCCCATCAAGCACGCAAGTGGGAGGGGGATGGTCCACGGGGGGTTGTCAAAGTATCCGGGATACCCTGGGGACTTCATTTTTTCTTGTTCTTCCCAGCCCACCTAAGAAGAGGGGTGGTGGGAAAGAGACAGCAGCCAAGGGTCTCGTGGTGGCCTAACGAGCCAGTAGAACAACCCCTTACGTAGTTCTGACCCAGTCGAGACGCTACGCGTCTGATGCCAGTGTCCACAGGGTTAATAGGGGGTGGGGGGTTGACAAAGCGATACCAGCGACCAATTTGTTTTATTAGGCCGGACGCGTTACGTTACGTTACGCTGTCGTCTTTTGGAGACGGATTTTATGGGGCCGTTATCTCGTCCTGTCCGCGAGTGGACAGACGGCCGGATTGTTTGCCTTCACTTTGTCAGAGTCTCGCCCATGTGTCTATACTACTACGGAACGAATGGGGGGGGGGGGGGGGGGATATAAAAGAAGGATAATCCCAAAAGCGTAATATATATATATACATACACCCAGGACAGTAGAGTACAGAGTAACTGATAAGTAACAACCTAACCTATATATATATATGTATCCACAGTATATATATATACACACACACACACAGGAATAAAGTACAAAATAAAATCGACCTCTTCAAACTAATATTATGTCCTGTATATCAGTACTCTTACAGAGTATATATATATATATGTCTCCTATCAGATAATATAAAACCCGATAACATATCGACTGGCAATAAGTCGCAAGGATAGACCGAAAATTTTATCATTCCCTACGATAGGAAACTTTCTGCGCTTTCACAAGGGCTAAGTATAAAAGGTTAGGTCATCCAAGGAGGAGCTTAACCTTCTAGCCTAACCCCAGCAGACACACAGGCCAGGTATATTCCTGGGCGAGGCTAATGGGCCGAAAAGCCTCCGACGCGCCGATACAGTCGACCAGGAGGTAACTATATGATACACAAGATAAAGAGAAAGAGCAAGAGAGAGAGCGGGGAGTAGGCAGGGGGGGGAGGGTTAATAAAGTATATACATATTAACATAGCGAGAAGGTGCAGCAGTCAGGAGAGTGTATATAGACCGGATCAATTGGCGGGATGATAAAAGGAGGCGACTCTCCGGTTCAGGTATATGAAGTCGGCTACAATCGAGCCATGGCGTACTTGTTGGATGTTCAGTGAGGATTTTAATACTCCAGAGAGAGAGAGAGAGAGAGAGAGAGAGAGAAAGGGAACACAAAGAGGGGTTGAATTTGACCTTTATGAAATGCTATAACCTTTGTAGGCCCCGATTGCGTCTCATGACGTTCTATCGTATTCATGCCGCCCTATCCCCACCCCTTTAACTGTCTCAAGGACCCCCCCCCCCCCCTTCAGCCGCTCTTATCACTCAATTCTCTTGCTTCTCCTCTTCGTAGAGAAACTGACAGTCCCTCAAGTCCAGAGGGCCCTGGTCCTCGTGCTAACCACTTTGGTATATTCGAAAATCACGCTGGCCAAGTCAAAAAAAGAGTACAAAATGGCGTCTTGCATCGTTCGACCCTCTCGTAATATGTGGGCCATTGTTTCAGAAAACAACCGCGCCGTAAGACCGACACCTATATATATATATATATTTTGCATACAGAGAGAGAGAGAAGTGGAGAGGGGCAGACATAGTGGGAGGGGAAACTAGGTAGCACACAGGACAAAACCACGCGGTGTGATGGGGAGGGGGATTGGGAAAGCAAAGACAAAGAGAAAGGTTAGGATGGGAAAGACGAGCCAGGAAGCTCTGCGTGGTATCGCGTAGCATCGCACGACATGACATCACATCACACACGACATGTACGAGAGAGAGAGAGGAGAGAATATATGGCGGTGGTTGGTACCAACCTTAAGCCATGTACATATGTACCCTTCTGACTTCTGCCCTCCATCCGCACTCAACCTTCGACATACGTGAATACGGATCGATTGGTAGAAACGTTGCCGGGCGAATGAAAATGACAGAGAAATGAAGAAAGAAAAAGAAATAAAGAAAAGACACTCCGCTCTAGATCATATCAAAATCGTTCAGCGCCATCTTGCCAACTAATCTATCAGATATGCTTCCAGGCTCTCAAAGCGAAAGATGGAAAAAAAATACTTCTTGGCAATTTTTCTTATTATATCTATCGAAAGCCATTTGCCGTGAAAGCGCGGCAAATTTGAATCCCCTTTGAAAGCCCGCCCCGGTATACTAGAGATAAAAAGCGAGGAAATCCTTTACGCGTTGTAACGGTGAATTTATTTCGATGAGTGTACCCGGGAACGTTAGCGAGCGAACGGTACATTTCTCATAAGTACGTGAATACACTGCGGGTATGAGATATACGGCTGGCACTGCTTGGCGGAGGAAAAAATTATTTATTTATTTATTTGCCTGTACCTCGCTGTCGCTCGTCTATGAAAACGTAAGGATGAACCACCCGTGGTAAATAGAGGACGAGAGTCAACGACCGAATGATCCCCACCTGACTTACGCGAGGATGCTTACACGATGAGAATGAATATGTTTCATAGAATCGATAGTATCGATACGATCGATAAGAGAGAAATCAGAAGAACGAAATTGGATTGATTTTTAAGGATCGCGTATGTCCGTCTCGCTCTTACCCGCCTTACGGCCCATAAGTCCGTCTCTCTCGCACTCACGGACGGTATAGGAAATTTATAAAATCCAATACCTAGACCTTCTTCGATGAATCGTCGCGTATCCGCGTGCACTTTGCGGGGCATGAAAAATATGGCGTCCGAATCTCGACTATGCTTCTTGACGCAATTTTCAATCTTCGTAGCTTGCTCCACTGGTTCCGATTGAAACAGGAAATAAATGGCCGACTAGACTTTACACTAGTGCGGGACGGGTGATACACAATGCCGTGGCAGCAGTTGTTCGCTCGTTCCGCAGCGATTGAATATTTTACGAAATCTCGCCGATGGCCTCTTCCCCGCCTTCTGGCTCGGGCTGAATCGAAACAATTCACGAGGTTGGGCGCATTTTCAGAGAGAGAGATAAAGAGAAAGAAAGAGAGAGGGGGGGGGGAGGGGAGAGAGAGAGAGAGAGAGAGAGAGAGAGAGAGAGAGAGAGAGAGAGAGAGAGAGAGAGAGAGAGAGAGA
>JARQST010000002.1:109297-142589 GCA_030142225.1 Pachycephus smyrnensis | reverse complement strand
AGAGAGCGAGAGAGAGAGAGAGAGAGAGAGAGAGAGAGAGAGAGAGAGAGAGAACTGATATCCAGCCAAACATCCCCGGTGTTATACGGTTTCATTTAGCCAGCGTGAAAATTACGGACTTTCCAACTTTCCCGATGCTCCCGCGCAGACGGAAGAAAAGAAGCGAGGTCAGAGAGGAGAATGTACGAGGAATGACGAAAAAAGAAGAAGAAAAAGAAAAGAGAACGCTTTCCCGAAGCGTAGTGGCAATGGCGTACCCCCCCCCCCCCGCCGTTCTCCCTCCCTCCTGATATTCTCTCACTGGTAGCTTTTATTAACAATCGCGATCGTCGCATCGCGGAAAGGACCGTTTCCGTTAGCGAGCCGTGACAAAACCGCGAGCGGAAGTGCCGATAAGCGTCATCGAGAACAATCTTGCTGAGCGAAGCAAATTTCTTTTTTTTTTCCTCTTCCTCTCTCTCTCCCTCCTTCAATTCCCGTCGGCGTCGCCGTGCGTCGTTGTGACATCGACGTTCGTACGTATACAACACGCGTAACGCGGCGATACGTAGAAACGAGAGCAAAAAACAATGGCGTGAAGAAGAAGTCGGAATACAGCGGGAACGTAGACAGAAGGAGAAAAGAAACTAGAGGCAGCGATAACAACGCGAGAGAACACGGGAGGAGTGAAATTCTACCAAGAAAAAGACAGCAAGATCCTGTCCGTGCGTTGTGGGAATAATAAATAAAAAAATGTCCAACGGGAGCGAGAGAGACGAAGCGAGAGAGGGGTAAAGAGAATAATCGAGCTAATCTAACCCGGTCTCTAATACCGAGTGAGATAAAGAAAGACAGAGAGAGAGAAAGTATAAGGGGTCTCGGCTATCCGCAATTCAGCAGTAATACGAGAATATCACGGTAATGAAATCCTTCGTTAATTATTGCGCCATCCTTGCGAACGCGGCGACGCCGACTGGCGAGACGGGCAGAAAGGAAACTAACCGAGGGAGTGGAAGTAAAGAAAATTTTTGCAAACGATACAACGGCCAAGTAGCAGCGTTAAAGGATCAGTCATTTTCATTAGTTCGTGAGTCACGTGTATCTAAATGAACAGCTGATCGACTGTGACGACAGTAATTGCGCGTTAATTAATCAAGCCATTGAAAATTATTAAAAAGCCATCTACGCTTCAGGCACGTTCGTACGTTTGTCGAAGGGTTTATGGGTAAAAATTTTCCCGCCAAAAATCCAATCAATATTTGAATCGACAACAGTGGCTCGTTGGGTACGTTCGTTAAAGCAGCCCGCTCGGGCCAAAGCCCCAAACGCATTTTACCTTCGTATGGATACGTAAGGGAGGGGGATTTTTGAAGGGTGGTCTGGAAAAAAAACATTAAGCATCAAGACCAATAAGAAACAATTCTAGACAAGGGTGCATTCAGACTAGTTGCGGAGTTACTAAGGGATGCCCAGTGTCGAGAGTGTTTTCTGGTTGATCCAATGCCCGTGGCAGACAACGGAGTCTTGTCGTCTGGTAGTTCCATGGAAACGGACGCCAGCTGCTTTACAAGTGTCTGGAGGAATTGCGCGACCACTTGTGAAAGAGTTATATGTAAACCGAGAAAAGCATTTACAAAAAAAAGGGGTAAAACAATAGCCAGAAAAAAAAAGGGCAAACGATACAAAGAAGATCTAGTCGATAATTTTCGCGAATGCAAAAACAGTTGAGAAATAAGAGCTCGCTTGAAAATACCGCCTTGACTGTATCTTAGGGTACTCGTGGTACAGCCGGGAACGTTTCCTGGTTTCTTTTATATCTACGGCCTCCTGGCAACGGTACCTGGGGGGGAGGGGGAGGGAGGGGGGTTAGTACATAGTCAGGTAAGAGAGTCGAGGTTCTGACCGCGGAAGAAGAGGAATAAATAAGAAAGAGGAGGATCGCCTGGCGTCGACGGCGATAAACAGAAGCAGGAGGAATGTACAGGGTGGTGCAAAAGGTGCGGATCTCCCCGTCTGTCTCTAACGAGACAGTGAAACGAGTAGAAACCTATCTTAGATTTTTTTTTACAACCATCAACGTCTGTCGTCTCTGTACGAGAGTCTCGAAGATTTCGCGAATTTTTGCGGATGAAAATATTTTCGCCATTTCTTTTTTTCTTCCACTCGCTAAATTGCAACGCGACGTGTGCGTACACACACGCGCTTACAGCCGCCCCTCGAGTTAATATTTCTATACGTGCATAAATACCAAGTCAGTCTCCCATCTACTTCCTCCCCCCTCACCTCCTCACCCGCCCTCTCCGTACCCTATCCAGCCGCAAACGCCCGTCCCCCATAGAGCATTCTAGCGGAAGGAGAACGAGCGTCGCGGTGGTTAAACCGCGAGTGCGGAACGTCGCGTCGAGGCGCCCTGGCAAATCCCGTGGAAAACACGAGGGTGCAGGGGGGGTTGGGGGTGGGGAGGGTTAGAGGAGAGGAAAAAAACTCAGAGGCTGAAGTGACAGCCCCGTTGTCGATAATTTAATTTCCAGCTTGACGGGGCACGCGGTGTGCGTTGCGCGCTTGTAGCGCTTACGAGCCGGCGGTAAGTCCGCCGTGAAGAAGAGTTCACGCTCCTCCCCCCAGCTTGTATTAAAAGGGGGGAAAGAAAAAAAATACATAAAAATATATACAGCAAGACCCCCCCACCCCCCCAGAATTTCGTAATCCACCGTACAGCGTGCCCGGAGCCGTTGCCTAAGTCCCAGAAAGGATCAGAGGGCAGACGCGTCCAACGTATCGAGGTAGTGTGAAAGTGATAAGTGCGTGTACCTTGTCAGCCGCAAGTCGTGCGACCAGGGCCTCCTTAAGTGGTCCCAACCAGTGATGGGCCCCGACGAAACGCTTGTTGAGCAGTTTCGCGTGCGGGGCAGCCTGAGCATAGACGGCCTCCAGTTCGAGTACGACCATATTGTTCCGGGGCCCAGTCGTCGACGGCTCCTCTTACGCACTTCCGGTTCTCCGGGTCGTTATTGACTTTCACTTGGTCGGACCCCCCGAAAAGATCCTCCTCTTGTCCTTATTGCACCCCTTTGGGTATTCACATTTACCCGTACCGCGCAGTCTTAGGGGCCCTTACATTAGGGGGAAGGGACCGTGCCCCACTGTGTTCACCAAACGACAAGAGGTCAAAAATAAGATATACGACAATCCACACACCCTGACCTCTGACCCGGTGCTAACTGGTACACGTGTGCGTTCGCACGCGCATCAAAGGGTTGAAAGACCCACCGTTAAATTTCGCACTTCCGCATGATTAATTTGTCAATCGTTAATCGACGGTGTCCTCGCGATTCTTATACTTTGTAAGTCTTAATCAACTAATCGTCCGATAAGAAGGCATCTTTTTTTTTATTCAAAATTACACTTGATCCCCGAACGATCGAACCACGTGGTATCCCCAAAGCTCTTTCCCAATAGTTTCTCTTGACACGGAGAAAAAAAATCCTAAAAGACGCAACAGTCGACTAATCACAAAAACGATATATTCCACCTCACAATAGTAAATATATATATATTTATGTATCACAGCACAATTAAAAATACTTTCACGATTTCTTTTATCGCCTCCTCGAGGAAGACCGGAAGTTCGGTATTTCTCGTCAACGAGTTTCGTAACAGCCCCGCGAGCACCCTTACCACGTCGCCTTTTCACCTTCACTAGTATTCACGCACCCGCGTAAAGCCGAGGGATGAAAAATACGAGAACACCCCATATACGACGATCCACCGTATCCCAAGCAGAGAGTATTCGGGATCCGGTTGCTTCTTACGAGGAAAATTCAATAAAGAATCTCACGCGTATATCAAATTTTCAATACAGTCCTTTGAATCGCGACGGCTAGTGAAAATTTCCCCAAAAAATTTTTTTTCCCTTTTCCAACAATAAAATTCCAAAATCACCAATGTCTGACAGAGGGGTACGTTTAAATCGTCACGATCACCACCCCACCTCTTTTTCACCCTCCCCGTCAAAGGCACGAGAAACACGAAACGTGGATATTCCGCGAACGGTACACACTCCTCTTCTCGACGTCCTACCTCCTCGTCGAGGTCAGGTCGAGTACGCTGGGTTGCAGCTATATAACGTAGAGACCGAAGCAACCCGCTAAGTCCAGCGTAATCCGGGCTTAAGCCGCGCTCGCAACGGTTGCCGCATAGAAAGGCAGTTGAGAACTGACTGCTTGAGCCTCCTCGCTCCCATGGGCCGCGGGTTTGAGTGACGCGACGCGGCCGGTGTGACGCGTACATCGCTCTCTCTCTCTCCCTCCCTCTCTTTCTCTCTCTCTCTCTCGCTCACTCCTGTGGCTGTCTCTGTCCTCTGTCCCTCTCCCACCTTTCTATTCTCTCCCTTAGCCTGCCTCCGTTACCTCATACTTCGCCTCGCGCTTCACCGCGGGTAGAATCCATCCAGTGTATACGACACTGTCGTCTCCTGGAGTCTTCGGCTGAGGGTGAGAAACAAAGGGCAAGAGGGAGTGTGGTGGGGTGGTGAGGGCTACTTTCTCAAGATTGGCTGATCGACATAGGTGACGAAGAGAGGGAGGGGGGGTTTAGCCAGAAATCCCTGTTTTTCGTTAAAACGAAATAAAAAATAGCAAAGCCGACATTCACGGCCATCGACGTCCAATAATTAATACGTTTGTGTGTGTATATATATTTATCTGTGAGGTTACGCATTTTTCGCTAATTAATTAGACGCGAAATTGTCCGGCGTTCCTATGCCGAGATTTCGCGCGTACGACGCGAGAACGTTAGGAGGATCCCCGTGGTGTTTGTGCGTGTATTTCGTAAAAATGTCAAGGGTGCGATAGAAAAGAAGTAATAGAAATAAATAAGAAGAGTGACGATAAGAATGGGTGACGTGGAGAGTAGGAGGGGAGGAGGTACGGCGTCGTCGAGTCGACTTTTCGACTCCGGGGAATTTAATTGGCCCGTGGCTTCATTTTTGAGATGCACTGTACACCTTGGTGAGAGGGGTCCTCGAGAGGAAGGCGCTCCTGGGTGACGGAACGACCGTACGAAACGGGGGGGAACGGGTCCGTGAGAAGCGAAGGAGAGGAAGAAGGAGAGAAGACTATTTTTTTCTTTCCTTCTCGTCTCTCTCCTTCTGCTCTCTCGACACTCTCTCGGGTTCTCACTATCCTGAGGAGCGAAGCACATTGTCGTCGCCGTAGGCCAACAGTCTATTGTCTCGAAACAGAGGGGGAGGGGGAGGGGGGTATACCCCCCGCCCCAACCCCATTCAACTCTCTCATTGCACTTCATACCCAACAACACTGGGAGACCCCATAGCTGTATTATTCACGCCCTTCTAACTCCAGGGGGGGTACCCCCTCCTGGGTACCCGTGATACGCACTCTTAAGGAATCATCATCATCGTCATCGTTACCGCGAAAAATACTGTGGTATCTAGTCATGAAAAATCTGACGAGTCATTAAGTCTCCGTTCGGTACCCCGAGAGACAGAAAATTATCTAGAACCAGATTCCGGGGGGTTGGATATCGCGAGTGAGTGGGGTGGGGATGGAATGGAAATGGAAAATGGGGGGTTTGATAGAATTTTTGAGCATATCATATAACGATGATGATAACGTTGAACAGGATGAAGGGCTTTGACTGTTAGACATAATAATAAATCGTGGGGATACAATTTTCTTCCAAGGTGGGAGAGTGGGTGGGGGGGAGTTGAAAAGGGTTGAGAACCCTCGGAGTTCCAGGGGATGGACTGGCACGCGATCTAGCGTGTTACACATCGAAGAACTAGCGGTAAACCGCCCTCCCCCCGCCCCGACGACCAACCCTAGCGAACAACCCCAGAGTCCAGGGCACTTCGACAACATCCCCCTGCTGAACACGCCACGCCTGTTTAACCACCCTCCTACGCGAACTACCTGCCTACTTGCCCACCTACCACCCCATCCTACCCTTACCATAATACTCTACACCCCTAACACGTTAGTCCGCACCCTACAATTTCTTATTATAATATAAAACGCCGCCGACGGAGAAGCGTGTCCTGGGGGGAGGGCTCAACGCGTCAACCCTGGCTAAATAAAAATAAAGGAGAGTGTAAAAGGGTTGATGAGAGTCCGAGAGAGACAGAGAGAAAGAGAGAGCTAATAAAAGAAGAAAAAAAAATAGAGGAAAAATAAGAACATATGTCCGGCAAGTAAAAGGGGCGTATCGACGCACGGATTTTTCCCTGCCTCTCGCCGTGCTTTATTTTTCTACCCCCTCCTACCCAACCAGCTACCGCGCTCGTCATCCCCCCAAGAAAACGGAGAACGAGGGTTAAAAAAAAACTTTCTCGGTCACCAGGTTGAGAATCCCGGTGCCGCGGTTTCGTGTACTTGGTCACGATTTCAGGGTTTGCTTTGTGTTTCCACACTTGAGGCGCCAGGGGAGGAAAAGAGGAGGGAGGGTAAGGGTAGCAACAGCAGGAGCATCGAGTCCGACGCGACGAGGATGACGACACTGCTCTCTCAGGGGGAAAGGGGAGGGGGAGCGTTGAAAAGTGCGAAGAAGTGTGAGAGAGAGAGAGAAAGAGAGCGTGCAAGATAGGTTAGCACCTTTCCTGAAGGACAAAGTAAAGTCGAGTGTGACAAGGGATGAGGACGACTGGCTTAGGGGTTGTTAACTAGGGGATGGGTTTCTAGGCTAGATTCGACTCTGCGGGCGATTCGTTTTAATTAGAACCTACCTCGAGGCTAGTGAGATAGACACGACTCACCCACCCACCCACCCAACACACCAACCCAGGAGTCACTAGACGTCATCTACCCCCCGACGGCCAACCCTCGAATGAATAATGTGACCACCATGAATAATTTCGTTGGCGCGTCTTACCGTACAGACGTCCCGAAGACGTCCCCACCCAAAAAGCATACCATACGGTTAAAGCATGAGCAAACTGAAAGAAAAGGATTCAAACGAAAAAAAAGGTCTCCCCAAATTTTCGACTTTCCTATACCAAGACCGCGAGTGCGAGAGAGACGGACCAACGGTGAGTTACGTGCGCGAGACAAGGACGTACATACCCCATCGACAAAAAATTCGGATTTTGACACTCTTTGAAAAAAAAAATTCAAAATTTTCTCCGTTATCCAATATACCTCGGGCAAACTGATAAGCCTTTGACAATTGCTAAGGCGACTGCTTGGTTATCTCTCACGGGCGATCTTTCGTCGCGTCACACTTAGTCATCCTAACGTTCGAGTCGTTAACATTCCGGACCCCGGGTGTATTTTCCGTCATGGACGACTCGAGGATACCCTCGTTTTACGTATATTTCGTCTCGGCAGATACGCGTGTCTCCGACGTTAAATCCCCCCCCCTCGCCCCAAGAAAAACCCTAAAAAAAATCATCCCCCATCGAAATTCCGGGATACCGTCAGTATCGTTCGCATACACGTTTTAGGCCGTGATTTTAGCCAAAGGGACGCGAGAGATTGTACGAACACGGCAAACGTGTTTGGATCCCCGCGCGTTAAGTTATGTAAGTATCCACCAAAAATATCATCGGATGAGTGACAAGCTCTCGGGGACCTCTACGACAAACATCCCGCGACACAATGGAAGTCCGATACGTCGTAACCGAAAGTCTCGTGAAAAATCCGCAGTACGACGAAAAGTTTCTCCAAGAGAAATGAAAGAAAAAAAAAAGAAAAGAAAAAACCCAACATGGCGTACCATCCGCCCAAGAACTGGGGGGACTCTCCATCGTCCTGTTGGTGAAAAGCTGCGTACAGGTCCATTTTGAAAAAGGCATCCTCGACTGAGGTAATCCGGGTAACCGAGTGACTTCGGCCAGGACGCGTTAGGGATTCACGAGATAGCCAAGCGTGACAGGACGCTTGGAAACGCGGCCTAAGGCCGAACGATACAGATTTTCATCGTCGGAGGAGTCGTTGCACTTTATGCTGAATGGGCAGCGAGTCAACAACCCGTGTACACGGACTGGCGTGTACACTGGCTGCGGCTCTCTTCATCCTTCTCTCACTCACTCACTCTCTCTATCTCTCTCTCTCTCTCTCTTGAAGTTTTACTAGGATCTATTTTCTGTGCTATTTTTTTTTACTCCTCTAGTTCTCCTCCGACCCCTCCACCCAACCCCCTCCAAGGCTCTCTTACCGAGGATCCACGTAGTCGGAAGGGGGAAAGATCAGAATGCGGATAGGTACGCACAGGACGGAAGAAGAAAAGTGCAGAAAGAGAGGGAAAACATTGTACCGGGAGACGAAGGGGAAGGGTTGGGAATGACTTCATGCACCGACGAGCACGAAAGAGCGCCGCTGTAATAACGTTGATAATATTTTTTTCGCGCATACATATATATATGAAATTTACACACGCGACTAGAAATAAATAATAACGCGCCTACCGGCGTGGTTAATGCAAAAAGAAAAAGGAAAAAAAAAACGGCGTAGATATTCAACGGCGAATGCGTCCTTACTGTATTTTTATTTATTATCAAGGGAAGAAGAACTGGGGGGGTGGGAGGAATAAACAAACGGTGGATGCTTCTGACAAGATAATACTCTCGTGCTCGCGACGCGTGCGTACGCGCCCTGTCTCCCCGTCGCCTACGTGAGCATTAATACGCGTACATTAAAACGGACCCTACCTACTAATTATAATCACCCCAGGGAATTTTAGCGTTACGACAGGAGACCGCGAAATGGTGACCCAAGGGTGGTGATAGGGTGGGGGTGTTACCGGGACGCTGGGCGCACCTGTACGCGTGACAGTGAAGGCACGTGTGGGTGCAGTCCTTGCCAAGGATACAATATGTGTATATGTGTATGTATATATATATATTAATCCTGACAATAAAAGGAAAGACGATAGTATGCAGAGCAAGGACGATCACGTTTCTGGCACGTGAGTGGAACGAAAAAAAAAAAGAGAAAACGGAACAACAACCTGAAGAAGCGAAAGAGACTACGAGGAAGAGGCAGCATCTCCGTCGAGAGGATCAACCTGGTTCATCTTGGTTTGCAGTAGCGTTCCGGGTATGGGAAAAGGAGGTGTGTGTAAGGTAGGTCATGGTGAGAGGATCCTAAAGGCAAGTATACAGGAGCCAGGAACGTAGCGGGTAAACAGTTCTCTTTTAGCCATTGAGGTGGGAGATAAATTTCTCTAAAATGAAAGAAAAAAAAGGGTACCATCAGAGAGCAAGAAACGACCTGGATTCTTTTTCACTTTTTTTTTTTAATTCAGGATTAATATATATATATATCCTGCAGTGTCTACCTTACCTAATATATGTGTGTGGTGTGTATATATATATATGCGTAATCTTTCTCCAAGCATTGGAAACGGCCTGAAGGTTGGTTCTCTTCGGCATGAGAGATATGGCAAAAGCCGTCGGGGACGCGTCCGTTACTCGTCAACGCGTGCCCGGTGCGCCAAAGTGCATAATAGCCAGTGACCGCGACATATTCAGGTGCCAGTTTTGTTAACGCGAGTATGTAACGTATCGCGTAGCGTAAAAGAGAGAGGGGGGAGAGAGAGAGAGAGAGAACGTTAGTCATAGCAGAACGTGAATACTGGGTAAAGTTAAATAAGCGTGTATACGTAGGTCCCGGGTGTTCCATAGTCATTCTATACAGACTGAGTATATAAATGCTATATATACATATGTATATAGATGCATCTGAGAGAGTGGTAAGCGGGGTGGGAGGGGGGAAGGGGGAAAACGTTCGTTCTATTTTCCGAATAGGATTCAAAGTAGGTGGCGGAGCTGTCACACGATGATTTATATATCTGCGGTTGAGGACGAGACCTCGGATGTTCCTGGGTCCACGTTTTACGGGTATAGGGTGGGTCCCCTCTCGGAGATACTAGGTGGAAGGGGATAAAAATAAGGGACGATACTGTTTAGTCGAGTATCAAGGGTACACGGTGTACAAGGTCAAGGCTTTGAAAGATCCGCTCAGTGTTTTATGGACGTTAATGGCGAAGCTGGGGGGAGGTGAGGATCTGAGATAGGGTGAGAATGTGAAATCTTGAAGTAGTACCCCGGGTCGTGGACATCCTGTAGAGGGTTGGCGAGGAGAGCGCGGTTGCCTTGGGGGATGGTTACACTTGGTGGTTAGTAGGCTCATTAGTGCCGCGTGCGCACTTTAAAAATAACTACGCTGCCAAATTAACACTCTGAGAATGAGAGGAAGATGAAGTGGTGGGTGGGGAGGTTGGGGGGGGGGGGGGGAAGAAGAAAAAAATATAAGAAATACATTTGGATGCTTTAAATATTCCCGCCGCGACTCTCAGGAACTCGTTAGTATTACGTGCTTGAAGTTTCCAAAGCAGCGATGAAATTTATGAGTGGTAACGATGGGTCAACCTTTTAGCAGGTTGGCGAAGGTTAAGCAAGGAAGCTGGATGGACCTTTGACGATAGTAGAGATTACACAGGAACGTGCCTTTTCGCGGTGACGACCTCAATCTATCAGCCGGAAGTTCTTGTCTGTAAGATTTGAAAGGGAAAAAAAGGTACTCACCTGCACATCGAAGTGGGTCGTCGTATCCTGGGGCTGAGGTGGTCCTTGCTGTTGTTGTTGCTGTTGAGACGGTGGTGGACCCTGGGGTGGCGGCGGACCCTGAGCGCCGAACAATTGCGCCGCGTGCGAATGGGGATGCTGAAGATGATGCGTCGGTGGTGCCTGATGATGCTGAAGATGATGCGGCGGGGCTGAGGCGAACGCGGAGATGAAATGATGCTCCTCGCTACCGACAACGTCGACTCCTGGTTTCAGAAGTACAACGCCACCACCTCCGGCGCTCACTGCCAGGGTGGCTGCCGCGTTCTTCTGAAACTCCTCCTCCCCTGGAGACGGTTGTCGGCTTCCCGGTGTGCGACTGCAAGTGAAAAGAATTTATTAGCACCACCGAATAGTACCGGGTCGTAGACAAGGTTGTGTCCTGGACCGACTTCCCCAAGGAGTGGAAGAAGGAGAGTAAGCGGACGAAAGAAAAAAAAAGGTAAAAGAAATTCTCAAATCCTTGGCAACGTCCACGGGAACCTCGGACTCGGTTACGTTAGACGCCGAATTTTTCACTCTCGTTTACAATTCTAATAGCGCGTAACCAAAATCGTCCGCTCGTCCGAACGCGAATATAATTCATGAGAATACGCCAAGGCGAATGGAAGAAATAAGAAATCGCGTGACTCACGCAGCGGGACGGAGACGGCGACGAACGACTGTGAAGTAAAGAGGATGAGAGACGACTGATTAATTAAGTCAGTGGGTTAGGAAGCTACGAAATCACGTACTAGTGTGTACTCAATGTTTGTCCTGATGACATAATCAAAGATCCGTATATATCTGGACATTGGCGTGAGACGAGGTAAGAAAAAGGGAAAAAAAAACAAATACCAAATTCCACAAAGATTCAATAACTCATTATAATACGTTAACACCCATTAAAGCGCAAACACTTGTCCACTAAAATCCTAGCAAAATACTAATAATATATCCTTTCTCTAAAAACATCCAAAAAAAAGAAAGACTGTATAGTAGCAGCGTGCTGTGGTGCTAAATCTTTTTTTTTCTCCTCTCAACGGTCCATAACCAAATCCTGTTATAACTCCCGTGTACGGCGTTCGCATTAAACGCGTTAGAAATTCCATCTCTATATAAAGAAAGTGACGTGTTTCTCTTTAGAAGCCAGCGCTGCTGACCGCCACCCGCCATTCGTAAATGTCAGGGACCCGTTGATACCACTTCTTACGGCTATAACGTAACAGGCATCGGAAGGCGTAGTTCGTTTGCGCCCATGGACGACTCTTCAAGTGCGATCGTCGTTGAAAAATCATGCCGACAGTTTACAGAGAGCGACTGCTGAGAATCCGAGAGAAAGTCACGGAAATAATAAACACAATCGACGAAGAGTCGTCGGGTAAGTGGAAATTGGCGAAAGGAATTTTTATGGATAGCAAAGATAATAATATTCATAGGAAATTAGATACGCAACAAGCCTAAAGCCTGTATCACAGTGTTGGAATACAGTGAACGGCCAAGAAGAATGTATTGCGCAAGATAATGGCGGAGGTCTAGGTTCCTTTCCATTTGTGTTTTTTTTTTCAATTCCCCCCCCTATCTTGAGATTGGAGCTGAGTCAAAGAAAAGAAAAAAATAAAAGTTCCAAACCTAGCGCCTAGTTAGTTAACGCCATGGATGATCGGTATGTCAGAAGTCAGTGACAAGATCATGAAAGTAATTCTGAGATCATCAAACGTGCCTTTGGAGATACGACTGTTTGCGAAAGTGCAGAGAAGAATTGTTGAACCTTCGAATATAAGCTAGGGTTATAAGGGGTGTTGATTGTTGAAATAAGATGGGGAAAGTCTAGAGTGCCATTTTAACGTGGGTCTTCTATGAAAGAGGGCTGATACGAAAAAAATATATATATTATTACATATATATATTACAATATAATTATTTGTCGATAATGATCTATAAGACTACACAGCTGGACTATTACTCAGTCAATGGTAGTTTACATAAGCATCGACAAAAAGAGCGTATAATGGAGTATCGTTATATGTATCGAGTGACTGTCCTTAGACAGTCAATAGCCTGACTGAGTGTCACTTAACGAAACGATGAACCTGTCGCGCAGGATTCTCATCTCGCTTGTATTTATTGCTGGTAACGGTGCATTTTGCATAACACTGAGACGAAGAGATAGGCCTAGGACACACGATATCCTGGAGGACGTTGGTAATGGATACGAGTAAAAAAAAGAAGAATGAACAGTGAAAGATCTGTAATTCAGCCTTGGTATAATGCCAATGCAGTTTCAGGATAAATGGTTATCGTTATCCGTTACAGTTGATATTACCGACGGAGCCGGATGGGATACCATACAGAAATTTGACAGAGTAATTATGTAGCGATAAAACAAAAGTCTCTATAACGACAAAAAATCCAACAATAACTAAACGCTCTAACAGATGATTTCCGTTACACAACAAATAAAAGAAATATTCAAACCAAGTAAATATTACCGAACGAATTGAGCGTCGGTAAGGTAGATAGCTAAGTTGGACAAATGGCCGTTAGATGGCAGATAAAGACGAGCGAGAACGAGAAAATGCTTTGGGCAAAAAAGTAGTCACCTACACATTTATTCCCTATGAATGGCCCTCGTGGAATAAGTTTGTCCTTGAGCAGTCATACCGCCATTGCCTCTCATGGTTTATCCCGTGCGTCTACCAGTTGCGCAATGACAATTAATACGACAGTAAAATTCATTGACAGACGGTAAAGAGTTTCTCGCGGAAGATAAGTCAGGATAAGTAAATAAACAGATCGATTTCCAATTGGAGAATGTAGCAACGGGTTGTGTGATGCTGGCTTAAGGATTTCGAAGCGTGACGGCACTTTAATCTCATCGAGAGATAAGGACAGCGCCAAGGGCAGAGGATCCTTTTGGAGGCTGGTGGGGGGATTACTCACTTGAATCCTTTGTCATCGTCAAGACCATTTTGGGAGGCCAATCCGTTACCCTGAGGACCGTTATCGTCTTTCGATCCGTCGAATGGACTCGCAGAACCCTTTTCCTTCTCCTTTTTATCGGCATCCGAGTTCTGCCGACAACAAACCAGATGAAAATAACATACAGATAACTTGTCTTGTTCTTTTTCTTTTTTAGCGAATAACAAAGTATCCGGAAAAATCCTCTTACCAATCTCAGCGAGACAATTCGAGGCTCCAGATCCTTTGGGGTCGTAGGACTCGATCCAAGAACGTATTCCACCATTTTGACTCCAAGACCACCAGTCTCGCTACAACAGAAATAACGTTCATGAGCGTGGTTCCTTATCGATTAAATTTTATATAACTAAACGTGAATAACTGATTGTTAAAGAGTCCTCCTGGCTTCCTGGACGCGAAAGGCTACTCTTTTTGTTTCCTCGAGAAACTACTACCGAGAAATGAGTGGAAAGTCCAAACATATACATTCTTGCATTATCAGTAATAAAGCTCGCGGCACGATACTCTGATTAATACAATGTCCTTATCACTAATTATGCAATACATACATATATAGATATATATATAAACGGCCATTAGTCACCATTAATGATTCCGCCATTGATATCTGCATATGAAATCTCATCACGCACGCGTTTAACTCTAGATCAAGTGAATCGATCACGCCCCCCCGCTGCCCCCTTTGATTGTAATCCACGTGAATCACAGGCACCTATAGTCCCCGTCCACGAGTTCAATATATTTTTTTTTTGACAGGTCGAAAACGACGAAAACGTCAATGAGCCACGTATGGCTTTGCATACGACTTATGCTAGTAGAAAGTTACGTGGATGCATGATTTTTCACTGAAATACATATTTCTCTTTGAGCGGATATTTTAGTGATTTTATGGAAAACCACGTGCGACCTCCTAACGATTTCATTGTATGCGATCTGTCAAAAGAAAAGACATTAAAACTCGTGGACTGACTATAATTCGATATGAACAATTTCTAAACAGTAATAGGATCCTTTAAATATACAAACCTGCTTCTAGGGCTGAGAACTGCACCCTCTGAGGTTTGATGATGGTACCCAGTACCAACCCCAATACGCCTTCCAGTACCCATCGAGATCGGTTGTGAAACTGCATGATCTGAAATTAGCCCAAAAAAAAGGATTTTTTGGTCAATACGCAAGATCCACGTCAAAGAAGTAACTGGCTTAGAGTACATGAAAACAATACAGAGGTTATAAATTTCAAGGGTAGTTTCGACCATCAGCATCACGTGTGAATAATCGATAAGAATTTCAGATATCAGACCATCCCGAGCATCTTCAGTTAGGTTTCCAAGTCCAGGTCTACAAAGCGGTATGAGTGGAATCAGCTATTCGTAGGTACTCAGGGGTGGTTTTAGGGGTTATCAGGAGCCCCTGGGGTTGATGAGTAGGTACGAGCCTGGGCGTTGGGACGTTGCCCCCACCTCTACCGATGCCGGGCGTCTGTCGCCATAGCAACAGCCGCGTTGCACCCATCGCCACGTCGCACACATGAAAACGCGACCAGCCACGATCTGCCCGAAGCGTGCCGTTTAACGTGCGACGAGGGTGCACCAGGTCCAGAGCTTAACCCACGTTAACGGAAAGACATACATAATGACGCATTTCAGTAGCAACATTAAACCCGACTCCTCCTCTTCAGCAAGGTCCAGAGCATCATGGCTCCTGATTCCTGACAATTTTCAATTCCCCCACGTTCCAGAGTATACAGACTCCGACTTCTCTGCGAATGAAGTTGAAAAATAAACAGAATCAAAAAAATATAATTCCAATACCTGAGGTACTCCAGGTCGAATCGCGCCACATCTGGTGGTCTCCCAGGTGTAGTATCCCACCGCCTTTTACACCCCCTTCGTCCTTCGAGCCGCCCTCGTCGACGCCCCATAGCTTTTTTGCCGAGGGTGCGATCTGAAAGCAGAGAAAAGAAAATCGTATAAGCTTCGAACACTTAGCACGGACATGAACCACATTTACGAAATAAACGCATTTTATCCTATCCCCGTCATACTGTGCGTACACGGGCTTAATAGCAGAGCCCGTGACTTAATGCTGCGTAAATTCTCGAGGTTAAACCAGGGGAGGGACACGGTGGAAGAAACCTAGTCCAACGTCAACTTATAAAACCCAACCCTAGAAACAATGTCCATTGTGTGGCAAATGGTTGAACTACAGTCACCGGGGGTATTAGAGCAGGGGTACCACTCAACGGCATTTATGCGCCTAGCATTTATACCAACAATATGAATTTCTCTTTCTATTTTTACTTCCATCCTCTATCTCTTCCCTCCATCGTCTTCCGTATCAACAGAATCAAAATGACTCCTGGGGGCATTACGCGTTCCTGGCCAGAGTATTAAACGGCGAAGATCGACCTTTCGACCTCGGTAGACAAAATAAATAAAAAAATTCTCCAGATCCATCCTCACTAGTGATAGACACTGTATTTTCTAAACTACACGATAAGATTACAGTTGCTCTTCCCCCCCTCTCTCTTTATCCCCTCCCCGCTCCTTTTCATCACTATATTCATCTTTCTTCAAGCTATACCCAATATCACGAAACACTCCGATCCTGACCTCACTCGTAAGGCAGGTCAGTGACGCAATGAGCCCGACTCCTTTTTTTCGCATAACCAGAAAAGTTAATGATATACCCGCGCTCTCTTATTATTATACAAGGAGGCGCCGTGGTATCAGTCAGAGTGGCAATTACTTGCGAATATCCCTAGAGTCGTAACGAATGGATACGGTTCGACTGGTTTAACGTTAAAATCACCAGGTTCAAAAGTGGCCTACGGAGTAAGAGTATTGTATCAACGTAGGACGTAAACAGGCGTAGGCCTGTCTGGTTGTATAGATGCAAGTTATGCATTCGAGATTGCATAAGGTTGCAGCAGTGCAGCCGTTCGGCATGGGAAGAACGTAAGCCGGCGATTTTCTTCATGGAAACTGAGCCGCGAGTATATAATTCTACTGGGTGGGACGACGTCGTCGACTCCTGGTTGAAACGACGGTTTCCTCGTTTTCTGGACATCTCCGAAGAGAGCGATTAAGGGGGAGGGGGAGAGGGGGCAGAAACAGAGAGAGAAAGTGGAAGGCAACGCCGGGGAGAGTCCGCGGTAATTTTCTCGTTTCCGACTAGAATTTCTCGACGCGAGAAGAAACGCGAGGGAAAATAAAATAAAAATGGCCGCTCGATGAACCGAAGCCTGTAAAAGCAGCAGCTCTTTTTTTATTATTTCTGCTAACTTCGAATACCCTGAAACGTTCATAGGGATTTTATTAATTTTCGTATTCGTTAACCGTCAGAGTTTCGTTTATTATTTCCTTTTTTTGTTATACGTGTAAAGAGAATGGAAAAAAAACAATTCCCTATAGAAATTTCAAAACGAATGTCCATACCGAGATAACGTATTAGAATATATAGGGGCGTCCATGATGGATTCTAGTAAAGTGAACTGTCAATGATGCATTTTGGTCAGGAATGAATTCAATGGTCGATCCCCTCCAGGAGATTCGTCCCCTGCTGTTTCTGTTGGTATCAAAAAGGTAGCGCGTGGCGCCACGATAAAAAATCCAAAACTGGTCCCTCCCCTCCCCCTGCCCGCCATCATTCAGGCAACCGGTTAGAAATCCTATGGGAGAAAAGGTGTCTCCGACAAAACTGACTGAACGGTCTCGTAGCGGTCAAGAGTATCACGGACAGTGATTGAGAGGACAAAAAAAGTAGGAACCAAAATTACCGAAAAACGAAACTGACGTAACCCGAAAGAATTAGAGGAAAAAAAGTTATTCGCCCCTGAACACGGCACTGCAGCAGTCCCACTGCATAATGATAAAATTAGCAGGCAGCCGACGTTGCGTTAATCCCGACAAAGACGTCAAAAGTCGACTAGAAATATAATTTACGGAAAGTCCACGAGATCGACGATTTTCTTATCTAACGACAGATCCATTAGGAGGTAAAAAATCGAAAAAGAAAAAATTCACTGAAAATATCATCAAACTCGATAATTCCCATAACGCAGAAGATTCTCCGAAAAATGGTCTGATAAAAATCGTCCAGGTAATTCCGGACGATAATTAGATTAAAAACAACAACAACAACAAACGTCATCGTCAGATACAGAAACGAACGATTATCGAAAAAAAAAACCGTTCGAACAAGACGCAAAGGGACGTTTCGTTGCATAAAAATTAATAAAAGTAAAGGGAGATACCAGAAATACATGCTCGGGCCAGCTGGGTACACCCGTGATGCCCATGTCAATTGAGGTTAGGTTATCCGTGGAAGAGGGTAAGGTAATCTTGAGGTAAGGTAAGGTAAGGTAGGGCCGGCTCGGTCAGTCGGGGGTTGATGCCGGGCGTATCGACCGCGTCGCGGCGACGAAGCGGCCGAGCGACGGAGACGGCGTCGCGGCTGGTCGTCGGCGTCGGTGCGATGGGAACGACGACGTGCTCGCTACAGCCTCTGCGTTTCTTCTCGCGGGATACACCCTGTCGGTGACAGTGGTGGGTACCGGTATAAAGGAGAAGGGTTGAGACAGCGGTACGAAGTAGTCAAAGGGACAGAAACAAGTACAGAAACATAAAAAAAGAGATACCGTATCACGGTACCATAAAAGGGAATAAGGCAAAAGTCAAAAAAGGGGTGGAGGGGAGAGAAAGAAAAATAATAAAATTTCCTTGTACAGTGAAGTATTACAAAAACCCGTACAACGGGTACGGTACAAGTACCAGAGACGGGTAGCAATGAATTTATAAGTACGGAGAGAAAGTGCTAGGCAAAAGTACTCCACTAGAAGTATGCGCAGACAGACTGTTCAGGTGTACAGTGTGTGTTAACGTATCCCGTCGAAGGAAGTTAGTAGCAAGAGGTTATAGAGATAGATACTGGCAGGAGAGTATACCTGAAAACATTACTGTACACGTTGTGTGTACATATATATATATAGACAGTATAAGGTGACGTATAGTTGCGTATAGAGACGTGGGAGTTCTAGCTGGTGGTGGAAGCTGCTGCCACGGGGCCACCGACCCTCCCCAGGTCCCACTCGGGTCACGGCCACTGTCCTCCGGAGTAACCGGAGCGGGCCGCGAGACGAGCAGAGGAGCCGGGGGGGTCCTCTTTCTATGACCGTGTAGTTAGATGTTTTTTACGCACAGGGAGAGCTGGCTACTTAGAGGATGCTGTTTTATCTGTGGAGTTTTTAAGAGGAGTACTGGGGTACTGTGTTACCGGTGAGATAGAACGTCGGCGAGTACTGTGAGAACGAGAGAGACAGAAAGAGAAAGAGAGGGAAAAAAATAGAATGAAACAGAACGGATCAACCCTTCATCTTAATACCTCTTTCCACCACTTCCGTCGAACGCGAAAGAATCTTCGCGCAATCCAGGATACGAAGACACTGCACGAGAAGGGAGGCAGACGTGCAAAAAAAAATTGCAGGAAAAAAATGCACCTTGAGACTATTTCTTCTTTTTTCCAAAAATTTCGAGCTTTTTTTTATTGCAATTTGCTTCACGAAATCCCAAGTGTCTTCGTTAGGTACAAAATTTACACTGCACGGCTTATTCCGTCTGGTACCGTAGCGTCTCTGTCACCACCATAGTTCTTCTCTCTCTTTCTCTCTTTGTTTCTGGTTCCTTATCCTCCTCTTCCAGCACCACCGCCACCGTGAACAATTCCCGCGTATAGCAAACCGCACAAAGAACGCATATCGCCGAGAGCGCAAGAGCCACGAGCCCTTTCCCGTCTTCTTCTGAATATTCCCTCGTAATTGTTTATCACCGGGGCAACCGTCACGAAATATTCAAAAGCTATAGAAGGAGGTTGTCGTACCAGCTACAAACAATCTACCCTGTAGTATACTCTACGAAGACGTCGCCTTATCGGACGATACCTGGCAGCAGTCTAGATTCACTACGGAGGAACATTCAGACAGTATCTACCGTGACGACCATCAAGTACGAAATTTACCAAAACACATGCACTAACCAAAAAAAACCATACAAGCAGGTACGCAGTAACCTCCAAACACAGAGATCGATCTGCAGTTATTCTGAAAACCGAATACACGAGGATAAAATAAATTACTCAAAATCAATAATCAATAATCGAAACGTTGACCTCTTCCTCTGAGCAAAGGCCACCGGTTAATGGCGGTTTGTCGTTTGCACGAATCCCGTCGCGTACCGATTTCGTGATGGAGTATCGAATAAAAAGAATTATAATAAAACAAACAAAGTCCCACCGTCAAAATTCAATGTTTACGTAAATATAACGTCAAAGGCAGAGAAAAAAAAGAGTTGCTTTCGTGCCAGAATGACAGTGTAAGATAAAGAGACGTGCGTTTGGCCGTCTGGAAGATATTTAGCGCGACTGCAGCGCCGCGTTTCAGTTATCGGAACTAAAGTCGCAAACAAAGCCACGTGGGATCGACAATCGGTATTCGTGTGACGTCTTGAATAGGACTTGTCAAATGGACTACGTTTTAAACTGTATGACAGTAGAGAGCGATGCGTGCAGACGTGAAATTTACAGACGATAATAATAACAATGCTCAGTCCAACCAAGTACGAAGAGTAACGCGTCGAAATATGTAGATTGAAATCCCTAACAATGAATATGTAATCCCGACTCCCTCGGGAAGAAGTATCGCGATGAGATGCAGTCGAGAGAGAAAAGAAAAATGCTCATATGGTAACGTACAGAAGCGTCGTTAGTCCTGACGTTAATTGTGAGACGAGGTCAGAGGTCGATGACTACTAAGAAGGAAAAAAAGTCTCAGACAATTATTGCGATAAGCGACAGAAAAAGGTGACAGAGCAACACTTCACGAAGATCCACGTGTCAGTTATTGATCCTTTGACTTATGCGACACTGATGAATTTTAAGGAGAGAAAATTTTTCGAAATTTTCTTTACAACAATCCCGAATAACGATCTGACGCGCTCAATTACTTTGATGTACGCCTGTGTATATATTACAGTGGATAAGGTGCATGATACTGAGGAGGCAAGGAGGGAGTTATGAAAAATTGTCATAAAAAGCTTTGAAGAAGATGAGGGAGAAAAGAAAAAAATTTTCCTCGATTATTACCGACTTTTCCGGTGGCGATGGTGCGCGCGGCAAACAGCTGTTGTTTGCTTGGGCAATGTTTATCGCCAGGACAACAATGATCCGGTACCATATATCGTAGTCAGGGGTTCTCAAAATGTACCGGCAAGGTTTAACGACACGACGGAGAGATGAAAAATGGTTGGTTAAAAAAAAGAAGCTCCAGAGGAAGCTGTTTAATAAAATTGATAAAATCGCCAAAAAGCTTCTCACGGTACACCACGGGACAAGGTTAAAAGTTAATTTCGCCAAACAGTAATTTTTGGAGGAAAAGAATCAATAAAATTAATGTACAAAGTAAAAAAAAACGAGTAATTTGATAGAGGTTCGAAATTGCCATAAAAGTAGAATTGAATGACGTCCTTAATTAATATAATCCCCAAAAGATAATAATAATCAAATTTGGGGGGGGGGGGGGATCGAATTACCGATATCCATTGACCAATATCCCAGTAACGATTCGTAACCCAATAAGGGGTGGGATTGCTCCAAAAAGATCATACCAAGGGATGAAACAGTGGATCCAGATACACCATATAATATCATGACGCCAGGTAAACGTCTCGTAAGAACAAAACCACCAGGTATCCTTGACCAATTTGAGTTTGACGTAAATAACGTTCGCGTTACGCGAGAAATACCGTGAGCGAGTTGGCAAAAAAAGAAGGGATAATATATAAGAAGCGATAAAAATTTTTATGGAAACCAGAGAAGAAAGGTGGAACCTTGGATAGCCGTGGAGAGTTTCCTAAGGCAGCGTGTGTCAATTCCTCGATCGACCTTTCCCAAGCCAAGGTCAATTTGGAAATAGCCACCTGTTACGGCCAAGAAAGGATGTATAGAAGGAAGTCGACGAGAGTTAGGCAAAGGATTTATAGACTTCGTCCTTATCCCTTCCACCCTGATACCCCAGCTATCAGCCAAGAGTAACGAAGGACTACTATAGGTACCAACAGACAAAACAACTAAACGCACGTATAAGGGGCACCAGTGAAATTGGCCAGGACCTGAAGGACTACCTAGTGCCAACAAAGGACAGCCCTGAAGCATCGCGATGAACCACGGGGAAGACGGAATGAGTCACAGCAGAAATCGATATTCCTAGTCGTACCTACTACATATACATTGCCCCGTTCTCTTTCAGTGAACGTATGAAACTTCCTGTATACAATTTGGATATTCAGAAAATAAAGAAAAAAAACAAGCGAAATACTATAAGCCTAGTAGAGAACCTAACCTCAAAATTTACAAATTGCTACGCAAAAAAGAATCCAGTTAGGAATACATACGTACTCTTAAATACACAGTAGAGCGTATCCGATTCAAGTTCCCGAATAAAGACAGAGTACGCGAGTGAGCGACAGTCGCAAAACTTCCACGTGAAAACTCCGGGTAGCGAGCACGCACGAAGAAGAAAGGTAAAGGAACCCGTCGAGGAGCACGAGGATAAGAAAGGAGAGTAGGTTGGTTATCGGGTTGGAAGGTACGAGCCTACGAGAGCGAAGAAGCAAACGCTGGTCACAGGACCCGACGGGTGGAGTATGTATATCCGGTTTGTGGGCAGGTATACAAGGTCGAGAACATTAGGCCTTGTTCACAAGCGCGAGAGACGTTCGGCTTCCTTTTTTTCATCGTTTAATAGCGTCCATAGTTATCCGTCGGATACGGAATTCAGTGTCAACGGCTGGCACGGAGAAATCCTCGTGACGATCCGCGGGCAGGAGTGAACGCAGAGCGTAGAGAATTGGACAGGATGCGAGTGAAGGTGGAGGAGAAAATGGCGGCGGAGCTGAAGGAAGAAAAAACAAAATATGTATAACAACGTCCAGCGAGATAACGTGAAAGGGAAAGGGACTCTGACCGCAAGTAACAAATACGTTGTGTACGCTGTGGCGTGAGAGCAGAATGAGAATGTTTAAAAAAGAGAAAAAATGAAAAAAAATGACAATTTACGCACGACTCTTTCATACGTGCATATATTATGTAACGAAACGAACCCAGTGAACAACCCCGCTCACGTTCTGTCCTCACGCATATATAGAAGAAACGAACCAAGGTTGTCACCTTCCATTGCGATTCGATCAGACGCCCAGACGCGAAATATTTATCGCGCGAGAGAGTCAGCGTTGATTAAATTATTATTACGGGGCACTAGAAGCGGTGGAGGGGGAGGGGAGAGGGAGGGGGGAAGGGCGCCGAACGAATTATTTATAACTATTGTCACTCCCGAGGAAGAGTCCTCCAAGCGCGCGTCGGCCTCCTTCGAGGATTCTGCCGTGGTCTTCTTTATATAGGCGAAGAACGGCGGAGCTGGCAAGTGCGATGTGAACGCACCTTAATCCAAACAATAACCTCCAACACTGACGTCCATCGCGCTTACGTGTGCTTATATTTATAACAGAGACGAAGAGGAGTTTGGTCTTTTCATGTGTGTCCAGAGTGCCAGAGGGGAACGAAGAGGAGGAGGAAGAAAGTGTCAGGCTGTCGTCGTGGGCTCTTTCTTATCCTGGCTGAAGGTAAACAAAAGCAAATACTGAGGATAGAAGAATACAATAAAAATATTGCAGAGATTCGTCCCTGGGATTTTCGATATTGGACGCTCGAGTAACGAATTGAAATATTTATCCGTAAGCAAACAAAGTTTCCGTCGAATCTTTGACAGGTGGGCGTTTATTCAAAATTTGGACTTTTTTCAAACAAATAAAAAAATTATGGAGGCACCAAAAACTTCTCAGGAGTCACTCCCCAACGGAAATGGATTCTCTTGGAATTACAGATTTTTATGAAGCTCGGCGTCCACCAACTCCATGCAAAGAAAAAATACTTGTCAAGGTGTCAACTGTCGTTGAATGACGCAAAAACAGAATAATAGTATAACAAGTACTACGTTAAGTAGAATGAGAAAAGATAATTCGACGTATATACGCGAAATGGCAATCGAACGTGAACATCAAGAGATTCCAAAGAAATAAACAGCAAGATTAGATATCAAGAGATTGTCCTTCCTTAGCTTGATATTCATACGTATTCAAGAGATATATATAAGAAAAACATAAAGGGATGTCAAGGAAGTTGACGTTCAACATTGAAGAGGTCAGTAAAGCGAAGATACGACTGAAGATACTCAGATGAGCAATGGCCAGGTATTATCAGTATGAAAAAAAGAGATAGGCCCAAGAACGAGGGAAAACTAGTGTAATCCTGAAAAGTGACGATGAACAGCAACAATAAATAAAAAACAGTCTCTCCGTACCAAAGAAGAACGTTTCTCCGTTCCTTTTGTATGATAAAAAAGAAAAACAAATAACGGGGACAACAGCCAGTATTTTCATGCTCCGAAGGAAAATCCGCGAACGTTCTGAAGCAATGATTGCAACAAGCTAAAATGGCACGTGAAGTGAAAAAGGAGACTGCGAAAAATCAACATAACCATAATGAACGAAGAGTAATCACCCAGAGCATCGGAGGATCCATGGTTGAAAAGGGTCGAAAAGCCAATGGCGAGAGAGCGGCAGTAAATATGGCGTCGTGGGGATCCATTCGATGGACAAGAGAGAATCCATAAAGAAAACAAGAGAGTGAGTGTGTGTGTGAGAGAGAGAGAAAGAACCATAGTGAATAAAATTAATAAAGCCCGATAATCGACAAGCAAAACATTCCCACGTAACATAACCTCAAAATGACCATCAGCGAATTTCGCCAACAGTTTTACAATTTGAAAAAAAAAAACCTCAAAGGATTTTCATCCAAAAACACGACACGTTACCCTACAAACGATACAATTTCCCAAGATTATTATCAGTGACGTATGAATAATTGAAAATAACAAAATATATAAAAACTACACGATGAATTGTACTGTCGTATCTAAATACCATATCGGCACCCAGGTCCTTCATGTCGCAGTAGAGAAAAAGGTCCCCCGGTGGTTTCATCCAGTCGCCTGTGTTAGCACCCTGGCCGTATCCCACGCCGAAACTCTCCACCGTCTCCAAGGTTCTCTCACCCCGCGTCGTCGAATCCGTGAAATTCACTGTTAACCCCGTGCCCGGCACACGGCACTCGGCACCCGCCAGAAACACAACCACCACAGGGAGAAATATGCACAGCGAGAGGGAGAGAGAGAAAGAAAGAGATCTACGCGTATTCCTTGCCGTATGTTTCACAGTAAAAGAAGAAGAAAAAAAAGGAAACAAACAAATATTCACCAGTAATAAATATTCCACCGTTAATCCAAAAGAATAATATTAAAGGGAGTACGGATTAAAACGGTACAATCGAATAACACCGCGCACCACCTAATCAAATTCAAAAAATATATATACACATATATATATATCCTCAAGTATATATCCGCGGCTGACGATCCGTCAATTGATAAAGGTATACCGAGTCCGATCGTAGATACACCTCGCGAGTTTCTCGTGCGTCAGAAACGACGCGGGGCGTCGCGACGACGTTCGGGGCGCGAACGCCTGATTAACCCAGCACTGCCGAATATATATTTCTCCGCGAAGAGGAGGCGAGACTTTCTTCGGCCGAGCACGCCAGTGATCCTCTATTATCCTTTGAGCACTGTCCGTAGGAGGAACTGACAATTCCGATTATCGTTAATTAGTATCGGCACCGACGTTCCTGGATATCGGATACCACGAGTATTACAACACTGCCAAGCGATAGTAGACAGCGACAGTACTATCGACAATAAGATATTTAGTATCGGTGTATTTATACGGCGGAGTTGTCAAAGAAGACAAGTAAATAGGCATCGATGCGGTCTAGCTGGTGGGTAGCGTCAGCTCCGTGGCTGTCAAACTTCACTGGGCAGAGCGTGTAGCTTCCCCTGGCGCTGGTATATGCACGACGAAAAACACTGGCTTCGAGTAGCACCCAGGGTACGTATGTAATGTCCGAGGTAACGTGGTACGAGGACGAGGACGACGACGACGAGGAGGACGATGACGACGGATACGAATAAAAAGTCCTCGGCGTTAGTAGTTGAGTTCGAGCGTGTCTCTCTCTCCTTCTTGGTTTTATTGAAAAATTGCAGGGGGGCACGACGCACAGAGACACAGCACAGCAACCGCTATTTACAGGAAGGTTCTCGAGCCGCGCGTTCGATTGCGTGCTACTCACGTCCGTTTTGGCATCGCGACGCGGCGTCGTCGGGCGCTAAACGCTCAGCGTCGAGAGTTCGTCGAATTTCGTTAGCCGGCCTGCTGGATGGAGACTGCCTCACGGCGAAACAAAGAACGACGCTCGATGGAGGCGCCGTCTGGCGGTACCAATTGGTAACCTTGCTTCGTTCATCCCCACCAAACAACCGTACGACCAATCGGAACGGACCGCCGTCGTCGATCTACCTTTGCGTTCGCTCCGCAATGTCCTCGTGAAAATTTGACGCGCACCCGATATACATAAACCCTGGTGCCCCGTCGTTGCTACTACAGAGACTCTACCTTTCCCTAGACATTAGAGTTATACTTTCATGAATCCTGCAACGGTGAGTGAGTCGTTTTCTGTCCTGTTTACTCCGCGACATAGAGGTTATGTCGTGTATCCGTTACAGAGAAGAGAGAGAGAGAGAGAGGGAGAGAGAGTATTCTCATTAATAGCTGAGCTAGAATACAGCTTTTACGAAGTTTCCTATGCTTTTATTTTCCTCACTGATCGAAAGGTGCCACAGGACTTCCTGTCTACCTTGTTGCTCCGTTTCCGGTTAATCCACGCCTTAACCTTCCCTTGGTCAGGGGTCACTGATGATCGTGTTAGCCTGGGTCTTGTTCCTATAGTAAACACTGTCGTAGACTCTTATCAGCTATAGCTGTGTGAGCTAAATTAAGCATTGATTACGATCCAAGGCGGAAGAGACGTTTACGACGCTTGTTTCTTGGGGATTTCTGATGCGCGGACTACGCGAGTAGTTGGAGTGACCACCGCTAGATGGAGACTTGAAAAATAACGTAAAAATAGAAGAAAAAATTGTAATGGATGAATCAAGGAGCGAGTACTAAGAAAGATTACTGGTTGAGTCATTTTCAGAGTCGATACCCCCTCATAGAGCGATCATCATACGCAAACTGGCAACTGTATTGATACCAGTTGAAAATCATCAATGACACGATGTATTAATTGCACAGTAAATCCGTCATACAGTACTAGCAAGTACCACCTCTGCAGGAGCAGACTATAATTTCATCCAGAACCCAACTATACCGAACAACGAGTATCTCCTGCATTGACCAGAGTCAGGATACCGACGACGAGTACTTAGTACGACACCAATAAAAGGTACAGAGTCTGCGAGAAAAAAAAAGAAAAAGCCAAGGTATCACACTTGTGCTTTCCACGAGTTCTGAGAACTCCATTGTCCGCTTCCTGATACAACAGGACAGGTAGAGGAGACAGAACTCCTCGCAGTAGACGCGATAAACGCGACCGTGCCTCCTGGTGAAGAACTCGATCGCATAAATAATAAAGTTGAAGATACGCGATACGCGTCGCACGAAGTACAGTATACAATATAGTAAACACACAGCAGTCTCTCGCTTTCCAGAAAAGTTCGCAATCACCGAACAGTGACGTCGGGACGCTTATAGACGTCAGACAGCTAATCGACGCACCCGCGTAGAAAAAAAAAAATACGCATTGGCTAAAATCGTAACGCATATGCGAACCCGTTCGACGGAGTCGACTTGAGCGAGGCTTTATAGTAAAAGCGGGCTTATTATAATGATCAAAGGAATGATACCTATATTATTGGGTATAGGAGCGTCGCGATGCTCGGCGTCCCACGTTTTGTTTCCGCAGGACAGAGCGCACGTGGGAGCGCGACCGAGCGCCGCGATAGAAATATAAAAGTAAACGGCTCGACTGACTTGGCGTATTCGCGCGCACCCGGCGGCGCGAGTGCTTCTCGCGTAGCGAAGGTCACTGCCTCGAGTGTTGAGGAGAGAGAATGAGAAAGAGAGAGACAGAATATATATATAAGAGAGAAAGAGAGAGAGAGAGAGAGACAAACGTCATATATATATATATATATATATGCACGCACGCACACACTAACCTAAGGCCGAGGCTGCCGCTTGCGCTTGCCAAACGGCCAAATTCTGGCCCTGACATGATTCTGCGGAGGCCCACGCGTCACGGCCCGGGCCTTGCCGGGGGGTCCTGCTCCGATTGGTTAAATTTGCACGGATTTTGCAAATTCTCTAGAGGCTTACCCTCCAGACACGTTCCACGTTACTGTACATTGTAGTCACGAGATCTCTCAGACTGGCAGATTTTCAATGAGAATTCGCAATTCCTAACCGAACTCCATCGGCGGCACTTGGACTTCCCCCTTTTCTTTTCTTTTCTTTCAATCGGATTTGTTAACCCTGGTTGCCCGGCGTGGGCGTAGGTAACACGGTAAAAGCGAGACTCTACAGGGCGTTTCATCTACGGCGTTATAGACCCCATTGAGATATGCGTGTCGATTTTTGATATGGGAAGATTCGTTTCCTTTTACGGCCTGACGAAGGAACATTCTCTTTTGAAGAATTCTACTGCACGCTCCTACGGACATCCTATAACGCAGGACTTTGATCTCGAGCCGTTGCTTGCGTCCGACAAAATAATCTTGAATACGTCACAAGTCTGACGAGTCGTCGTCGCCTACGTCATGGATACGTGGTTATATCGTAAAGGACGCTGTGGCTGGTAACGTATGACAGTGGAGGGACTTGTACGCTATATGACGTTGAAGTAAACGAGAAAAGAGATTTCTTGTTCTATTTTCTCTGACGAGTGGAATCTCTATTACTGACGTGGAGACGTGGACGTGGACGTGGACGTTTACCTTTTTGCATGAGTCCTAGTCTTTAAAAATAAAGAATAAGACAGCAAAATAACAATGAAGAAAGGTAGGTTCGGGTTGAGCTAGCTCCTCTGGCGGAATTACGAAATATTTATGAGCAGTATGTTTGTCACTGAAGTGACGCGGCGAATCCTTAAGGTTGGTTTGTATTCTATGATGTATGCAGTTGTGAATGGCAGCCTAATCTTCGAGCGGAGAACATGGGTGCAGTACGTTGCACATGGGTGAACGGAGTCCGGAGGTTGATTGTGCATCTATCCAGAGCAAATTTTCGTGGGCGATCGAAGACACGTAGGTTAGGAGCGGCGTGGGCTTTTATGGGTTAAGCCAGTTTATGTATAAGATGCGTGGTTATTAAGTTTGCCTGTATGAATTGAGCCACCTGGAATTCGTATTCTTGATACGCGAGATTCGAATTGACAGTGCCATCTATACTCTGTTTCCTTTACATTGGATTCGATAACGACCTTCTGAATTCGCAGGAAGTGACGGCGTCTGATTTCAATTTCCGGTTAGTGTAAAAATTTGACGTGGGTTCGAGGAACGTGAAAATAGTCCTTGAGAAATTGGACTATTTTTCTCTTGAGCAACCACCAATTGAGAAATGCCATTTCGTTTGGTAAAACGGACGTTTCATGTTCGATTTTATAGTTGGTGCCTATTATGGGAAATTTTTGTACTCACCTGGCCGTTTCTGTATTGTTGTTGTTGCTGTTGCTGCTGCTGCTGCTGTTGCTGCTGTTGTTGTTGCTGTTGATGATGAAAGAGGGCCACCTGTTGCTGAGCTGTCATCTGATTGTTTAGGTACACAAGATGCTCTGCAGCTGGTGCTCCGCTCTGGATATAAAATATGAAGAAAATAATTAAGAAGGAAATTAATATTTTTTCTCTTTCTTGCAAAAAAAATAGGGAAACATATACACAATCTTGTGTCCATTTACATTAAGAAATTATAGATAATCATGGAGACCAAGAAAAGTATTATCACGTGTATCCCATATCATGAATCTGTAGATATAGGTGTGTGGTGTGTGTGTATATATATATATGTAGAGAAAAGAAATATGGTAGGGGGATGAGAACCAGTAAGGCAACTTGCAAGGATGCCAACTAAATAATACAGAAAACCCGCTTTTACCAATAAAGAAAAATCATTCTCCTCGCTATGTGCTTTGGTATGGTGCGACAGTTAAGTATTGCCATTTTTTAAAGTATATTTACCTTAAGTTGCATGGGGTGTATCTCATAGGGCAGGTGAACATTGTTCATTGCTTGAAGGCCAAGCTGTTGTGGTTGGCTCTGTTGCGGCACTCCCAGCTTAGTCATTGGATACTTCCATTTGTCGTGGTTCTGGAACCAATTGGTAAGACATAATAATATTACTACTATCCAGTCTTGTCGATAAAGCATATAGCAACATTTCCATTCCGATACTAATTTATTAATGATCATTCGCTACTGTTGCGTACCACTGTGTCAGAGCTATTTATTAAAAAGTAGTCGATACTTACATTATCGATAATAGCATCATCTGCCAAAGCCCAGGGTCTGGGCGGTTGTTTTGTTTGAAAACTGGAGGGTTGCGCGTTAAATTCAGGCTCAGTCGGTCGTTGAAAAACATAGCTGACCATGGCATCGTCTTGAGTCCTAGCGACTCCCATTTGATGAGTTTGTCCAGGTTGAATACGTATTCCATCTCCACCAGCCATAACTTGAGCACACTGATCAGCCTCCTACAATAATGAAAGTCCTTAGAACAAAACCACCAAGCCTCGATACCTCCAAACAATGACTCTCTCGCAATAACCTCCATAATTACACTATAACCAAACTAATCAAAACCTCGACCAAAATCCCAACAAAAATCCTCCCTGAATGCTCGCAACTAACCTCAAGATTGAAAAAGAATCGAAATTTCATGACTTCTCAACAAAATAACGAACTAAGAACGTGCGACATTCCACGATTGGAAACAAAGGCGTCCACAGGACGCAAGCAACGTGCACTCCCATGTTACTCCAGAGCTAAAACCCCGCGTATTAATGAACTATGAAAAGAGGAAAACCATTTTTCCACAACCAGAAATTCTCCAGGAACCAAATGCAAGATGCAAACCAAGGATAGAACAATACGTACAGTGGGTATGTGACCGTTGGCAGAGGGATGGTGCAGCTGTATGGGGGGTGCCGGCTCGCCCCCACCGCCGGTGCCGCTTCCCGCACCGAGCCACTTCATGTTCCTGTCAAGTACACCACTTCGCAGAATAGGAGGTATACCCTCTCTCCAAGGATGCTGTCACCTCTCGCTGACGGCGTCCGGATGGTGCCACACGACGTCCTACGTAGAGATCATGTTCCTCGCTTGGCTAGCATGACATCTCGCTTTCCTCGGCAATGCGAACCGACCAGTCAGTTGAGACTCAAGAAAGAGAGCGCCACTCGACAGCAGAGCAATGGCAGGATGATACCCGGCGCGCCGCCGCCACCGGATTTTTGACAACACTCGTAGGGAACACAAAGGCAGAGCCCGGATGCCGAGTACACTGTATAAAAGCGTGTACACTCACCCTCCTTTATAACCTTACTTTTAAGTCGTAACAATGAAAAACGAGTCTCGCACGCCCTAACCCAGAGTAAACCAAACGAATTTCACAGACACCAGAAGACGCGGTCGAACTAAAGAACTACTAGGAACAAGTGCAGAACTGTCCCTTCGTATTTAGCCTCTCTCTTTCCTTCACGATTAACCGTTTCTCTTGTTGCTCTTCCTGTACGTTGCTTACGTGCCGCGAACAACAGTAGGCAGAAAAGAATCAACTAGGGTTACCGATTCTCCGAGTTCCTCTCTCGGTCTCTCCAATTATTTTCTCCGAGTCTTACACGTTTTTCTCCCTTTTTTTTTCCCTCTTCTTTCTTTTCTTTTCTCTTAACCGACCGAGCACGGACGCCCCTCTTGTGTGCAGGCCCTCACTCCTCGCCGAGACGAACTTACGATTCTGGGGGGTTAACTATATAATATACTCACTTTGTAAAACTAGCCTTAAATACACTATTCACACGTATATACAGCCGGGTACAGGTACGCGACTCGCGTCCACCGGCATTCGCGTTATTCGCGTGCTAGGATGCAACGCGATTTCTACTACCAGGGCCAGCTCCGCTCTCGACACTCGGCTAGAAACGGCGGCTGCCAACTGCCGACATTTTTCTTTTTTGCCGATGCGCACGCGCCTTTCTCGCCAATATATGTATAATTCTCTCTCTCTTCTCGGACCTAGTATATATTACAGGTACAGTCAAAGTATAATATAGCATAGCATAATACGGTACAGTACAGTATACACCATACTGTATATTTCGCATATCCTACACAGCCTGTTCCTTGTCTCCATAGAAGAATCCTCAGCGGTTCTCCAGTCCGTTCTCTTGGTTCAGCATAAATGCAGAGGGTGGCTTTTGTATACTCTGAATTTGCAAACTCCTCAGGACACAAAATATCTCCTGACGGTCAATCAGCGCTTACCGATCACACTGAGAGGTACAGCTACCTGGGGAATTGTGGTTGATCGGTTGTGTAGAGTATACAGAATCACTAGAATTTTCATCACGTTACACAAGGTTATATTTAATAACTTTCTTTTGCGACGTCTCCTACGGGAACGAGCGCGCCGATTAATTCATAAGGGCGCTCAACTTCCCTATCTCATTGTCTCTCTTGTAGGTATTCTTAACAGTCCAAGTGGTTTTTTTCTTTTGCGAGCATCAACGACGATGCTTCCCTCGCAGAAGGGTTTCGAGAGGGAATGCCACCCTGTAACGGGGGACAGAAGGACGGGTTTAAGGTACGGGATGTAGTAATAATCTAGGTGGCTAGTAGTGCGCTGAGGTTTGAGGTCGACGACGTTTCAAAACCTGAGCCTCGTTTATACAAGAGCCAGCCAACGTATATTCCCTAGGGGTTGGCCCTTTTTCTTTTCTCTTTACAAATCGCAATCTCCTTATCCTCATCGTCCTTCCCTTTTCTCTCTTTCTCGCAGGACAGAAAACGCTTCTAGAAAACAAAAGATAGTTTCAAAGTCAAAACGCAGTTTGTGCTCAAAATTTTACCAGCTTCTCGTCCTTTGACCCTTACACTTCGAAATGACCTCGATAACACCCAATGCGACGGTAAGAAAAGTATTTAATTGAAAAGTCGAAAATCCAGCAGCATTAAATTTTTTTCTAAAAGAGAGAGAAAAAGAGAGAGAGAGAGAGAGAGAGAGACAGATACAGAGAGAGTCACGATTCAACTATAATATATATATATACTACTCAGGTAAAAAATATCATAAACCTCTCACTGGTGTTTTCCAAAAACGAAAAATCTGCTATTTCATTTTTTTTCTCTTCGTCGTCTCCCATAATTCTTGTTTTTCTTTCATCGTTTTTTTTTCCTTTTCCAGGCTTTGTCGAACACAATTTTTTTCATTCAATCCACACTCACGCACACTCATACACGCATGTATCCACTTCTTAACGCGCGACGTTCACGCAAATATTTCACTCGCAAACGGCGATTAGAAGCCTGCCGTCGTTTAAACGTGTTAAAGGAAACAAAAAAAACTAGCACGATCCTTTTTTTTTTGCTTTCTGTCGCCGATAGGCGAATTCGACCTGGGGCAACTCACGCAAGCCGTCGGTACGAAGATCGTCGTCTACGTGGAAGTACCAAGAGGGATGAAAGAGTTTTCCACATCCTGAGAATGACTACGTATG
>JARQST010000002.1:92260-109197 GCA_030142225.1 Pachycephus smyrnensis | reverse complement strand
GTACGAAGATCGTCGTCTACGTGGAAGTACCAAGAGGGATGAAAGAGTTTTCCACATCCTGAGAATGACTACGTATGCATACATAGATACCTGGGGATACGCGAAAAGGCAACGAGACGTTAACAAAAAAAAAAGAAACAATTCTACAAAGATAACGAAACGGCACCAGGGGACGACAACGCGACAAAGAAAAAGAAATAAGATATCTTGGTTAGGATGCCTCGCCTCTTATCTTGACAATGATATTTGCATAGCTATTATTTAATTGGCTACGATTCGTTAGGGCGGCTTGCATGAATTACCTTGTTGACGACGATACAAATATTATATATATATATGTTTATATATATATTTGTATATACATATAATAATAATAATAATAATAATAATAATATTAATAATAAGTAACTATATAACCTAACGATCTTTCGTTTAATGCTTCAATAATATTAATCATTAAAAATAACTAAAACGATAGAGAAATATTCCTATTGATAACTGTAATCAGGAGTCAGCCGTGTTCGTCTGTCTCGCTTTCATTATTTTTCTTTCCTTCTTTTTCTCCCTTCTTCCTCTCTCATTTGTCCGTTGGGGGTACATTACGCTCCTCATATATGTATATATGCACGTATGTAAAGTATTTACAATTTATTTCTTTCCTTCTTTCTTTCTCCTCTCCTTCTTTTTACTCTTTCGTCGGAATTCCGTGATCGTTTATGGTGTAGGCACTATGGCTTCGGAGGTACGCTAAGTTTTGACGTTAGTGTACGCATCCTTAAGGATCGACAAGGGTGAGAAAGTGTCGTCGGATTCAGGATGCGACCAGCGGTCTGGAGCAGGTCTGAGATACGTTGTAATAATTTTTAATTCTTTTTCTTTCTTTCACCCGTAAATTTTCTATCCCCGTTTTGCAATTGAATTTTTTTTTCTCCTTTCTTTTCTGGATTACACCTAATCACGTATCTCAGATCGGATCCAGGAAGCGACGTCACGACGAGGGACTTCCTCCCGTTGGGATCCTTAATCAGGTCCAGAATAGTACTGTATCCTGGAAATATATCTTAGACGATAATATTAATAATATTAAATATGCGTTTACACGAGACGATAGCCTAGAGGTTTTGCTCAATTATCTTTTTCTTTTTCTTCCTTTTCGCTCTTCGCTTAATTTCGTGTACGGAGCCGGTGAGTTCGTCCCCGTGTTCCTGACTCTAATGACGGATTACAGCTGGGTGCAGCCTTTATGTTAAGCAGACGCGATTATAGGATGGCGACGAGTATTTCCGTAATTCGTTAATCAGTAGCTGCTTGCGCAGATGACGTGATTGATTCCTTTCTTTTTTTTGTTCCCCTCGTGTTACACGATCGGCACAACGCAGTGGAGAGTTTCGTGAGAGAAGGTTGCGTCAGAAATGAAATAAATGTAGGACTAAACAAAAAAAATACATAGCTAACAAAAAAATTGTTCGAGTGTCAAAAAAAATGATTAATCACAAACAAAATACGCGGTACGTGCGAGTCTTTCATTGTTTCCTGTATTCTTTCCTTCGTTTGCTCTAGATAAAAAAAATTACGTAGAAATCGTCAGCGGGCGTGTCCTTATAAAGAAAAGGAGCACCGATAAAAACTTTTCAGTCATCAATATTTTTATAGACATAAAGATCTGTATCGAACTATACGGACTTCAGGAAATTCGCAATAATCTCTCTCTCGGTTGTTCCTCGTCCTCTTTTTCTGTCTCGTTACTTATTCTTTTCACCCAAAAAGGATTCCTCTACGGGATTAACGCGAAGCGCACGGCTTCGTCAATGGCGTGATATGTTTATCCTTGTAGCCCACGGGAGTCGATTCGGTTAACGCAATAGGAAAAATCATGATTCTGAAAAGGTTCGAATTTTCGGATTCGCTATTCAAACAATAATCTTCAGGGTCGACGGGACCAATGGTGAAATTAATGATAATCTGAATGACTGGTTGAGAGCGAAGCGTGAATTCGGTGTCTTTTTTCTTTGTCAGTGGCATTTTAATGTCCCTTTATAGTTGTGGCCCCAGGTTCATAGAGACCCCTCCCTCCCTCCGGAGACGAACTCAGAGATAGATTTAAGAAAAAAAAATTGTGTATCGTTCTGGACGACGAGCACGAGGATCCTAGAAGGAAAAGTCGAAGAGATCCGTGAGGCCTTCCTCGGTGCCCAGGGAGAACGCGTAGTCGTTCTCGGACAGTGGTGGTTCCAGGGACAGGAGAGGCTCTCCGAAATCGAGAATACTCATATCTGAAACAGAGAAATGAAATATAAGAATCACGAATTACGTGATAACAGGAATACAAATAATTCTGTAATAGTTTCAGGGTAAGCATAATCCCAAAAGCATTGTTAATCCTCGATCCTTCTTCTCAGCAAGAATTGATTACACGATATTGAATATACAGAGAGAGGGGGGTCATCCAATTTGAACTGTATGTATAACCTGATAATTTCTATTGGACAATAATTTGACAACGTTGTACAATAGAAACGTAAACACTCTCCGTGACTTTAAATAAACGTAAACAGTTGACGCGCCGTTGCCCCGAAGCTTCTGTATAAACAGTTCTTGAGATTTTCTAACAAACAACATGGCTTCCCACAGTCTGTCAAAACAGTATGCCAGGGTAGGTTATAAATATTTATTAAAAGCAGGGATTGTTCGTGAAAAATTATTTAGTATAGCATTCAAGCATCTTGATCCTTAAGGTAGAGAGTTATGAAAGTGACTGTGTGAAATTCGATCGATCGATCCTCTCCGTAAGATCACCGACACGGGGTTTATGCATTGTTTATGAGGGTGAACGATACTTTTTTTTATTATTAAAAAAAACAACGTACCTTCGCGCGACAATGCTTGATGTTGTAAACCGTTACCTAAGTAGAACTCTGCCTGTGATGTGATCTTCATATGTTAAACACACAAGTCACAGCCAGAGCTCCATCAGGGAACGGCTATCGTCCTCGATCAAAAGAATACAGAGAGTTTCAAAGAAGAAAAGCGACTACTTGTTTGGACGTGGAGAGAGAAAGAGAAAAGAAAAAAGCAAGTCTCGAAACGTTCCTTTCAGAGTCGCCAAACTTCGCACGTTCGGAATTCTAATTGTTCCTGTGAATTTACGATTCCTGAACGAGAGAGACTGGTCTGTGACTGGAAAGAAACGCCTCTGGAAATTTGCCGATAACGTTGAGGTACAACGTGCCGACTAATGGAGGAAGAGTGTAGAAAGAGTTTTTATTAAGAGAACGGAGAATGCGATAATAAAGTGGAAGAAAAAAGAAATGAATGGAAAAGAGGGGAATATAGGTAAATATAGGATGCACTGAGAGGATGAAAAGAAAAAAGAAAAACCATAGCGTGAAATTTCATGCTTAAAAAAAATCTGTTAAACGAAAATAAAGAAGAGTGTGTGAGAGTTATGTGCAGCGATGATACAGACAGTATAGAAAAGCACAAGCGAATGAATTTTACAATAAAAGTACAGAGTCTGAAAAGTCATTACAAAGCTCGTACAAGAATATCATTTCATTGGTAAACGACAACTTTTCAGTCACTGCTTTTCTTTTTCTATGTACACTACATACAAGCCTTAACACTATCGGTCAGTACGTACAGTACGTGACTATTTTATAAAACTAAAAAAAAAGGATAATCCAGTGTTTTAGTGCGTGAAGCATAAATAATAAAAACTTAAGCAAAGTAAAGCGTAATCGGTTGAGCTAATCGGAGGTCACGTTTGCCAAGCACCGGTGATCCCTACCTGGCGTGGTGTTCTGATCCTCTGTCTGAAGTTGGAATCTGCCACCTCCCATAGGACCAAAGTCATCGGATTCGCATAGGAGAGCGTCCCTCATTCCAGCTGAGGAGGTGGTAGGCGTCGGTGTGATCGGGGTACTGGGATCAGGATTAAGATGATCCTCGGCAGAGGGTACAGGTTCCACCTTGACATCACCTCCGCCGACCAGCAGTTCCGGAGGGAGACAAGGCATCGGTGGCATCTTCGTGGATGCGTGGGACGTCGTCGTGTGTCCAGGACTCGGCGTCGTCTTTACTCCAGGATCGTCAGGACACAGGAACACTTCGATCTCGCCGTGCTGCGACCTCATGTGTATCTGGAGCTTTTTTTTCGTCGTTGTTCGAGTAACAAAGGAGAAACAAATAATACAAGATTACATTTTTTATCCTCCTTGTCGCAACCTCAATAGCTGCTTCGTCTTCACTACCTTTGGCTGTCCGAAGGCGTTCACTGGCTGAGGAACGTGGAGGGTCGCTTCCGGTGGTGCCTTCACTGCCATAATTGCCTGATCTCTGTAGACCGAGACTGAACGTAAATCGTGATACGTCACGTAAGCGTATTGCCTGTCTGCGCAGAGTTCACGTAGATTTTTCTCAGCACCGTGAATCAATCTGTCCAGAGTGTTCTCCTTAGCCTCGAGATCGGCAACCTCTCTCCTAAGATCAGCAATGTCGTTCTGTTCGCCCGGCAACTGACCACCCCTGAATCACAAATTATTTTCATGAAAGTCATCGTCCATCTCAGCATAAAATCCCTAATCCAAACTAAGATCAGATTGGACCAAATGAAAAAGAAGAAAAAAAAAGCATTAAATCACACTCACTTCCACTGAATATTATTTTTACTCTTTTTCTCCAAAATACCAATCCCCTCCAGTACGTTTGTGATGTCGTAAATACGACGTTTCTGCACTTCCAATTTCTCTGAAGCCACATTCAAATCCACCACGCCGTCGTGACTGCTCTCCACCAGGTTGATAAATTTCTTCGTGAGCAAACTCAACGACGTGTCGTACCGTGTCCTCTCTACGGGCTTACCTAAGCGAGAAGTATCTATTAAAAACTGTCTTCGACAAATCCACGTAACGCAGATTAGATAATACTTGAAAAATAAGAGAAAAAAAAATCTTTAATTACTCTTCGTGGGCGTGTGACTCGTCAATGAATTCGAACCGGACCTTCTGCGTTTGCCACGTGGAGCCTTAAAGGCTGATTGACTTGGTCCTGTCGTACCCACTTCCAAGTTCAGTCTTCTCTTGACTGCCTGGACCGAAATCTGTGAACATTACAGGAACGAACGTCATTCTAATTTATCTAAACAAAACGCTTAAGTAGTATCAGCTTGTAAATTTTACCTCGGCTCGAGGCGGAGGCTGTGCTGGTCTCCTGGTTACTTGGTAACAGGGTGTCTGTCCATACTGATGATCCTGTAGATGAGGACTTGGCGTTTCCTCGGCTATCCTCTGTGCTTGGACTTCATCCATGGATCCTTCATCTATGAACTCTGTCTTCACTGTAATCAAAGTATTCGTATGAGTGTCATTTATTCAAAATGATCAATGATCGTACAAGGATCTGCAATCTCTTACCCAATTTTGTTTGAGCCATGTCTGGCGTGACGGGTCCAGCAGGATCCTCCAGGATAACCTGTCTTCTGACACGAGGCATCCTGACGGCTTTAACGAATCTGTTGATCAGGAAAGAGAATTAGTGAAGAGGAAGGAAAAGAAATGACAAACAAATGTCATATCTAAGTAACCCGGGTCAGAAAGGCTTCCTGAGACGGCGGGTATCGGTGTTACGACATAATTGAACCATAAATAAGCGATATACGGTGAGTCGTATTTTTATCAGAGAGTCAAGCCGATTAAACTTCAACGAATGATTTAATTGACCAAAGCTTGGCGAATCCTGGGCGCCAGGTCATCACGGCGCCTGGAACATTCATCCTGGCGCTTGATCTATTCCTCAAAGTACATTGGCACCTACCAACCTGAAACAGGCCTCTGCAAAAGCCCATCCACGTTCTCCTTTTCTCAATGCCTCACACTTTCAGAGGATGAATGATTCCAATAATAATTTAAGCAAGGCAAAGATAATGTTCCTAATCACAGCAGTAGATGCCAGGCATACATTGTAATGATCATAGTGGTAATGACCAATGAAAAAAAAGAAATTTCAAATCATCCTCCAATTAAAATGATTAACGTATCAACGAATATATGAGCGTTTTCAAATCATTAAATCCGCAAGACCCATCCCTGAATTATACGACAAGAGTAACCGTAGGGATCTTGAATTTCGACCTGGAGTAAAAGGGCGTGAAAGCTAACCTAGGAATTCTAGAAGGTCCCTAAAACCAGTGGTATAAAGGGACGCAGGACCAGAGGGCTCCATTGGAATTTTTTTTTTCATCTTCAACATCGAACACGCACACTTCCCAAATGATTTTACCGGTTTTCCCACCAAGCACCCCATCAAATGATCTTCCCCTACAATCAAAGCATCCCTGGTGCCAGCGTCCTCACAGCATCTTCCTAGTCGCATATTCGAATATTTGCAGTGTAACATCAACCATCCCAAATCTATCGGGATAAGCCAGCCACGAGGTAAGAAGGGAGGGTCTGAAGAAATTCAATAGATTTTCTGAATTGCCAACGAAGCATGGGGAAGGTCCTAGAAGCCTGGTGTTTGTCTAAAAGAGAAAGAAGGAGAAAAATGGCTCCGGGTTTTAAAGCCAGGAAGAAAAGTATCGGCAACCCACCACGGTAGCATCCTGACATAGTTATCCCGTGTATGCGGCAACTACACAGAAGGCTTATCCGACAAGAGTCCTGGAGTCTCCCAGGACTGGAAACATCTGTCAGAGGGAAATGAGAATGAAAAAATGGCAGAAAACGTATACAGGGTGAGACATACGTACGTATACAAATACGTAAAAAAAAAATAAATAATAATAACTGACAGATTCCTCTACCTGATTTTCACTGTTGATCAGCTGTTAAAGAATTAAGTATGCTTCTACGAATAATCGTATCTCTCAAGGTTCCTCCTCGGAACTTCAGTCCATATGATCAAATCGAGAAAAGGGACGCAGCCACGTTGTCCATGCTGGAGTACCAAGTGTTTTGGTTAGGTCGTGCCACGACACTCGTCTCCGAATCCACCGAATTATTTCTCCTACAGTGTGTACGCGCTCTTGCGAATTTTTATCATCACCAGAGTGGAACTTCGCGTGGTTGATAATTTCGTAAACAATTACGAGCCACTCGCAACGTCGTACATTATACATGACACGAGGCGTCCACTGGCGTCGTGACGAGCGTGGCATGGCCGCTGGGATTTTCTCAGAGCGTCGTACAAAAACGTGCAGGATAACGAAAGTGAATATTCTCATTGATCCCAGAGTACCAGAGACCTACGAAGAAGCTTCGGGAAGTCGAGAAGTGTGAGAAGGTGGATAGTCAAAAAAGAAAAGTCAAAATTCCCCTTAACAAAAAAAAATATGAAAACAGACCCCGGTAAACAAACAGCAAAGATCACTGTAGAGACTGAAAAATGCCGATAAGGGTTTCTAAACAAAAAGAAAAAGGAGAAAAATAAAAAGGTAGCAAATTCTGGAAGTCTACGGAGCATCCTGAGAAGACCAAAGGGATCCTTGCTGTTACCTTGAACCTTAGGCAGTTAAAGAATTTCCTGTACTTCACTGTTACCAAAAGGCAGGTTTACAGTATCCAGAGTGAACCTGGACACAAAGATATGAAGAAAGGTCTACCAGTTGTGGAGCATGTCAAACGTATTTGGGTTTGCGAATCTTTTTCAAACTGTGTATAAACTTATACGATAAAGACCGGTCGTGCTTAATACACACCTACGTGGCAATCAGCTGTTAACAATTAGGAGTAGTATCGAGCGTGGTAGAGGAAGGACACGCCGGAGGGTTTCGCGCTTGTAATTCGCGAGCGCAGCCAACGGATCGAAGGGTAGAAAAGGGAAGGAGGCCTAGGGAGAGATAGCTAGAGTGAGATGGATGAATATACATATACTATATATATATATAAAGTCACACAGAGGGAGAGTAAAAGAGAGAGAGAGAAAGGGAGGGAGGGAAGGACAGATAGAAAGAGGCCGATGCACCGGGATTTAAAGCCTTTAAAGAGCCAGGATAACGTCGCAGAGGCATTAGCCGCGTTAAGTAACCGTTAAACGAAAGCTCGAACGTGGAATTCAGGAGTAGCGGCCCTCCTGGCGCGTGTAAGTACGGTCACGCAAAGTCCACGACGTTCCAAAAACGGTCTGGCGAGAAGGAGAGACATAGTAGAGCGAGAGAAAGAGAGAGTGACAGAGAGAGAGAGAGCGAGAGCGAGAGAGAGAAAGAGAGAGGAACGAGAGAGAAATCCTCCTCGTCCTCCGTGGTTCTCTTATGTAGAGACAGAATAATTGTAACGAGAGGAAGAGAGAGAAAGAGAGAGAAAGAGAGAGAGAGAAGGAAAGAAAGCGTAATCGTGATAGAGAATCGAGGTGAAAAAGGCACGGCGTGTAAGCTCGCCGGGCCCCGTCCTCTTCTCGAACGGGGTTAAGTCCCAGAACGTTGCCTACCCTGGAGTGTTCACGATGCTCGGATATATAGAGAGGACAGCTACCAGGAGATGCTTCAGTGTTGTCGGGTAACCGCCCCAGGTCGTGGCACTGTGTCCACGCTCTTGAAATTTCCTAACCGTATGTGCGTACTGGGATCCTCACCAGGCATAGGAAGGATTTTTGGATTACAGAAGTTCCCCCAGGTACTGGCGTAAGGAAGGATCGAGGAATTAAACTATCGTGCCCTGATCTAATACGTGTATTACACTTACTTGGCTCGGGTGGTGGTGCTGTATTTCGAGACGGCCCTCTTCCGGGGATCGTTCCTCCTCGTTAGAGGCTCCAAGCGCGAGGCATTCTCGTGCTTATCCGAGGAGGTATCCTCTCTCGGAGTAGAGCAGGACAGGCTTCCCTTATGCAGTATCCTGGGATCGAGGTTGACAGCGTGGTTTGGCGACGATGCTGTGTATTATCGTCGTTGTCGTCGTCGTTGGATTCAGTTCTAGCTCTCTCCGCTTGCTCTCTCACTCTCTCTCCTGTACGTTAAACGTGTGTCTTTCTCGCTCTCTCTCCCTCGGGCTCTCTGTATTATCGGTACTCTCTCTGTGACCCTCGTACAAAATTTCTTAACGTTTCTCTCTGTTCTCTCTTTCAATATCTTCTCCCAGTATACGTATTTTCTCTGTGCTCTCTCTCTCTCTCTCTCCCTCTGTCTCTCTCTGTCCCTTTCGGCCTGGGCACTCTCTCGGTGCCTCTAGCGCGGCCGAGCGGTGTCCATTTTCTGGCGAGCACACGGTCCGAGAAATCCCTCTGGTGCGTACGAACCAGTCCAGGAATCCTTAGACGAAAAAGCCCGTGACACTCGCCACACCGTGGGCTTCAAGATGAGCCCAGTCTCGACATGATCGCCACAACCTGGCGATGAGAAAATAATCCTCTCCTGGGCGCTAACACGAGGCCGGCTCGTGAGCTGGGTGATGGGCTGGCGCGCTGGCAACTGGCTAAGCTACGGGACAGATAGAAGTACGTTCACGGTAGTCTTGGTGCCGCCTATCTTTGTAGTCAGACGTTCGTGGACGCGTACGTGTGCCGGCATTGGCCATCTGCCGGCTGATTGGTAAGTGAATGCGCGCCAAAACTGCCTCTTGTATTTCCCGCAATACGAGCTGCCAACAGAAGGCGAGGAAAGTCACCGTGCCTCGACGTTGATTTCGCGCGAGACTCTGGAGTTCCTCGGTCTTCTATCTCAGCACCGAGGACACCGATCAATCCCATTTGTAATACGATTCCATAGGAACACTTGACACTCGACTTCGTTATAATGCGTCTTTGAGGTTAAAACTTTTCATAGAGGGCAACTTCCTTTCCTACCAGGATCCTTATGCTACGTTGGCAGCGGGCCCTCCCGGCATGGACTGACTTCTCTAAAAAAAAAACGATCAGAGTACTCGCGAATTATGTAATTTTCTCTACACGCTTTGGACACTCGAGATTTTTAGGATTCTACGGATATCCGTGCACAGGACACTTGGTTAATTCGTTGTTTACGGGTCCTATTCCTTTGGGACTGTCGGGACCCCCGTTCCCTTTGGTCCCTTGGACGAAACTAAGCGGCCTGTTACTCGCTCCTCCGCGGTAGGGATGTTAGCCTGCAGGGACGTAGGATTCTGGGGCGCCCGGCGCCCGAAATCCTGCCTCAGGACGACTTACTTGAAAGCCAAGAGCCACCGCCCTTTTTTTTTCCTGTGCCATCCTCGTCGATTCCTACGCACTGAATTCCTTTGGGCCTTAGCTCTTTATATCGATGTCAGGTTGCACCCTTTATTTTGACTATTCTTTCCGTTCCGAGCAATGAAATCCTTGTCCGAGATTGTCACAGAGAGTGGACGTAGGAGTTCGTACGATTGAATTTTGCAAATTCTTTTCACGAGATATTTGGCACGGCAAGGAGATGTTATGAGCTCTAAGAATTCTGCAAGATAGAAGCACGTTTATCCGCAGCGATTGTACGGTTTTGCGAAACAAACGAAAATAGAATCGACGCTATATCTCACTGGTTGTTTATTAAAGTCGTAAGGCGTCGCAACGTGGATAAGGTTTACGGTAAAACAAAACAAAAAAAAGGAAAAAGGAGAAAGATGTAGGGTAAAAAAAGATGAAATACTCATAAGCAGTTACCCCAGCCCCCAGGAAGATCTCTTGGTACCCTAGAAAGGGTCCCAGGGACCCCATGGGTATTTCGAACACTCCATGAAACACTTGGGAGGTTAAGGATGCGAGATTTCATGGGGCTCTCTGTATCCCATGGTGAACTCGTCGAACCACCTTGCTCTCGACGCTACAGGTCCATTCAGTAATTATCCATGTAGAAGAAACGGATACGTGGAACGTATTAGCCAAACAGCATCTCGTCCTGAATGAAATTCAATAAATTCTAAATATTATTCATATCATAGAATATATACAGTGTATAAAGTACATCGTTACACCAGTGTAAAGTACCCAGCTGATCCAATTAGACCCAAGGAACAGTATTCGAGTTATACTCCAAGTGCAAGATGTACCCAGAGTAAGGAGTGTTAAGGATATGACCTTAGACCTGGAACGGGTACAGCCGATCATCGATTCCAGGCAGGTGTAAAGGCGGTGTGCGAGGGGTCATTACTCTCGCTTTACTCGCGAGTAAGGCCCATGAGGCCCCAAGAATTTCTCCGAGCTCTGAACACTGTCTACAGGGCGCCTCGGTCACAGTGACACGCTCCTGCTTCTAGCAGCTAAGAAGGGGGGCCCGGTGTTTCTTTCGTAACGTATTTATTTGAACCCTACGCAACTACAAAAGGCCTGTGCCCTACGACGTAGGGGAGACGCACTGTCTCTCCTCCTTCGGCCTGTCCCAAGTGCCACCCAAGTTATCCCATCGGTTTAATTTTTAAAAGCGCTTCCCAAGCGACGCCATGGCAAAAGTCCGAGTCAAGGAAGCCGACCTGAGCCCTTGTAGAAGTCATGGATCCCATCCTCCTTCTCCTCTTCCACCAGCATCACCCAAAGTTCATATATCCACTATCACGAAGACTTCAGGTCGATCCACTTCCGGCCTGTCGAGAATCTGCATCGCCGAGTACGTGATCGCCTTCACTTCCGCACCCTGGGAATGCTTCCCAATCGAGAACTCCTCGCCTATGGCTATCGCCCTTATCCTGTAGTTCTCCCGGTCGAATTCCCTGATCTTCACTTTCTGATAAAGGGACACACGTGCACATACGTACTCCTGTTAGTCTTTCCTGTCCACTCATTATATGATAGCAAGTATAATAATAACAGGACAGGGCCAAGGGGACGTGGAAAAGGGTGGCTCGGTTTTGTTCTCTAAATTACGATAAACAGTTATACCACTACAAAGCATCTCCTAGTAGATTGTCGCAGTGTGAACTTAGGTATAAGAATGTTCCTTAACCGTTTTAAAATTATACTCCTCCATTTTTTTCCTTTATCCAACGGACACGCGTTCGATACTACGTTATACTTTACTGGAACGTACCCTGGCGACAATGTAGGGCTCTGCACTGAACATGAAGAGCATCTCGTCCAAGAAGTGAAAGAGTAGACTCTGCAGATCGTGTCCTTCGGCCTCAATCTCATGCACTTGCAACATGTCAACGCGTTCCAATTCCGTCATGTATCCAAACATGGCGATGGCACATTGTTCAAACGCCTCCTCCAGGGTATCTCCCCAGGCGTGCAATCTAGAGTATCAAAATTATGCATCAGACAGAAATAACCTCCACAGCATAAAGAATAATACTTATCATTCTATTCTAAAATTTTCATCGAGAAATTCCACGAGTAGAATTCCACGTAAAAATCCATCTAAGAAACTTTTTCAAATTTCGACCGTTACGTCCGTTACACGGTATCCATTAAATTGCGCATAACCAATATAAAATCCCGAGAAGAAACGTATATATAAAATTTACTCACTGCACGTCAGCCGTGTGGTCCAGATCTGCAAAAGAAACAAAGAATTTCCCGGTTTTACTTTGAAATTTATACTGCGTCTTTGATTCGGCGCATATAAATATACTACGCCGGAAGCGCACGAGGTTTTACTCCATGCACACCCGGCAATCCTCGACGATTTTTCATCGTTTGATTAATGCTTCGATTAAACTTAGGATTAACGGACTAGGAAGGTTTCACGGATATTATAAAAGGCGCCATTATGTACTCACATTCGTATTTGACTGGCGGTATTGCGAAATCATCTTCGGACAACTCCTCCATGATCGTTCACAGCTGATCTCTCCCACGTGAATCACTAATCAGCTGTTTCTCTGACAGTACGGATCAATGGCGTACTACTGTTACAATCTTGTTTTCCTCTAGATAGGTGGCAGCACGTTCTGGCCTTGCGACAGGGTCACGAGAAATCTCGTACCGACCAGGCTGAGATTACGAGGACTGGGTACAGATGGTTGCCTTGTTTTAGGCGTGGCATTATAATTTTCTACCTTCTCCAGCATCCCTAACAATCCAATCGTATTGTGCTCCAATTCAGTAGGACAGGTTGCCTGTCTGCAGGCGACAGTTACCACCTAAAATCCCATCACTCGTTCTTTGCAAAACCTTAAGTGGAAAGATACAGCTTTTTTAAATATTTGTGTTTGTTATACCTAATCCTATTTGACATTAACACTGTTTTTGTGAAGTTGTCTCGTCGCTTGTTTACTGCAATGCTCGTTTTTACACGCTCACGGCGTCACTCACTGGAAAAAGAAACGTACATTTAATTGACACACCCGTCGAAATTTGTTTATAAGAAACAACTGGATGTAGAATAAATGAGCTCCTTCTGGCTGAGCTTCGAATGAGTTTGATTTTTTCAAATTCCCGGTCTTTCCCTCTTTTTCTCGCCTCGCTTCTCCGCAAACTTGTTCTCCATCTTGAGCGAGCCAAGGGCGTCCGCTTTGATAATAATACAATCTTCATTACATAAAGCTGAGAATGAAGTGGCTGCTCGATGCGCAAGGAAGACTACTTTTCATCCACTTACGTGTAGCATGCTTGCAATAATAAGAATCCACAGGGTCATGGTTGACGGCGTCTCTTTGTTTATAGGAAAATGCATAACAGAGTCGACTCAAAATATCATTTACAAAATTACTCTATGATACAATTGTTAATAACCAACGTAACGGCGTAACAACGTTTTATGTATTTACAGCAAAGCTTTCAATACAGTTTCACCCAATATAGATGCTGGACTGGTTATCTCGACGTTTCACGTCTAAGCTCTGTATCCATGCTGGCTGCTCGAAGAACTGGTTTGGTAAAATGCCTTGAAAGAGAGGCATATATGATGTATATCAGTAGTTTTTGTTGGAGCATGAATTCATCTTTAACGATGGGTCCAGCTCTGTTGTCGATTCGTGAATTTACTCAGGTATCAGCACGGCTGTTTTGATCCTGTGCAGATTTGAATTTCTTCTGCTCGTCTGATACGTCTCTCCTTCCACGGAATGACTTTAATGATATGCAATTTTGCAACGTAGCACGCTCCGGAGTCCTTGGTTGGAAACTATATAAAGAGAAGGCATAATTGCCCGGTAGCTATACATTTTTAAAGTAACGTCCACACGATGCGGTCACTCAATTTTCTTACTGTGGCGTGCGCGGTTCTTCTCTTGTTCTTTGTTGCTGCACAGAGCGACGAGAGTGTTTCGTTGCGTAGGTGACACTTATCATTCGTTTAAATATCACGGAGATATATTGATTGTTTATCCTATTGTTATTGTACAGTGATCCTTTTTGGTTTTATTTATATTTCATGTCATTTTGTGTTTCTGGTACAGCCGCAGAAGTCAAGGCATGCAGGAAGAACTCCAACGACTATTCCTCTTGTCTGAGACTCGCCATACAGGAGTCATGGCCAGTCTTCGTGAAGGGTGAGCATTTTGAATTTTGAAAATGTGTTAATTTTATTATTTACTCAACCTGCGTTTTTTTTCAGGCATTCCTGAATTGGATCTACCAGCGTTGGATCCTTATTTCATAGCCCAGGAGGAGAGCACTTACGAGAATGGCGTTGTAAAAGGAAAAATCGTCGTGAAGAACGCAATGACTTATGGCCTGACTAAGGCCCAGTTTCTAGCAGTGAGGCCCCAACTGCGAGACAACTATTTCCACTTGGAAATTGACGTTGAGATACCGAAAGTCTTCATCGAGGGTGATTACAAGGCTGAAGGTTCCTTGGAAAATTTTCAAATGGGAGGAAAAGGTAAGATATCATTGATTATAATTAATATTCTAATTATTGATTTAGTCACGGTGGTACTTATCAATCATTTGATCTAAAGGGTACTTCAATATCAGTCTGGAAGGGTTGATAACCACCTGGACCATTGACGGACCAATTGTCAACGACAGATGGCAAGTGGAACACTTCGGGCTTCTGCCAGAAATCAACAAGATGCACGTCTACTTCACTGACCTCTTTAACGGCAACGCGAATTTGAGTTAGTAGTAGTTTTAATGTTTAGTGCGATTTAAGATTTTTTTTTAATCAAATTAATTACCTAATTAATTCGTTAATGTCACAGACAAAGCAGCCATGAGCTTCGTGAACGAGTACTGGCCAATCTTGTATCGCGGAATGCTACCGTCCGTTTCAAAAGCCTGGGACCAGGAGCTGACGGAGCTGGTGAACCGTATATTTTCAAAGATCTCATTTTCCAAGGCCTTCCCTTGATAAGACTTGTTTTATTTAAGTTTCCAAGCACGCTCATTCTCTTGATGATTGAATCATTCAAGAGAGCAAGATACACAGAGCTTTTCTTTTCTTCTTCCCATTAATATACAGTATACGTAACCGTGTTCGTATAAACAATAAGAATGACTAATAAAGTCAGTGTTTGACAAGAATATTTATGCTAATTTACCAGATGCATCTATACTGAGAAAACTCAAATAGATTATCCAGAATCTAATACATTAAACCAGACAACGTTCTAATAAGATCTACAATAAGATGCCGGTAATCATAAAACCGGAAATGCATGAGACCACGAGTTCCATCATTACGGTAGAAGGAAAGTCTCAACAGGTACATGTCGCAACAATTGATTAACAATTCCTGCAAAGAGGCCGGACAATTTTCTTTTCAATTGTGGCTCCATAGCCTTGAGGACTTCCTGTCCGTTTTCCCTGAGGAACAAATTCATCGCTTCCGCTAAAAAGAACGAAGAAGACAAGCCAATAACGAAGACAGAAAAAATATCCAGTACACTTACTATCCGTAAAGTCATTGCAGCTGCATAGACCATTGCAAAACAATGACTTACTCAGTATACGATTATTATTGAATATCTTGCGGACCCGCATGCTGACGTCATTAACAGCAAGCTCAACATCCAGGTTCTCAACATTCAAATAAGTTTTCTCCTGATTAATCCTAGTAGATAAGCTGCCACGAACAAGAGCCCTGACATCGCTGAACCTCGCATGAAACGTCCCATTTCCACTTGCTGGTAAAATAATAAGAATTCCAGAGCTAAACCGGAAGTGTATTAGCCATTAAGAGTACCAAATGATGATAAACAGAATAAATAATATTAAATAACAAACCTAGAGTAATGAGCGTCTAATACAAGCAGCGGCATACGAACCACAGCTTCGAACGGTGAACCCAACCTTATCTCTTCAACCGTGAAGTTACTAGCACCCCTGACGAACAGTTCACGTAGTTGAACCTTGTAGCCGTTCTTACCACCTGTTAGGGACAGGGTGAGCTCGTCCATCTGTCGCAGGAAGACCCCAAAGTAGAAACATAATTAATTCCACATTAAATAAGCTATACAAGGAGGATAAAAATCAATAGAAAGAAGGACTAACGCCCAATATAATATCTATTAAGATTATTATCCTTAGGGCGAACTTACACGAAATGGTTCAACGGATGGTAATTCGATTTCCGGAATTCCATTACTCAGGTAAGGTCCCAGATGATGAAGCGCGCCAATCAGGCACTTTTTCAAATTGGGATCACTCCTTGAGCATTGCTTCACGTACTCCGCTGTGAATTATACACGTTTCAGGTAAGTAACAGTGGATCGGTGACATGGGTTGCAAAAGGAGTCGCTCGTGATGACTGTTCTTAGGTTGAGTAATGCCTTTATGAGGCACAAGTACGAAAGTGACTTACGTATTGAGTCCCCGTAGGTATTCTGGCTGGCCAGGAGTAACAGAAGAGCGAAAAACATTTTTGTTGATACAATGAAATTCTGGTACTCGGTATCCTTCAACCTGGAGACAGTAACAGATGCTGGTATTACTTTTGGCGAATAGCGAAATAATGTACAAGATGGTTCTTACGTTAGAACTATGGTGGACGATTGGCAGATGCAGTTTGTTGCAGCAGATACTTTCACTACTGGAACAAAAGTGCCTACCTCCTAGTTTCTTGGACTTATATACACATATACTATATATATACGTACTCAGGTACTTATTTACTAAACAAGTTAAGTATTTGTATGTAT
>JARQST010000002.1:77574-88504 GCA_030142225.1 Pachycephus smyrnensis | reverse complement strand
ACAAAATACAAATCTTACACAGTGATACTTCAACATTTTCTATGGATTTCAGTATCCTGCACATTTACAAAATACAAGTCTTACACAGTGATACTTCAACATTTTCATCCTCGGTCACAAGACAAAACTTCAGGCTACGCTACCGGCGAGTATCGTGCTCTCCAATGATTATTTTCACTAGGTCCCACAAGGCGATGGCACCTTATGAATATAATCTAAGATTGCAAGCCGTTGTTTAACGGGCCTGAACATTATTAATTAAGTCATGTACTACACAGCACGTGTGACGTCTATTCACATGACGTATGAAACGCTTTCTTCTGTAATGCGACTAACATTTTTATGGTCGATTAGTGCGAAATTGCATGGCAAATTTTGCAACAGCTATCACATACAGTGCGCCGTTTATCAGTAGTAAAATTAACATTGATACTGTGAACGCTTTAGGAATTGATTAGATAATTATTAAATTTTAAGAATCGCTTATTACCACGATAAGTCGTATTATCAATTGTGTTTATTGGGATCCTTATCATTTTGATATATCGATATATCAGCTAGAAAATCATTCCCTGTGTTATACAGTTGGATATCTTACCAAGTAATTTGTTGCTATTGCTTTTGAAGAAAGTCTCTGGGTCGTCGGGGCCCCACTCTATCGAACTTACACCATAGCGGGGGCAATGTCAAGGCAGTATAAGTCCCCAGGCATCAGGAGAGTCCGGTCATTCCTTGTGAAGAAGTTCAATAGTATTGATTGGTAGGATCCAATCGAGACGAGGTGATAGCAGCAGGAAGTCGAAGCAGGAAGGATAAGAAGATTGAAGATCAGGAAGATGAATATAAACGGTGTTCTCGTACTTTGTGCTTACTCCTGCTTCTTCCTGGTAGGAGTCACTGCCATTGGCAAGTACAAAGGTTTGGAATTCCTGGAGCCATGTTCACGACACGATCCTGAGCTGGAGAGCTGCTTGGCCAGATCCGCCAACGTTCTGACCGAGCATTTTCGTCATGGTAAGGAATACGGTTTACATGCAATTATTATTAATCCGTTATCTATTATCATAGCTGAATAGACTGTTTAATTTTATATTAAATTGTCCATTTTATTTATACTCACGTGGAAGAATATTCTGCTCGGATGAGCAAAACTTGGTAGCGCAAAAAAGCAGGTTATAACGGTGTATTTGAATGGTTACCCAGTGTCCTACATTTCACTCAGAGTCTTCGCACCGGATGAGCTCAGCAGTTCGGTCACCACTTGACGGCTTGAAGTACCTTAGAGTATTCGTGATCTAGAAAAGAAAAATCATTTAATAAAATACACACGATTACTTAATAAAATTAAAATGATTTTTATAGCGACCTACATTTTCAATAGAAAAGTAACGTAACATTTTTAGATTGTTCACTTGTGGCCCGTATCTAATGTAGAAGAGTGACCCCGTAAGATATGAACAGTGAAAGTTCAAATACGAATAGTATGCGACACACAAACTTTTTCCACGGTAATAAATCATTTTGACGAAGAGTACCGTTCGCCATTTCAGGTCTGCCACAGTTGGGATATACTGAAGTGGAGCCAATAATCCTTGACGAAGTGCACATTGCTCTTGGAGGTGGTCCCGACGGTTACAGAGCGCAATTTAAGGACGTTGCTGCTAAGGGTGTCTCCGCCCTGAGAGTAACAGGGCTCAGGACGCGTATATCCGACGACGAAGTCCAGCTGCAGCTGGCCCTGAGCATTCCGAGAATCAGGGCAGCCGCAAAGTACAGATCGAGTGGAACTCTCATTCTGGTCCAGGCCAGTGGCGCTGGGGATTACTGGGGAGAATATGGTTGGTATTGATAATCATTGTTAAATCATTTACCAAATGACTGTACAGACGTAACTTAATGTACCTGAAAGTCTTTTTGCGATTAGAGAGTTTTACGACTTATATTGACGCTTGTGTTAATTTGGACTTTCGACTTTCACCGCTAATTTCATTTTCAAAGAAATTCTTACTTCCCGCCATTACGTTCAACTTCGTTGGTGCCTGACGATAGGCAACCGGTCGTACATTTGTGTACGAAGGAAAACTCGGTTCCAGAGACTCTTTCTTCACTTTTTCCTTGATGAATTCTTGACGGCTCTTTGTGACAAATTTTAAATCGTTTAACGATGAATCGGTATTTGTTCAGATTTCTTTCTTTTACTGCAACAATGTACATACATCCATAAATGGTACACTGTATAATGACGCGTACGCGTTAAGAGTATCAATTAGCTTACGCACAGGACTTTCCATGTCGATCCTTTGTGCATTGGACACTTTTCTTTTCCTCGACTTTTCATTATGACTTCCTTTTTGTTCTGGTTATTCATCGGTTAATTCTTTTCGTTTGGCAATTCCTTTCACAGAGGGTGTTAAGGCTAAGGTATTCATTAGGGCCAAACCTTTCTCTGCTCATGGACGTCAGTATCTGCGACTTCAGCAACTCAAAATGGACTTCAGCGTACAGAATATCAGGATGGGCGTCGAGAATGTTCACGATGGCAACACAATTCTACGTGAGTATACGTACTAACTAATATCTGCACGGTATACAAAAATTGTATAATATTATACAAGTACCTTGTCTCTACGTATCATCCGTTATTGCAGAAGCTGCCCTGAATCTGTTCATCAACAGCAACAGTCAGGAATTACTGAAGGAGATGAAACCGGACTTGCGCAGAAAGTTGGTCCAGGTCATGACCGCCTTCGTTGAGAAACTATTCTCTCAGGTTCCCTATGACGCCTGGATTTCTGATTAAAGGAAACCACGTCGTTAATACAAAAAAAACATGAAAATTCGTGACAGTAATTCTGTTTTGCATTCTGTAAGACGAATGAAAGGAAGGAGGGATAGATTTTGAAAATCTACCGGAAGCCAAGGGAAAACTTTCTTTAAAACGAAAAAAAAATACCTGACGTACCTCAAGGAAGCGGGACAATTTCTAATTATCATTTGTCTTCTAATCTAACAGTCCTTCCGGAAGTTATTTCTTATCTATGTATCCACTGCATCTTCAGACAGCTTTTCTACTTCTCGACAGGATTATAGATTTAAGCTCACCCTTGAGAATTCTTCACGAAGATCGTCCCCTGGAGTGGATAAAATTCGCGGTAACCTTCGATACTGGCATATCCATATTTTTTCTAAAATCATTTTTATTACGTTTATATCGAATTAATACAGATCATCGTCATCCACTCATAAATCAACGTATAATAATGATAATGACATTAACTCATATCACTATCATCCATTGATAATTATGATATCCAAGCGTTATACGAATCTCATAAGATCATGAACATTTTAGATTAAGCTCTGTAGTACCTTAAGTCAGTCCCATTGTAGTCTTATTGGGACATATCCTTTGTACCTAATTTTTGTAGTTAATTCTTTTTTTTGTTGATTCATTCCTTCCTTTTTGTACGAGTGTATTTATTGAATAAACTTACGATAGAGTGACGCAGGCGCATTTGTTTCGCAAAGCCCCATCATTTGGAATGCCGTGGTGTTCCGTGAATTCGTGACAGTAATATTTAATTCACGCGTCTATACCTCGTGCAGCCTTGCTTCCTGAAAATATGACGGAACTAAGATATTACAAAAGACGTGTAATTCCGTCAGAACGGTGTGTCAGTTGTAGGCCTAGAGATATATAGCCAAGATAGAAAACGGCAAAATACTCGTTACGTGCATATACTAGTATTTATTACCTAGTTCAGCCATTTGCTTGACATAAGAATGAGCCAAATAAAAATTCACGAATTGCATGATTCTCCATAATGACGTGTTTCCTCGTGTCAGTCATCGTATCGCTCAATGAAATTTCCACGTGTCCACTGGCTAAGGCAAAGGTCGATCTTAGGATATCTTGGCAACGTCGTGGATGAATTATTCATTTATATAAATGTCCAGCACATCATAAAAGAACAGGAGTATTGTTGTTGACAATAATAAAAAAAACAACAATGAACTAACCAATCTCAAGGGGACATTCAGCTTCCGGAATTTCTAAAACAAAGTTGGACGTTTGAATGTTATATTTTTTATTAATTGAAAGAATGAGAGAGACGAAGAAGAAATGAAAGAAGAAAAAGGTGTACCTACGAGATATGGATGAAGTTGTGTGACTGAGAGGATTCCGGGATCAGTGGTAGAAAAAATTTCAAAAATTTTGAATATTTTCCAAAGGCATCTTTGTGTGATTTAAAATTCTTTGCTTCGTGACTTTTTAGCCAGGTGACGACGTCCGAGTTCGAAGCTACTTGGAGATGTCATAAGAATGGCGAGGGGCTTCTGCTTGGCAATTTCTGCTTTTGAGTTAATTTCCCAGCCGGACCCTCTCATCATTCTTCACGTAATGAGACTCCTTCTGTTATTCAGGGAGTCTTGTCATATTACGCAATAATTATGTCAGCAATACCTCTTATGGCTTGAATGACTCCTTTGACCTGTCAAGATCATTTCTTACTCTTGATTCTAACGGATCATTTGATTGATTGTTACTAGCGTAGTAAATGAATACTTGTGAAACATTGTAAACACTAATTCATTCGGTACGACACGATATTTTATATCTGTTATCCAATTGGAGTAGGATACAAGATAATTTTGTAGAATTTCTAGAAAATTGTATTCTAGATTCTTTTTCAGTTTTTAAAAATTAATTTGTGTCCTTTGTAATTATAAGAAACTCATGATTCTATGTAAATTCATTGGTGTAATACAAATTTTATAGATTCGTCATTTCTGATGCTCCATTGTGAAAAGGCAAATGATGCAGTTACTATAGCTTATAATCTGTATAGCTAAGAGTAACGTTTATCATACAGATTTTACTTTAACGATACTTTAATATAGTTAATTAATCTAGCTACTTTAATTGATAATCGATATTGATTTAAAAAAATGTATCTAACGTTTAGATTAGCATTACGCGTATCTTCCTAGGTACAAGAGCAACTGAGTGAGTTCTCAAGAAAACAGGAAGACTCGCTAAGAAATTCTAAACATGCGCTCAAGTATAATTCCGCAATATTATCCTATGTATGCCGGTTGCACTAAAATTTTACCAGTGCTTATTTCTTTTTTGTTATTCCACTTTGTATCCACGTTCGTAACATACGTTTTGTTCCTCCCTTTTTTCCTGAAAGTCAAAAAAATCCATGTATGTGCTGTACAGGTACATTCGTAGAATTTGACGCAAATTCTAAATTCCTCATCAGCGAGACGTGCTTGACGGCCACCATTGCCGAAGGCCAAAGTCAACCGAGTGAACTTAAGTCCTCACTTTCTTAGTATCCGTGTGCTTGAATCGCACTGATACAATGATACCAACAACAATGGTTTCACCAGTCCAACAAGGGTGGGGAGGTCTATAAGGTCCTCGGGCCGGCTTCATTTTACCCATTTCCAAGCAGACCATCCTGAACTATTTATTCCCGACTTGCGATTCGTTGCTGGAAGAGTTCCAAATAGAAATTTGGCCAATTGAAGAAAGTATCGGTTGGTATATTTACATTTGTGAAAATGATTCTCCCAATTTTCGCAATTCTAAGCATCGCCAGTGCCGTCTCGGCTGTTGAACTACGTGAGTACAAAAATCATTTTAATACGATATATCATTGAATTTTGAAATTTTTAATGTATATTATCTTGTAGTTACCAGAAACATTTAGTTTCTCTCCTTTCATAAAATTTTACCACCGGTCAGACTTTCTTTATCGTCATCAGCGCTATTTTCTTTGGAATGCATTTCACTCGATTTTGGCACACGCGAAACAGCAAATTTCACCTGTACGATATTTCACGATGTTGTTCGCTACAAAATAATTTAATTGAATTACACTTAAAAACTTCAAAGTCCTAAATTCCGCGTAAGACGAAGAAACAATTCTTTGTAATTACACAGCGGAATTTCTGCACGTCTGCAAGAGGAAGGATCCTCAAGTAGAAACGTGCATTACGCAAAGCGTCGAATATCTGCGACCGTATTTAATGAAGGGCGTCCCCGAGTACAACATCCCCGCCCTGGAACCGCTGTTGCTGAAGGAATTGGTGGCAGCTGAAGGAACCGGTATAAGGATAACAGCAAAGGACGTCCATGCTTATGGCGCGAGCGACTTCAACGTCAGAAGATTGAAGTGAGTCTCCTAACTCCAATTAAAAAATCATCTATCCACAATTAATATACGTCTAGAGATTCATAGCAGATCCTTATATCCTTATCAATGGCATAATCTTATCTGTAGCATCCTAAAAACCAACTCATTCTAGTATCAGTAACGTGAAGTACACTAAAATCCATGGTGAAATTTGACAATGGATGTTTGCCCATTGAAAAGAATCTGTTGCTTGGAGATTCTTTGAAAAATTTATACATTTTCAGAATCTTTTATACTCTCGTGCACTTTGCACCAAGTAAAACCAGTAATAATATTATTTAATTGCCAGTATGAGCGAGTATAGTGACGTACAGAGTGTGCAGGTACTTAAGGTGTAACAGGGTGTTACATAACGTCTGAATAACACGATTGCGCATAACAAATCTTCCTCCTCGTTTTCATTAACGCATAACAGCTGCTTTTAAGCTGCAATTCCACCGGCATTACGAAACCCAACGAGTTCGGTTGCATAGAAATTTCGTAAACTAATACGGATACCGATTATGCTCACGTAATCCAGGATAATTATCCATTGATTTTATTCAATTCAACGATCGAATGGAATTCGGCGAATCTTCCTTTCGCTACATAGAAACTTGCTGTGTCGCAAAACCATCCGTGTGTCATTGCTCGGACTTCCATTTTTGGAGAATATAATCGTTACGTTTTTAGCACGCGCCAAACTCTTTTATACATACGTAGAATTTCAATGGCGGCTACTGTGTGCTCCTCTGGAACGATGTGAAGTTAGTCACTTTCTAAAAAACGTTGAATTCAAATTTTAATGACCATCACCGTTAACTTGTAATATCGATACGTGCAATTGATAATGTGATTATTTTTAAAATTCACCTGGAAGAAGAACTGTCAAAGGGATTCTAAAAATAGAATGGACGATACTTTAAATTGTTTAATTGTTTGATGAGAAATATTGCGTTTACCATATACGAAGTGTCGAGCACCAATTGGCAATGAATAAATAACTATAGCAGCTTTAGTTAGTGTAATAGCTCGTTCGTATTCCAATGGCGGTTAAGAAGGCGCGTGCGGCCATGACACAAACAAAACACTATGATACAAAAAGAAAACAATTGTACACAGTGTAGATAGTTTGCACGGTATATACTGTAATATACAGCGAATGGATACATAATATGAAATATGAAAATACGAGGACGGCATTGGATTAATGTTATTGGTGGTAAGAACGTAATGGATTCATTAAGCAATCTTGGATGAGCAATCAGGGACACTCTTTAAATTATGTTATTGTTATCCATAGTATGTAATACTTAGATTTTAAGTAGGAAAGTACTGGAGTGCCTGCAGGTACAGAATGTAATGAATAACTGAAAAAATTTCCAGTATATGATATGTCTTGTTGACTAATTCTGAATATTTTTACTTAGGATTGACCTGAACCTACTACGCTTTGAGGTTGATGTCGATCTACCACATTTATTCATCGATGGACAGTATCAGGTCGATGGAAAGGTTCTTCTTCTACCAATCCGTGGATCTGGACCGATGAAAGGCAACTTTACTGGATGTACCGGAGCAGTAAAACTTCAGGGTGAACTTTTTAAAGGAGACGATGGAGAGGAGCATCTTCATTTCTCTGATTTTCGCATGAAGATCTCAATTGGAAAGGGAAATCTATTCCTGGAGAATCTATTCGGTGGTGAACGCACTCTTGGCGATATTGTTAATTCCGCTATTAATAGCAATTTCGATGCTTTCATTCGTGAACTTCAACCCCTCATCGAGAAAGCATTGGCAGAAGCTTTTCTTCAGATAGCTAACAACATTGTGGGACCATTCACATATCAGCAACTGTTCCCTGATGATTAGATGCTCGTTCCTCTTTTCTCTTATGGTTCTTTTTATCAGTTATCTAGATTTACTTGGATGCTACCTCTGCGAATGATAAAAAAAATACCAAGGACGCTTATACGTCCTGCCGTTAAAAAACCAAAAATTAGTCTGTACTTGCTCAGCAATCGGATTTGTGAAATTAAACTATTATTCCTTTGACAGTCAAACCGATAGTCGATAATAATCGAGTAGTATTCCTTGAACATAAAACGCCGTCATTGCTGAGCATGACAGTGTAGTGTTATAATGAATATTTATATAACGATAATTATTTAAAATGACGCTTTTAGAGTCAGGCAATACTATTATAATGTAGCCGCGATTGAAGTGTTTAAAATTAAAATAAAGTAGATTGGATGTTATACCAAATTCAAAGTTTTTTTAATAACTCGCTATATATCCTCACTTACAAAAGAAATCTTAATGCAAAACATGAAGGTCACAGGATAACGGGAATAAAAAAAAACTAAATGAAGCGTACGCAACTTCACTGAAGTTCTCCATTACAAGAGGTAAGTCGTTGTCTTATTTACAATATGCATATCTCTGGCGTCACTTAATCCCTTTTTTTCCCCCTTAACAGATGATAAAACTCATCGCCCGAAGTCTGCAAAAGCGTTTCACGTTTGTGAACTAGATATCTTCTGAAGCTTAGTTGAACCAGCAACAATAGTCGATGAAGCCGAAGACCGTCTCTACGTATGCATATTAGCCCAGTCTGGATAATTCGTTTCATTAAATCAATCAAAACAATCTAACGGAATTTACTCGCGATCAGGGAACAATTCTTCATAAGTGAAGTGTTTGCAGATCTTATTGGCGTACTCCAAGATCTGCTCGGATATGACTTTCTCCAGGTTGGGTGTGATGGTCTTTATGATTTCCTGTCTGCCGTTCGCCAGAGCTGAGTTGATACCATTGGCCAGAGGAGTATTCCCACCTTCACGTGGTACGAAGTGTGAAGTGTAATCCTTTATGGTGAGTTTGATCGTAATCGATGGGAAATACATATACGTCTTTCCTTTGTGATTGACCAGCTGGAACTTTAGAGTCACCCTGGCGGCGACGCCATCTATAAAATGACGATTAAACGTTATTACTAGCATATAAATGATAAATAAAAAATACTAATGACACCCACTATACTAAAGTTATCACGACCAAAGATCATCCTAGTAAATACCAATGATAATTTATTTCTAACACCTTTTACGCATTACCTGCCACTATCTCAATAGGTCCGGTACCAGCAATAGGCACAACAATCCTAGCAGACACATCATAATCAGCATTCAACTTTATATCCTTGAATATAACATCAATATCAATCCTCTTGTTCTCCAAGTCAGTCTTCAACGAAGTAACAGTAAAGTCAGACAATCCATAAAGCTTCACGTCCTGAGCAGTGGCCATAAAGTTTGGCGTATCCGACAAGGCGATCTTTTTGAACTTCATAGGTTCGACCGGAGGTACTTCAAGCTCAGGAATACCATCACGAAGTTTCCCTCTGAGGGCTTCAACACTCTTTATGATACATTCGTCCAGTTGAGGATCCCTCTTTCCGCATATATGAATATAAGAAGCTGCAACGTATGAAAAGATTTTTAATTCATCAGTAACAACCAAAAGGACTCTTTCTACAAAATTACTCTACACGATTATCGTCACTAAAGTCACTTACGGACTTCAGCTATAGCAACGTTTCCCAATAGCACGATACAAATAGCAACTGTAGCCAGGATCATCTTTGACAATGTTTCTAATAATGAAAATCCACCGACTAAAGCAGGACGAGCTCTCTGCGACGAAATGTAACGAAATACTCTGTTCCTCTTGTCGCTCTCAGGTTTATATATACATTCCTGGCTAGATGGATGGCCTTAGGAATATTCTGATTCATCTAAGTTCAAGGCCACGGTCGATTCTCTGCCTATCGAATGCATACGTTTCAGCCCCTTCCACCATATGCTGACATCACACTGTCATTGTCTATATATCAACTACTTATAATCAAGGAATATATGATTCCTTGGTAAACAACATCCTTTCCTTTTTGAGACTTCCCCCAGCGACCTGATCGACATATTCAACAATTAATACATTAATTATTATCTGTTATCAGGATTTTTATGCTGCAATATCAACAAGTACGTTGTATACCTTGTAGTATATGCAAGTATACATCTAATGCATTTACCAATCACTCTTTGGACCTGGGTCAACCTGTACCTGATTGGTAGCTGTTCGTCTGGTTCCTGGCCTATATATCTTGATACATTGCTGATCGAGATTTCACCCGGAAAATGCGGCTGGTATTACGACAGGGATTGGCATTACCATCGTGAGACTCAGACTATATATATATACACATATACAATGTATTAGAATATAAGCATAGATACACGTGCTGCACTATGCACGAGAAACGTGCATCTGACAATATAGTAATAGAATAAATAATAAGCTAATGATCTCGTGCCGTTACGTATATAAGAAAATAAATGATGTATGTATGTAACGTGGCTAGTTACAGAATGAAGTAAAAAAAGAAGTAAAATCCCCGAAGGTCGACGTGTGAACTTTACACACGTGACGGAATCGAACAGCCATCCGTGTTACTATATTGATTCGTTCTTTATAATCGGTATAAGCTTAAATGGCAGATTTGACTAAAATGTTAAACAGTGTTTAAGTTGTACTTCCTACTTTTGAGTAAATTTCCTTATTAATAGATTTTCTTCATTTTTTATTTGGACGAAGCAAATGATACGTAAGGGGAGCTGTGAAAAGTGTACAGAGGGGCAGCGTCTTACTTGAGTTACAGAATGATTAAAAAGTGAGAGTAAACG
>JARQST010000002.1:0-77474 GCA_030142225.1 Pachycephus smyrnensis | reverse complement strand
TTAAATGGCAGATTTGACTAAAATGTTAAACAGTGTTTAAGTTGTACTTCCTACTTTTGAGTAAATTTCCTTATTAACAGATTTTCTTCATTCGTTACTTGGACGAAGGGGAGCTGTGAAAAGTGTACAGAGGGGCAGCGTCTTACTTGAGTTACAGAATGATTAAAAAGTGAGAGTAAACGTGATTCCAATGGCGAATAAATGATTTGCTAATGAGAAAGAGAGACCGAAGAGAGGAACGTGAAAGAGAGAGAGAGAGAGAAACTTGAATTAATCCAGTGGTGGGATATCAGGAAAAGTTGATTGAAAATGCATATATATACTTGATAGATACCAACTGGATCCCTGTACGTTCTCCAGGTGTTAGCTGGAGTGCAACTTCTTGGGCCTGAACCAATGGGGACCAAGTAGCACGAGGCAATCTACAACGACCGAATGCAATACCCTAGTGCAATAATCCGGGCCCGTGTACTTTAGCCTGGTGCAATGATTATCCCATGGGTTGAGTTTTAATCTTTTTTTCTCTTTCCCTTTCTCTCTTGGGTCTCTCCGTTTATTCGACTTTCATTGACTTTTTTTTTATTTATTTAATACTGCAGAGTTCAGGCCCTCCTATCGACTCAAACACCTTAATACATTCTGAGTCCAACTTCGTCTCGCGATAGACAACCATGTCGGCTCTACTGGTGCGTGCGTGGTACGATTGTTATTTTTTTGCAAAAATATTTGTCTCGATTAATGTTAATTGGAATTTCTTGCTGATTAGACGCCTCGAGACTATGGAAGTATCTTTTTGCGTATAACAAGTTAGTAGGGCCATTTAAAATTTTAACGCGATGTTTGTTTTTCGCATTCAACGATATCGCATAGGTATCGTTAGAGTCGGTTTTTGCCTTTTTTTTTCATTTTATACTGCTTCTCGATTTGTGCCACGGTTTCCATGACGCACGAAATTATATAATTCTCCCGAGTTTCGCGTTCTCCGAATGATGAATAATAACAAGCGTGTTTTTTAGCTTGTACGGAGACACGCAGGTATTGGCATCGGGACAGAATATTAATAAAAAATAAAATATCGGTAAGCGTTTACGATGCGTCAAGGAAACAGGAATTGAATGGGGATAACGGAATTTGAAGAAAAAAGAATTTACGTAGACCAAATGTTAAACGTACGTGACATTTTGTTGATTCGATAAGATTTTGCATAAGCAAAATGTCTCGTGGAAAAATCATCGACGCGTGACCTGACTGGTTTCGTGTGAATCACTTTTTTGCTGCATCTTGTAGCAAAAGACGATACTCGCGGCTCCGTTTATCGTATTGGAGAATAATTAATGATTTGTTAAAACGAGACTATTCGTTGAGATCAAATAAAGGGCAATACGACGTCGAGTGACTCTCGGTTGACGTCGCGACGTTGCGCAGTGGAAAAGTTGCAGAGTTCATTAGGGATAACTCAGCCGTTGTATCAGGATAATTGGAAATTAAGTGTATCTTGAAGTTTTTTCTTTCTCTTATCCATCCTTTTTTTCCTACGTCCTTCTACGTCTCCTTTTCTTCTTTTTTTTTCAGCCTCGCAGCGACGCTCATGGGAATTATTCTTGGTGCGTTACGTGAGTATATCCATTGTCCTTATTTTCAACGTTGTAAAGTCATCAGTCGTATAATGGATTTGCCAAAGCAATAACAGGATAGAAATAAAATGGATTAATATGTAAAAAAGAAATTGGAATTTCGCAGAAAACAATGTAAAATGTAAGAAAAGTGGTTTTTATGAAAAACAGGATGATTTCTTGGACGTAGAAACGTATATACCAACGTTTACAGAATGAATAACTTATCGACAACTTACGCACGTAGAGGATTTAATACATATATGTATCTGTGGAAATGTAAATCATGCTTAACATGATCTATTCGTCGTTAGCATACTGCATGGATCGTTTCTTACTGGATCAAGAACCTTGATCCTTTTTTCCAGCGCCTTACATTAAGCCATGTAAGAGGACAGATCCAGAGATAGATAAATGCGTTGCTAATTCCATTGAATCGTTAAGAGGAAAACTTGCTGAGGGAATTCCCGAACTTGGTGCACCTCCAATTGAACCGTTGTACCTTGATCAGGTCAGATTACTCAGAGGACCATCCGGAGCGAGGCTGGACGTTAATCTCACAGACATCAAGGTATAGCTAGAAAATAAAATTTCATATTGTTAGATAAAAAAATATTGATTATCCTTGATAGTTGATTTGATTTTTTTTTATTAATTACCTCTGGGTCTAAATCACCCTTCAGGTAGCCGGACCTTCGACCTTTAAGGTTCGTGGTCTAAAGGTCAACGTTGACGACGTGCTGTTCACGTTTAAAGTGAGCTTCGACAGGCTTAGCTTTCGTGGGAAGTATCAGATAGACGCAAGAGTCCTTCTTCTTAGACTGGCTGGAAATGGCGACCTCACAGGAAACTTCAGTAAGTCTTGAAATTGGCTATCCGAATCAGTTGGACATTTTAGTCAATAATATATAAACAATTCTTGCAGCTGGTTACGATTCGGACGTTGTCCTGAGAGCCAGGAAGGTTCATAGGAACAACGGCGATTACCTGGACTTTGAACGCATGAAGTTGTCTATTAAAATTGGTACAGCCAATGTTTATCTGAATAATTTATTCGGCGGCGATCCAATTCTTGGTAAGTAATGCAAAATCTTCGTGCAATTGGTGAAGTTTGTTACAGCTGTGTATATGGAGAAGCAGTTGGTACGCTTGTAGAGTTAAGGTGGTACGTCTCTCTATACAGGTAGATTTCTGAAATGGAAAAGAGCTCAAGGAAGATGGATTAGTTAAAGATTCCTGTCACGAATCGACGAGCACGCAATGGCCATTCGGGTCTAGGTTCTTGGGTCATTGTTCTCATTGGCTGATATAAGATTCGAATGGCCATCGTCCTTACATAAAAAATTATCAGAGATTTTCCGCTCAGTTAATATAATCAGCAGGTCTTGATAATTATTAATTTGCTTCAGGTGCTGCCAGTAATCAGGTACTGAATGCAAACAGTGCATTATTCGTTGAAGAACTGAGGCCAGTACTCGAAACCTCATTGGCTGATCTCTTCACTGACGTCGCCAACAAGATCACAAGATCATTCACGTACGACGAATTATTCCCAGTTTAATTAAAACATAATAAATCCTTCGATCATGATAAATTACGTGTTTCTCGTGTTAATTATACTTTAAAAATTTGTTATAAGTATTTAAAAAAAAGCGAATCTTTATTTGCCCATTTAACATCGTTCAGGCGCAGTCTCGTTTTGGCTCTACCATTGACACTAACGTACTAATTAATTTACAAGATTTTTCTTTTTCTTGAAACACTAATGACTAGGGAATCAGCTCTTCTTTCTTCAAGGCACCCAATGCACGTGCTGCCAAAGCTCTGCTTATGGTAGCTGCTGTGTCTTCGATTATGGGACTTGCTATGTCCAGGACGACTCTTGGATTTGAGTTGAAGAAGGTAGCAGCAGCGTCCGCTTTATGAAAACAAGAATAAATATCATTATTTATATACAATTTTAAAGTAATCAATTATTTTATCTTTCTTCTCTTTCTGTTTACCTGCCAAAGCATGACTTGGTGGTGCTCTCAATTTAATGTTACCATCGCCAACACGAATTTTTGTAGTGAGCTGATCAATTTCTATTCTCTGTATACCATTTTTATCTGCCACTTCCTTGCCTTTGGCCCTCACCTGAGCTTGCGTGTTAGCTGAAACAATGGAATTGAATAAATCAAAACAATGTCTTATTTTCAATTATTCAAGCATATATCTATTTAGTATGTATCTTTTCTCACTGAAATTTCCTTTGAAACTGCCTGCACCATTGAGCGGAAGAAGCAAAAGTCGTCCTTGAACATCATAATCGCCCTTCACGTGTATATAAGGTAGCTGAACTCTAATGGACACTGTGAGATCTTCAGGATTGGCCTTGAGCTCATCCACAAGGAAGTTGGTAGCGCCATAAACACGAATCTGAGTCATGTTAGCCTTGATCTTCAAAGCTTCCAGATTTCTGTCCACCGTCAAGGATGGCAGTAGCAAAGGATCCAAAGCAGGAAGTTTAAGGGTCGGTATACCCTTAGCCAAATAGGGAGTAATGGCTTCCAGTTGTTTCATAACGCATTTGTTGTACTGATTAAGATCCTTAGTCGGCGGACAGGACGTGACACCAGGTGCTAATAAAATAATTAAAAATTATTGCCACATCAGCCTTCGTGTCTTGGCTATTAACATCATTTATGTATTTTCACTAACTCTATGCATCATGGATAAATAAAAAGGTTTACTTTGTATTTTCTATGTATTAATTACATGCATATTTTTTTTAAGACGAATTAATTAGTTTTACAATCTTTCCTAGTATACTGGACTTTTTTTTATTTCCTAAGAGACCACTATATAAACACTTTCGACAGTAAGTCCCACGGCCATTTCTTGCTGTCCTCATAACTGTAATCACGAGAAACGGCCGACGTGGAAAATTTTCGGTAGTTTCTCGTAAGGACGAACTTGCTTCCTCTATATACACTAGTAAAAGTGTAACGCGGTATAAGAATCTCTTGACTGTCTATAACGTTTTTGTTTGGCATAAATGCCGGACCTAAAATCGAAAGTGCGCTGGCTGAGAAAGTGAATTGGCTCGCTTGGTCAACGGCCATTCCTTCGTTAAAGTCATCGACTAGGTAATTCGCCTGTACTATACGTGCCTGCGTAACTACCAGCTACATATCTATGAAATAGAATAAAATAAAATTCTTCAGCAACAGCTGGAATCATGAAAATTACATGGCAGTCCTTATGGTAGATAAAATTGGTAGAGAATATAAAAACACTAATGATATTAATATTAATTAATATAGCGACATATTGTAATTACGAAATAATACGTGAAATGGACATTGAACAAATCCTATTGATGTATTTATTATTGAAGTTTCTAGAAAAAAAGATTTATACTCACGCAATTCCGATAAGGCGATCGTCGTCCAGGAGGCAAGTATCAGGAAGCCGATCAGGGTATTCATCTTTGTTGTTGGTATCCACGTTCTTTTCTTTTTCTTTTTGTATACACAGAATTATGGAAATTCTTGTTCCACGTTTAGTTTTGTAATGTTGTCGGTGACGATATTGAAAATGCGTCCGATGGCTCCAGTATGCCACTATTTATAAACTAAATGCACTTTCTCCGGGTGTACCCCACTCTTACGTGGACTAGGTGAATTTATCACGGTAGAATGCCCCCTTTTAACTCAGTCAGGGCCGTAACTGGTTGGTACCCCTACTCAATTATTGACAAATCCTTCATGGCAGACGTCTTCGCGTTAATGCACTCCGGATGGACATTGGAATCTCCTCTTTCCGGGAATCATCATTATAGATGGGATGTGGATAATTACGTGGATTATCCAGCGGCCTTTGTCGCGATAACAATCAAGCCTTTGCATCGATACGCTGATAGGAATTATCTTTAATAAGAAAAGTTTCTTCATAAAATAGCTATAAGGTGTATAAGAGCCAAACGCCTCGGTCAGCTGAAGAACTTTGACAGTTGGTAGTGAATCGAGGTAAGAAGATGCAGGAAAGGATGACAGCTGTCAAATTTGACAGATAAATTGAAGCTGGATATCAAGTGAAAAAAAGAGGGAGTAGATATGATCAATGTATAATTATAGTATATAACTGATAGATTACCTGTGTACAGTGTAATAGGTGATATTTATAAATAAATAAATAAAGAACTTAATTATTACAATATATAACAATCAGAATTGTTGTCACTCGATAGGCAGTGTTTTATACATCTTGTAAATCATCGAATCAGCCATTTTTTCACTCAACGCTTTACTAGCCAAGTCGTCAGCCAACATGGCGGCCACGGCTTCGGCAGCCATTAAACCTGCAAAGGAAAGTTACTGTAGCGACAGTGTTGGTAAGTGAGCTTATGGTTGTCCATTGACTGAAACAGGTTCTAGGAGAAGAGATAACTTCCACGTGCAATGATCCAATGAAGATCATTATAAAACAATTAGTGTGTCTCCAAGTATGATTACAGAGATTGAGGGATCCGAATCAATGATCAAGCATCGGTCGAAGAAGCTAGGAACATGGAGTCACCATGAAGATTTAAGTACTTTATTACTCTGCAGCACGCAATCATCTGAAGACTTTACGTAACGTTTTCTCTGCCTCGAGTAAACCAAGATGGCGCTGCGCTTACTAGCCCGCATGAAATACGGATAAAAGCGATACTTATTAAAACCACTGGCTTGACAGAAACTCTCGTACAAACTTTCATCAATGGAATTTGTCGTTTTTCCTGAACGATCAGCTGTTATAGGACTTCCTGTGAATGCGCAATGACGCGACGTATTCGCTTACCGTGAACTAAGATTGACCTCACTGGACCTTTGTCATCCATACCATCCAGATGGATCTGTCTGCTTCTTGAGGTCAATCTTGCACGAGATGCTCTCACTATCATTTCATTAGTATCTTCAATCCTCTTCAATTCCAGGGTGAAATCGCCGGTCAGGTAGGCTGTGGAAAGTGAAGTTTTTTTTTAAATAGCTAAGCTTTTTCTATGATATAAATTATTGGTTTCCTTTTTGTTGGTAGGACTTACTGAAGTTTCCATGGAGCAGACCATTACCGCGTAGAAGTTCCTCGCCAACCTTACCCGTGAGAACGTAACCGGCTTTTACGTGAAGCAGTGGTACGTGGATCCTTAGTATCACGTGCATCACGTCATCCTGAGAAATTGAAATTCATTTAATGATTTAGGATAGAATTCTTGGCTAAACTTAATGTTTCTGTTTACCTCCTCGGATTCGTCCTGGGAGTGATCCCTTTTTTTTCTTCTGGTTTCATTCGATTTTTCGTCCTCTGACTCCTTGCTTGACTTCTTGCTAGTGGAATTCAGGCCGCCATAGTGATAAATTAATTGCATACCCTCTTCGTAGTAGCCGTGTTTTTCCTGGTAATTCTTTGCGTATCTGATAAGGTCCTTTATTCTATGAGATTCCTGAGCGATCCTTTCTAAGTTGTTTCTCTTGAGCAAGGACTCCCCTTCGGTGAAATTGTGAATTATGTATCTTCTGTTCTCTCGCAAGACCTTAAGAATAATTTTTTATCGATTAATTATTTTAATTAAAATGGATCAATGGTTTTCATTTAATTCTAGTATACCTTCACGATATCGTCCAGGCTGTACACTTCGGTGTTCTTGTCAGAGTCTATTTTTAGATTTCCAAAATGTTTCACCTTCTGGTCCTTCCCATCGGCATAAACTATGTCCACGTATCCTGGACGTTTTTCCAGTGGAATTGTCGATGATGGATTATCGGTTGAGTCATTAAATTGATTTTTATTAATTAATGCCTGATAACGTCGCCCCCCTCTTAAGGATGTATTAGGCACTGAGCTTTGGTCCTTTCTCAATAATTTCTCAGTCGACTCCAAATTTTCTGAAGCCGACACTTCAACGTCTTCTACGCGTTCATCAAGATGACTTTCATCAGCAGCATCCTTCAAAATTTGTGATTGATATCGCTCTTGTCCTCTCGATGGATTTTGCTTCCTGTTACAATTTCCGGAACACCGTATCAAAACTCCTTGAGAATTTTCTTGAGAATTTTCATTCAATAAATCTTTCACTTCTGTATTTTTCCTATTATCCTTTACACTCTGAGCGTACACTATGTGAACATTGGCAGGTGAATATCTTGAATTAGCAGAAGATACAAATTGATCAGAAGCTGTACTATCCTGCTGAGATTTTAAAGTGCTTAGAATTTTTTGTATCCTAATAGCATTAGGATCTCCAGCAGTGCTGGGATGACTCTGTGAATTTTGTGCAGCATCCAAATTTTCATTTTCCTTCTCAATACTCTTGGATTCTTCCTTCTCCTGTTCCTGAATTCTGCTCAGTGTCTTATCACTAGCGGAAAGCTGAGTACCTCTGTCAATGTGTCTTCCTGGAACAGTATCATTTTTAGGCTCTTTAACAAGTGTATGGAATCTGTATCTAATCGAATCCAGATCCTTCAATTCGTTATAGCTAACATATCCAGCCTCAAAGTCACTGAGATTAGATTTGAGACGTCCCCGAGCTATATAGACAGATTCAATAGTAGATTCATTGAATCCCTTGATCTCCAAATTCCTCAGAACAATCCTGTATCTCGTATCACCCTCTGATTGGTCCACTTTAATCACAGGAACCCTTAAAGGGTCCAGGGTACCAATCTTTGTGATTCCACCAGCCAGCAGTTTGGTCCATAGTACTTGAGACATCTCCAGTAAGGAACATCTCGCCAAGGAGGTCAAAGCTAAGATCAGCAGGATCCTCATGGTTCCAGGATATCCTTAAGATCTTCAAAATAAATTTTTGTCAATCTTCAGTCAATGGTATTGACTTGCCAAATGTGAAACGGCTTATAGACTAACATAAGTGTCAGTGCTATCACAATGAATACCACTAAAAAACAAGAAATCACTGGGCACATAGAAAAAAAACGTTACAGCGCCTTTCAAACGACGATACGAACAAATTGAGCAACAAGATCTTGGTCGAAGATCATTTCAAAAATGATTTGTTTCTCACAATCTTCTAATAACGAACAATGGGTTTTTGCACCGATGCAACTGCACTGAATGCAAGAGCAAGATGCGTCCGGGAGGTTTTTATAGGATATGGTGGAAGGGCGCAAATCTGGGCCATGGACCACAGCAGCCTGACTAACTGGTTCATCTGACATTAGTCAGGTATTTTTATATCCTTAATGGAGGGCAAGGTCTTCGACCGACCTTGCCGATGTTTCCATAAATTATGATTTAAAAAAACCACAATTTTAATCATACAGGAACTCCATGCAAAGAACCAATTGCAATTGCTACGTTACAGTCAATACTATCTGGATCAGTATTCAATTCATATCACACTGTACATTACGAAATAATTTTTTATAATATTGATTATAACACAATCTTATTACGAAGTAAAAAAAATGGCGGCTTCCAAGAATCCAGCAATGTTTTAACTGATTGCGCAGTAGACAGCCAATAAGACCTAATAACCATATTCACACAAAAGACAGTAACGTCAATCAGGCCCAACTGGCAGTCAATAAATAGCTAAGTCAGCGCATTGCATTCTCCGTCAGCGCATTTTCAGCCTGAGGAGTCATTAATGAATTAACATTTTTTTCAGCAACTCGTCAGTACAATGACAGTCATGAAGCTTCTACCAGTCCTGGTCCTGATCCTGGTCAGTAGGTCGAGATCAACACCGGAAATCCGTAAGTTTCGTTTACATCCCATACAATTAATCGACTCTAAAATTGAAATATGATAAGATTATTCCTCATACGTAGCGAGCTTCCTTAAAATATGTCATCGCAATGATCCCAACCTGAATGAGTGCATTAAGCACAGCGTAGAATCATTGAGGCCGCATCTTAGAGTTGGAATTCCGTCCCTTAATATTCCACCATGTGAACCACTGCACGTACCCCAGGTCGAGATCAGTCAAGCAGCAGGACCAGTTTCCATAAGTTCAACTTACACCAACATCAAAGTACGTGGTGCTACAGATTTCGTTCTGAAAAGTGTCAAGTAAGTCTATCATCCATAAACATTAATCAGACATCAATAATTCAGAAGTAATTACAATAACGAATCCTCACCCTAGGATTGACCTGGACAAGGATCGTGTAAGATTAAAGTTATACGTTCCACGTCTGGAGATGACGTCAAATTACACAATGGAGGGAAAGATATTAATGTTACCAATAACCGGTAAGGGCGTCGCTTATGGTAATTACACGGACATCGACGCCGTCGTCACGACCCAGAGCGAGCATTACAAGGACCGCCAGACTGGAAAGACTCACTCCAGGGTAACCGATTTCTACGTCGACTTCGACGTCGGTCACGCCAGCATTCAATTGGACAATTTATTCAACGGCGACCAGACGCTCGCCGACGCCATGAATCTCTTCTTGAACGACAACTGGAAGACTGTGGCAGCTGAGATAAAGCCAGCTCTGGAGGATACAGTTGCTGATCTCTTCAAGAACTTCGCGAACAAGATCTATTCCAAGTATCCATTAGAAACCCTATTACCAGCATGAGTAATTAAACGTGTAAGAATGGCATTTAATTGACTAGAATAAAAATTCATGCCCAAAAAGAAAGAGAAAATTATAAATACAATCATTTATATCGTATAAACCCCCAATGGCACTGGTCTGTCTTGACTCTCCTGAACGACGGGTTGCATCCTTTCAGGCGTCTCAGCATCAATCATACATTAAGGTGCCAATTCATGCATCGCTCATCGCTAGCGATATGATGCTGGATATTTTCAACTTCGAGCGACTAGGGAATATCTAGGGAAAATCTAGGGAAAATATCGCTCGAATGCTTGAAACACATTAGCTCTTACGAGGTCACGTGCCCTCTCATCGCTGCGATTTTATCGCTCCATGAAAAGGCACCTTTACACAAAGTATTCTCACTCTTTACAATTCACCAGCTCATTCATGCATTAGCATATATTGCAAATCCACGTGGATTCGAAATTTTCTTACGCTAGACGCTCATAAATGGCGGCGATGTCCTTGTACCTAATAGTCCAGATTCTCGTATAGAAAACACGTCGAGCACAACACGTATGTATGTACCTTGGTACAAGCAGGCTTCATTTCTTTTTTACGAAATCGCAAGTCAAGAGACAAATAATTTTCACGGCTCTTTCTTATGGATTGTATGCATTCGTTTGGCGGGAATTTTAAAAGTTTCCAAGAAAACTAAAAAGGAGCCACGGTCGTTAACCGTGCAGACTGTCATTGATAAGCGGAGTGACAGCAGTCTCCATACAGTATATACGTAATAACTCCGTGACTCAAATGATTTGAAGCATCGCATTTAAACGTCAGTTTCATATATATACACACAGGTATATCCAACCGGACAGAAATTTTATAACAGTCATACGTCATTATTAGACAATAGGAAGCGTCTACTTCTACGTCGCAATTTTTAAGAATACTTTCATAACACTTGGAAGTATTCAGGAAATGACTAGTATACTGTTAACAATAATAATCATAATCCGTAGGATGAAATCGTGTTTCGAATATGAATTCATACTATTAAGACTAGAAGTAAAAATAATTAAGTACTATACACGCAGAGTGTCTCTGTGATACAATATGTGAATATATACACATAAATGTATATATATATGTATATATATAGAGTATAAGCAAAATAGAAGTACGCATGTATATTAATATGACTCATGATAGCTTAAGAGACCAAGATTTTATAATATGCCATATAGAAACACGCGAAGACCTTTACGTTTATGTTGGTCTTCAACTGTGACTAAAAGGACACCTTTTATACAGCTGTTGAGTAACAGCGCACGGCTAGCCACGCAGATTTCTCCAAACAGTGTAAAAGATTAGAGATAAATTGGGCCTCGAGAGACTGGCCAGTTAAACGGGGACGGTTGAATATCTTTGCGAATGTCCCCTCGCCGATTGCGTAATCGGAATGCCCAGTTGTATCCAGCTGAGAAAGTCTTTGTGTGTCATCCGACTGGATTATTGAATGGATCCTTTTCTGTTTTTGTCTGGATCAAAAGCTGCTACCAGCAGCATCCCTGTGGATGATTTTATAATTTAGATCAGGGATCGTTGAAAGATTATGGCAAGTGTCATACACGGTGGAACGTTGTTATCTGTGTTATCGTGGAACAATTGGATGCTATCCAATGTTGGATTGAAGAATGTTTGTAGAGGTGCATTCTGTAGGCTGCTTATACGGATGACAATGGCGTATTTAAAATTCGTATTGACTGCAGTCGCGCGTTAATGTCTCCTGGTAGTCGTGACCGTTTATGGTTAACGTATTTTTCTTATGGTTTGTTATATGAAATGTTGACGAGTATAAGTGAGGTCAGGCTGGACAGTTGGGAAATGAAAAAAAAGTCGCGTACCTTGGTTTGGGATAACTATGACATAGTCGCGAGGTCGTTGGTATCAGCCATTGGTAAAGTTTTCGTTTTCTTGTATACTTCTTTTTGCTCTTCTTCCACTTGTCCCCTTTTCTTTCTCTTCTTCGATTTAGCACGTCCTTCGGGTGGCTGTTCTAAATAATTCACAAAACACACTCTCTCTCTTTGCGTACAACGTGGCGAAGCATAATCGGCACGGAATTTACATTTAAATGCATGCATAAAGGTGCCTGACTGTGTGGCATTCTAAGACTCTTGATTTCTCAGGATTCGCATAATTCATAAGAATTTTTATTCGTTATTGTGCTATACCCAGGATGACGCAAATACGCCGTGCTGAGGCAAGGGTAGAAATATTTTATGAGGCCCAAAGACGTAGTAGTAATAGTAATTGTATTATCGTTGGAGAGAAGGGGGACTTACGGGGGAGTGACTGGGAAAATGTTACGTTTCGCTCACTTGGGTCTTTAGGGCCTTTATCCGTGGGACTTCTCGACGAAGAAAGAGACGGCGGCGTTGTTTCTTAAAGGAGCGGGTCTAGACGTCTTGAGAGTAGTAGGGGCTTTCGCATATAAGACAGAATATGAACGGAGACCGTCTTTAGTTTATCACAAAGCAGCGCGTGTTTGTCTCCTTAGTCCATTAGGTGTGAATGATGCCTTAGGAGTACACTACGTTCGGGCCACTGTGATAAACCTGGTTCCCGCCATTAATCAATTCCAGATAAATCAAGGAAGATCCAGGTGGAAGTTAATCCTAAAAAATACAATAAATATACATCTTTTCTTTTACTGAATGAGAAACAACAAATAATTGTTTAATCAAACTTATACTATTGTGCAACGAAATGATATTGTGAAACGATTAAGGGGGGAATCGTTTGATACTTAAAAAAAATACTAAATTGTGAAAAAACCATTGAAGGATGTTCCTTCTCGAAATTCTATCCTTCGGCATCCTCTTGCTAGGAGTCCTTGGACAGAATCCCTTGGCTGAGGATACGTCAGCTTCAGATACAACGACTGATGCAACCCTTGCAGAAAATCTAGGAGCAAACGAGCCTGACTTTGTAACGCGTAAGAAACCTGTACAATTAAAATACTAAAGTAGACCTACACCAGATTAGAAACATCCAACAGAATCTGTCCCCTCCATATCTCGGCCAGTTACAACAAAAATTATATAAACAGACCCAAAATTAAGACTAACAAAAAAAGTCAAAATACCACACGGATAATGCTATGAAATTCATTTTAAAAATTTGTAACAGTTACATATTCCGCGTTTCGACTAAATTAATACTTTTCTCATGACGTTGGCTAATTCGCAAGGCCCAACGTTGCAGTGATTGTCATAACAGTTAAGAAGGTACGGGTAAGTCCCAAGGGATGGCAAAGGAGGCAGAGGAGGGCAGGTTCTTGGATAGGTATAATAGCAAACATGTCGTAACATACTCCGATGGCGTGGCGAAGGTTATGTCAGAGATTGCACAACGACGAAGGCAGGATTGGCTGGAGAAAGTTGGGACTTGAGTCCCCGTACAGTGCTTTTCTCAAGCGGCGGGAGTGAAAGTGCAAGTATCTCGTCAGAAGTTGGCTGTAGTAACGAGAGCGTGGCTCACCATTGCTTCTAGTGTTATGACGCATTTCATACAAACACACCAGCGCGCCACACTGTCCAATCATAAACTAAATGCCCATCGTAGATAATCAGTCCGAGGGGAAGTTGAAACTCTTTTTCTCTAAAAGGGTTCTACTCCTCTGGACCGGAAGTGAGAGTAATTGCGCAATAGCACCGGAAACAGGAAGATAGCCAGTTTAGAAAATACCGAGCATCGCGTGACTGGTTGTTACAGAAATTTCTTACAGCATATTCCCTCTTCCGTCAATGTACATTGCATTGTCTTTATCTGTACGTTGATGGACGTGTTTCCTTTCTGGAATTTTCTGTTTTTATGTAACGAAGAATTGGCGCTCATCCATTGGATAGTAGATTCGTATTATCATCTAGCAAATATATCTATCAAGATTCTCAGCCTTATCTTCATGACTAAGTCCATTGTTGTGATCGCATTGAAATTCTAGACCTGTTGGTTACTGACAATACGTGTTACCATTTGCAATTATTTATGTCAGTGGTTCGTTCTGTCGAGTCCGGAAAACAGGTCCCTGGGTTATTTCCAGAGTGGCTTCCTAGTTGAAACTTTTCCACTGAGAAAACTTCCTGCTCTGTACGATAATAGATGCCGGCACATAACCATAGATGATATTCTCCTTTGGTGTGTAATTTCATGTAACTTTTATGCTTAGTTAAGCTTTCTTCTTCTTTACTTCGCAGCTGAATATATTCTACCATGCCGCAGATCGGATGCAAAGATCGATAGCTGTATACAAAAGACGTTCAATCATCTGCGACCTTACTTGGTGAAAGGTACTTGTACCAATTGTTGGAATATTAGCCGGACAATGATTATCCATCTTATCCCATTACTCTAGGTATTCCGGAATTGGAATTGCCGCCAATCGAACCTTTGAATATTCCACAACTGGGTATGGAAAATGGACAAGGTGCAGTAAGAGTCAGTGCACTCTTTTCCAACATCACAGCCGTGGGACCTGGAAATTATTCAGTTGGAAAAGTCAGAGTGGATATACCTACGTTGAGATTGGACCTTCATCTTACCGTTCCAAAGATTGAATTACAGGGCCAGTATGAAGTAGCTGGGAATGTGCTTCTGTTTCCTATCCAGAGTCAGGGTGATTTCTGGGCCCATTTTGGTGAGTATCGATCAAGTAATACCGTCTGGATAAACAGTTATCACATGGGACTGTCTTATTTGTTTGGTTTGTAGGCGACGTGGCAGCCATTGCCAGGGTTCAGGGTATTCAAGAAATACGAGACGGTGTACGTTACATGAGAATCGAACGTTTGCTAATCGACTTCAGTCTGGGACGTGCCCGGTTTCGCGTGATAGACCAACTCAATGGGAACAACGTAATTGGTCAGGCAATGAACCAATTTTTAAATCAGAACGCCAAGGAAATTATTGAAGAGATGAGACCAGCTGCCAGTGCAAGCATCGCCAAGCATTTTCAAGGTTTCTTGAACACTGCATTTACCAAAGTGCCCATGAAGGTTTGGTTGCACGATGACTAAGTACGAAAAACTCTTTTCTTTACAAAAATTTCAATCAGGGCTTCTCCTGCCAAGAGAGAAACCCGTAGAAAAAGTGCCTGATCGTGATCCCAGTGACTTTTGGAATATTCATGTTTTTCCAATACAAAAATATCGTCACCCACATCCTCTTTCTGTCTATTCCAAATTACACGGTTTGGATAGACTATAGGCTTGTAGCTTTTCCTTTTGTATTTTCTATCTTAAGTCACTTCTCTGTAAATAATAAATAAAACAACAAAATTAAGAAACTCGTCATGACAACAATACAATTTAGATATAGGTCTCACCTTAGCAGTACTAATCGTATAATCTAGGACAATAGATTCCTATATAATAGTAGCGTATCCTCGTGTGTAAATACAATAGTATTTTTCCAGGCTTTGGTAAATAAAATATACCTTATCGAAGAAGCGTGCTATACCACGAGAAAATAGAACTTTTAAGCAGCAGCAGCAGCATCTATAGATCGTTTCAGCATTATGGCGCGTGTCAGTAAAAGCCTAGAGCCTGGTTCGTGCATATAATGTTGTGATAATGAATCAGAACTGTGGCGGGACATATCTAACGACCTCTGACCCGACAAACGCGTTCAACCTTAAAGGAACAGCAATACAGAGACATTGAACAGTGTCACACTGTTATTTAGTATTTACCAGAAACTAAGAAGTGACAATCTTCCAGTCAGTCGTTCGCGAGACCCCTGCAGAGACCCATGTCAGGCATCTCGTAAGCCCTCGACGCGACCTGATTCGACCTCGGCAGAACCGTCGGGAAGAAGAAAAATCTTCAGGAGCTGACCTTAATAAAAATTAAGAAAATGGTTAGGCAGTTCACCAAGAGGCAGTGGTTAACCTTAATAGTGATCAGCATTGCTGACTTTGCCAATGCAATCTGTGTCTCTCTGCAGGCTCCGTTTTATCCCCATGAGGTAAGACTAATTGAGGATATATTATTATTGTTATTAATGTTAATCACTCGTTCGCGTATCAGAATTGTCTAGACTCAGAAGTAATGGTCGTTGACCCTGGATTAAATTTACTTTAGTATTCGCATAGGATCTCTTACTGGAAATCTTTTAGAACTTTATATAATTATTAAGTCATTCATCCTGGACCAGATTCAGGGTACTCGGGTTGATCTTTGTATGGGATGAACGTAATTGATACCTGAGATGCAAATTGAGTAACTGATGATTCAAGACGCTACGCAAGGCAGACGTTAATGGTCCTTATCAGTAATAGTAAACTCGTGTCGTAGCTGGTTATTGTTATTAAGGTCGTAGGGTCAGGATGACGCCTCTACTTGTCACTCCGATTATATCGTATTTCAGTAGGAACTAGTTGCTAGTGAATTGAAAATTTTATCAAGCAGGGGTAATTAACGTTGGGGTTTAGACTGAATATTTCTTCGACGAAATTCAAACGGTTCTACAGATAATGGGATGACGATACGGTTTCAATGCGTCTTGGGCCGAATCGAAGAGCGTCCAAAGTTTATCAAAATTTATCTGCAAGACCATTTAATTACAATTCGGATTGATAAGAGAATTTGCGTCGATTAATATTCTAATAAGCGTATATCATAATGGAGTAAATTCGTTTATTTTCCAGGCTGAGAAAAAAGGCGCCTCCGCTACTGAGTATGGATTGGTCTTTGGTATATTCGAATTTGTAGTCTTCATCATAAGTCCCATTTATGGGCAGCACGTAAGTCCAGTTTTATGTCTAACGATCATTTAAATGATCCCCAGTTGCATACGACAGTTCTATAGTAAAGTCATTGTCTCTGGGGATCCTATCAGGAAGCATTGGCACTAGGATTTTTGACTTTACAATGACTTGATATAAAATCAAAATTTCCCGATTGCCAGTGCCTCTTTTATTTTTTTGAGGAGACTTAAGATTTTAATTTAACAGCTCAACCGGGTAGGACCGAAACTTCTCTTCAACGGCGGAATTCTAACAACTGGCACTTGCGCCATTTTCTTTGGCCTCCTGGATAAGGTCGAGGGTCATTATCCTTTCATCATCCTCAGCTTCGTCATCAGGATCATCGAGGCTCTTGGCAATGCTGCATTTCTCACAGCGAGCTTCGCCATCATCGCCAAAGAATTTCCAGATAACGTCGCAACGACTTTTGCAAGTCTGGAGACATTCTTCGGTCTGGGACTTATCGTGGGGCCTACAGTCGGCGGGGCCCTTTATCAGGTAATCTCTATTCTAGTAAATGACGTGCAGGTTCACGAGACTCATGCTTTTATGGACTTGTAAAAATCCTTGGATTCATATACGTAAATACAGGTTGGTGGCTATACAACCCCTTTCGCTGTACTGGGATCAGCCCTATTCTTGGCAGCTGTCATGACTGCCTTTGTGCTGCCAACCCATGACAACAACGAGCAAGATACTCAAGAGTCTGGAGGTATAAAACTTAACTACAAACTCAATACACTTAATACCAAATGAGTGCTTAGGAATTTTCAAGAAATCTTACAAAACTTTACCTGACCCGTCCCAGGTTTCATGAAGGTCCTAAGGATTCCTGGCGTAATGGTAGCAGCAGCTTCCATAATTGCAACAAGCATGAGTATCGGTTTCCTCCAGGCGACACTGGAGCCTCATCTACGTCAATTCAACCTGAGTCCAGTAGTTTTGGGCCTTATGTTCATTATAAACGGTGGCACGTACGCCCTCACAGCTCCAGCCTGGGGTTGGCTCTGCGATAAATACTCAAAACCAAAGGTACATCATCATCCTGATGAATTTCAACATCCACGATACACTAACTATACTTACCATATTAATGTTTTAGGTAGCAACAGTCATTGGATGCATCTTGGTAATGGTAGGATTCTGCTTAGTGGGTCCAGCACCTTTTATCCCAGTACCAACCATCATTTGGATGACAATTTTGGGCCTTGTAACACATGGTTTAGGCATGTCAGCCCAACTCGTAGCAAGTTTTACAGATGCCTTAAGAATCTCCATGTAAGCCTGCCGATGGGACTTGTCTGTATAACAAGTTGCCGTTACTTAGGCGCCATACTGTGAACACACCATATATCTATATATATATATATTATACTTCACAGATCCTACGGATTTCCAAATAATTTAGAAACGTACGGACTCATCAGTGGTCTGTGGACTAGTATGTTTGCACTGGGAGCCTTTATTGGGCCCAGCGTAGCAGGTATTCTATTGGATACCATAGGGTTTAGAAATGCATCCATGTTCATAGTACTCTTACATCTCCTCGTGGTCAGTATAATTCATTTAGTATCTTGAATTATTCGTAAATTGTCGGCATCTCTAGAAAAATAATGTTAATGGATTAAACTTAATTTTTTCTTCAGGCTGTCGTAGCCACACTCTTCCTGAGCTGTTGCAGCAGGGGTCCCAAACCATATACAGAGATTGGCACTACCGAAGAACTAAGGGCCTCATTGACTTGCAGCATCAGGAGCAACAGTACAAGTCTTCCGTTGGGTGTCCGGGGACAGGGAGTCCCAATTGACAGGCCCAACGGAATGAATTCTCTCATTGCCTGTAACAGCTATTCGAACAGGGCCGGAGCGTGGTCAAGGGCCTCGTACAGTGGTCGCTATACGCATAGTTACGGATCCATAGAGTCTAAACAATATTTGGAAAGAACTACGTGATTTTGATTACGCACAGTAATTAATGATTGAATCAGAGATTGGCGGAGAGGCGCCAGGGCGTTCCAGAGACTCTCAAAAAAGCATAATGCAAGAATTGAAAAAAGAAAATGTTGAAAAATGTCAGAAACTAATAAACTGATAAAGGAAGACGAGATATTAGATAATTTAACAAGTTTCTGGGCCTCATGCGAATTCTTCGATAGGGACTCTTTTACTTTGTATATACGATACTATTAGGATTAATGATTATTTTTAATTGCACTTGGTTCTCGTGTACTTTATCCATGATCTCGTCAATGGGGTTTTAATAAATCATTGTAATCGGTCGTCGTTGTGTCTCACGTTGAATTTCTGTTATTCTTTTTAATCTATTCGATGGCATTCAAAGGAAAGTGCAACATTCTCTTGGGGATTCCGAGAATTTACATTCTAACAGTGAATACTTGATTTTCACTTTCAATTGAAAGTCGACTGCAATCATTTCAGGCTTTCGGAAGGCAATCGAATTGAATTATGCGTCGAATTCCGAATCAACAACTAGAATGACGCATTCACACGCACCTGCGCATATGCAATAGGTGTTACTAGGTATGTGCCAGTGGTTCAATAAATTTAATAGCAGTCAGGTCCACTGATGCGAACAGTACGAACAACGCAATTTCCACTATCTAAATAATCATTGATGAGAACGGCCGATGATTCATTGAAATATCAGATCTGTGAATCGTTCAAGGAATTTAACGATGAGTACAAAATCCAAAGAGAACACTCATCCCCTTGTTCGATATCATTTCACACAATCATAACAATTTTTTACTTTCCTTTTCAAGTAATTAAAATTTTTATAACGTCTATAGCTATACCTGCACGTTGTCTACATATGGAAGTGACTATCCACACCCTATTCTCTGGCGTACTGTTCACTGAGGCGCATCGCGCATTCCGGAAGTAGTACCATCCTATACATACAGTTACGTCATTGGGACTCACGTACTTTAACAGTCCCAAGAACACCACCTCATGAAGCATCCTAATACTCCTCACAAGAATAAAGAATTCAGTTATCCAAGGTACGAAGGAGCTTATCGAGGAAGTCAAAGCAATCCCGATACACCTGTAAGAAAAAGAAAAGAGCCCGTAATAAGTAAAATAAAATAAAAATCGTATATTTTAAATGTGAAAGGGTCTTCACCGACTGTCTACCTCCCACCAAAAACAACAGTCAACACCAGCATATTTGAAAACACCTGTAGCTGTCTCTCTCGCGTAGAGGGTAGATCTCAAAGAACAGGTAGATGATGATTCAGGCAAGGTGCTGCCACCTGAGCAGTTTAGTACCCGGAGTCATCTAGGAGACCCAACAGGTGAGCCACCACACCATCAACCACGGAATAGGTCCCCGAAGAGAGCTCCGTGAAGGGATATCGGTTGGTATAGGTATAAAGTTGGCATACAGTAAAATGCTTCTCCCTTCCACCTTTCACTGGGTCCGTTTGCGGCTGCGCTTGCGTCGAGGCCTTCGTGGTCTTTTGCCCGAGACGACCGGGCATCGTGAACGGGCCCAAAGTCCGCTTCCATTCGGTGGGGAAGGAAGGCCGCGAATCGCGCTCGCAACATTCGGACATCGTTACACACACTGCGTTTACACTGTCGCGTTAAGCGGGCGGCTTTATCGGTTCTTTTGTTTTCTTATCAAAAAGAATTTTGTATCAGACAAAAAAAACAGAATACAAAGGGTGACTGTGAATCGTTAAGGAAAACGTCTCCTTCGGACTACCCTAGATATCCACGTGTGAATTTTCCATTTTTATTGACCAATTACTTTTTCTCCTTCGATTCTTTTGGGACTTGGCCAATAATCTTGTACTTGACTCTCTCTCTGGATTCAGGTACTTAACAGTATATTCGATTACACGCGTTGTGATACGGTGTTTCATAGTGCCATGGGGATCTAGAGAATACAAGGGTAAGTTATTTTTTTTTCATTGGTGATTACTTACAATTTTTTATTACTGCTAGATATATATTATCATTCATGTTTCTTTGTTGTTGAGCGAATCGAGTGAGAGGGTCGTACCTTTTCTACGTTGCAGTTTCAACGTTCTATGCTGCTGACAATTTTTCGTACTATTTTCTAACGGTACCTCAAGTATTCAACCCTCGTTGGCAACGGTCGTCCTTAAAAGGAACCGTATACGTATTCTCAATGTTGAAAATGCTATTCCCAGGAACCCTTATGGGATTCTTCGTAAACCTTCCATGAAAGTTATAAAAGGGCTCGTGAGGGATGTCATTAAACTGTTTAAAGTAGCGTCTAGACGGTGATTTGAACGCCGGCCAAAGCGGTATCCCACGATCCGTAAGGAATCCTTCCTTCTGCTGAAATAGAGTCCGTTCGTCGTAACTGCTTAGCAAATCGCCACTAGAATCGGCAATCGATTTTCGTCTGAAAGGAAAGAAAGAGCGAGTTAGTGAATAATACGAGACTCATGAGTGGAAAACGAAGAGGGAGAAAGAAAAAGAGTGTGTGTGTGTGAGAGAGAGAGAGAGAGAGAGAGAGATCGCACGTCGCGATCGGCTTGCTTGGAGACCGGTTGGAGAATTTGAAATTGTGATTCCAGGCGTGTCCGAGTAAAGAGTAATGGAAGGGAAAGGAAAGAGAAGGTCTTACCAACTTGAGTTGAGAGAGGAGAGAGAGAGAGAGAGATTGAGAGAGGGTCGCACACACATCTCTCGCACCTTACGTTCTCTACAAATGCCTCCCTCGTATACCCCAAGAATCCTATGAATGTATGCATTTAGACGTGGGTGTATCCTTCGGGGAATCTTAAGTGTCCTTAAGTAGCTCGAGTCCTTTCGAATGAGGCCCAAAAAAGACATATACGTATGTACAATGGATGCATACACGGGCCCAAGCGTACTTCTCACGGTACTGGAAACCTTGAAGAAAAAAAAAAAAAGAAAAAGATTATTAAAAACCCAAACCAAGTCTCAAAACTATTCGCTCGTCTTATCTCTCCGGACGAGGGGCCTCACGGCGAGGGACTTTGGGACTCATCCAACAAGAAAACCCCCTAAAGCAATCACGAAAAAGCTCAAATAATTGCTAAAGCCCAAGCAACCCAATATCTTCCATGTGTTTTGCATATGGGCCTGACGCAGACACGCATTTACACACAGAAAAAAAAAGGCAGGACCCTCGTACGTTTTTCCTTCTGGGCCTTAACGAACACGCTCACGCACCACCTCGTGTGCGGGAGCGTAAAATGCTGTCGGACCGGCTATACATACTGTGGGGCCAGGCCCACACAAGTCCCAGAAACTTTGTAGGTCCCAACACACTGACTCGCCTCGTCGCACCTACAACTTTCCAGGGCCCCAGATCGATCTCAATTCTCAGAGCCATCCATACCCAAGAAATGAAAAAACAAAAATAACTCTGGGCCCACTCGGTTCTAACTCAAAAGTCAATCACGCGTCGCATACACCCTATTTACAGTAATATTTTAATACTTAACTATCGCGTCTCGTCTTTCATTTACCCAAAAAATTCACACAAGGCCCACGTGCGCTCACGCGTATCCACTTAGCATGAACTATTGGTAATCATTTTCAAACCAAAAAAGAAATCCAAACTATCATTCGTCCCTTAACACTCGTCGTTCGAGTTTCGTACGATTTTATGCATTCTAATAAAAGAAAAAGGCAGTTTGCAATTTACACAGTAGTTATAGTCCTAAACAATGGTACTTATGACGTCACCCATATGCACCTGCATGTCACGTACCAACTGTTGTGCATAGGAGCACGCGTGCATAGGAACAGAATGGGTCCAGTCGTATGGGAGCAGCCACCCCGAGTACGTAAACGCGCATAAACGACGGTAAACACTGTGAAGTACATTTTGCGCTTATACACTATATACATATATACTCGCACTGCCTATGTAATACCAACGTCTTTTCGCTCAGTAACTTGGTACCGCTTGGCTTCAAGACCGGATACAAGTGTACAGTCATCCAGAATGTAAAAAAATGTCCATGGGGATATTTACATGGCGATAAGCAACCATATTCTTTGGTCACGAACAGTTTTCCATGGAATACTCTGTATATATATGTATATCCGGAGTGGCTGGATAACGTAGGCCTGACTGTTTTCTTGGCTGTCCGTCTGCCACCCTGGGCCTCTTACTCACGAGGGACCTAGTCATTTATCTCTGGTCGCTCAAGGGATGGTCCTTGAGACTCTTAAGATTATTATAAAAATTTTAGAATATTCCTAGCAGCAACAATTAGCAACAATTGGTAGCAACGTCCCGAATACCATTGTTCTATGGTCCGACTGAATACTCCTGGGTATTCTTACTGAGTCATGGATTTTAGCGGAACGATACGTCCGTCTCACTCTTGCGCGCGCAAGCGCCAATGGGTCTGTCTCTGTCGCACTTATGGGAAGCATAGGGAATTCGCTAAATCTAAGGCCTAGACCTTCTCCGTTCGCTGAACCGTATCTTCACAGTCTGCGGATGATAGTCAACGACTGTTAGTCTCGATTCATTGACTTTACTGGGTGTATTGTCTTCTTTTTTTCTTTCTTTTGTCTAGAAGAACTGTAATTGGGAGGTTCAAGCGACTTCGGGACTACGCGATATGGGCCCTTTGAATTATCTCGTTGTATCGAATATCCAGAGAAGATCTTGACAGACTTTCACCGTTTAAAATTCGTCCGGCGTCTGTATACGCATGTGTCGTGCGTATCGTCTGCATGATGGTTTAACGAAAAAAAGTAGGCCCCGCTAAATACCTTATTACTTTTGAATTTACATATAGCCGCGAGAATAACAGGACTTTGCGTCTTTCGATCCGCCATTCGCCAGTGAAACGTAGCATCGGTGTATACCACGTAGGCACTATTGGTACGTTCTCCATATTCCTTTTCCTCTTGACACTCATTCCTTGCCTTTCTTCGAGTCGTTCTCTAATATAGAGGCGAATTTCTAACTGGCGGAAAAACTTGCCGCGATTAAAACTTCACTCGACGTCCACTCTTCTTGCGCGCGATTACTTGCTGCCATCATGGCGGTTTCAGCTTTCCATTGAGTTTCTAGGTGCACAGGACTATTCCAGATTGTGCGTAGACGATTTTTCTTAGTTTAAAAAAAACCTGATCTATGAGATTTATAACGGTTGAGAAAGAATTTTTTAAATATTATTCGCCGGTGACACCTGTCAAATTTGACAGATGCATCTGGACCTGGAGGAGGCTGTATAGACGTCTGGAGAATTGCTAACTCCATTACTCGAGATGATACAGCGATAAAATTAATAAAGTATCATTCAGTATAGAAATAGCAAGCAGCGATGCGTGTGAAATTTTCATAAAGGCTTGCACACACGTCGCAAATGGCATGGAGACAGTTAGGTCTGTACCGTATGTAGCTACTACTTATTACAGCGTTGTGGTTCAATGACCATTAGGTATTATTTCTTGTAGCAGAATTATTCGATTCTGTATTTACAGTCTATTGACGTGTTCAATAAATTGATTGATTAATTAGATTATTAATTAGAGTTTTTAATTTATCAATGTAACAGAGAGATCTGTACAAGCTGCAGATAATAAAGCAATTCTCCAGATGAGGTCGTCCTTGCTCGACTTAAAGGCGCGTTCATAAAAGTAACTTATGCTCTTTGGTATTCCGAGGACTAATCGGTTCTCTTAACGGTCGGCAGATCCGGTCGTCCTTACAAGAAGGATATATAGTTTAAATCTGTATAAGCGAAGTCGATCTTCTAACTAATGGTGATCCTGGTTTCGCGGTACCAGGAACTTTCAAACTCCGCTTCCAGTGATGATGACCGTCATTATTTTTAGGAATTATGTCGTATTCGAGGACGTGACCTTGAAGAGCTACCGACCTCGATACCACTCTAGCGCAACCTAATTATCCTAATCGACACCATTCGAATTCGGCTCGTGTCACCATCAGTAATGACATCAGTAATCATCACTCTGAAGATGAGTGCTCAGACGGTATTTCCAATTCGCTTCGTGTGACTTTTCAAATCAATTGGTACCTGAGAACAATAATGATTAATCAGTATTAATTCATTGATTCGATCAGGCTAATCCTGATCAATTCCCACAGTTGTTACTTAACTAGTACAAGTATTAAATATCCTTCCCAATGGTGCAGCATCGTATCAAGTATCCATAGTGCCAAGGATCCATATAGCTCGGTGCAATCATTCCCATGAAAAGAGTCGCCATTGCCTGGTTTTTTTTGCTTAATTTCTTTTAAACTAGACCTTCCTTTTTTTACAAGTCTATAATACATTGCATCCAAGTGTCCATGGTTGGCTATCGGTCAGGCCCGCATAGGAGTGAAGTAAAATTGATTTCACGGGCGTTACCGCACTTGTATTCGACATATAAGGTGGTAGCACTGCATGACCAATTTCCAGGTAGACTGGAGTATGGATGCTGATAAAAAAAAAGGAAGGCAGGTAAGTAGATTAAGAAATGTCTACAAGCCTTCTACACACAAAACTGGTATAGGGAAACTCAAGTGTTTGTGGTAGACACGCGCCTACATGGTCGTGCTCAACGATACGACCGGATCAGCATGGGTATATCTGGCCAGTACTGGTGGATTTCTAAGCAACGACGTGTAAGCAAAACGACCCAGCGACACTTTCACTTATACTGGCAATGTCCGATTGGTATTACCGGTATGCACGGCGGGGCCAGTTACGAGCCTTGCGACCATTCCCTGTTCGCCATTTGGTGTATGGAATAGCAGGAACTTAGGCGTGAATTGATTGAGGCCCAAAACACTATTCTCATTTGGGACTAAGAACTGGTCCATTATATATAGACTGTAGATATATAACCACCTGCTTATAGAGGCTGAGTGCTTAATGTAAAGCAGAGTACATTAAGTAGACTGACAGTAGGTTGATCAGGTGTGTCTTGTCATTGTAGCAATTACTGTGGATCACGATTCGATGATAATTGACCTATTAAATTAATTGGATTAATGTAATTTGTGCGAAACCAAACTTTTTATTTATATTAAACAATGCGTTGGGTGTTCTTACAATGTGGTATCTAAGTGACCACGCCTTTTTTGAGCTCTAGACTTTTTTTTTGGTGACGTATCAACTCCCTCGGGCCCTGTTAGTTTTTGCATTTTCACTTGGGGCCTAATACTCTCGGTGCTCGTTTGGATTTCGAAAAGGTCACTTGCGTTTCTCTGGATTCTAGATCATGCGTCTCTATCGATGCACGTATGTCTATATATAAACATTGAATGGTACCAGCCTCGGGTAGCATTTCACTATTAGAATCCGCCATATGCTTTCTGTCACAGTTGTACAAATGGCTCTCCGTATGGTCACTTCTTAGATACGGTTCAATACTTAAGACTGAATGGTACGAAGGACCTTCTTCTTTGGGTACCGGACATTTGTAATAGAGGTACGGCAAGTTGGACAAGTCCCAACTAAACAGAAGAAAAGTCCCGACCATTGTCCATACTCGTGAGCAATGACTTCCAGCTGTTAAGGAACAAGAGAACGAGCGTGGTTGACATTTTGCACAGTCTGTCTTATTGAAAGACTTAGGTATAGTACAAGGCAGAGTCACGTACCAAAAGAATATCTGGGCCAGGATGGCAGATTCAAACTGTTGGGCCCAGGTCCTGGGGTTTTCTGTCAGGCATAGGGACCCACCGGTCCTGATCCAGGAAGTGAAACCGAACGACCTTTGACCCGGGAGGTTTCTAATACTGCGAACAGTTACTTCCGGTGCCCACTGAAAGGATTCTTAAAAAATGATAAATATTCTCGTCATCGGTACGGCATCCGACCCAACCTTGATTCTTCAGTCTAGAGAAAAAAATATATACATATATGTAGTCCCAAAATACGTAAGTCACCCAAGGTGCTAAGAAATCTCCGTTGAATTAGCACCAGAGCAACAATTGCTAACCAAGAATATCAGCACGGAATATAACGTTGACAATCTGCATCGGTGACATTTCGAGCGGAACGATGGAAATGACTTCCCCAAGGCCGCTCCTTCCGTGCTTCCCACTAGTTCCTGCTCGCTGTGCACGTACTAGGACATTTTTTTTCTTTCCTTTGATATTCGAAAAATCACCTTTTCATCATTTCACCGTGATTCGTTGTTATGAATTGGCAGCCCTGTCCTCGCTCGTGCGAAACAATATTATTCCAGGCACGAATATCGACGTGCCCCGTTTTCAAGGTATTGCTTTGGGACCTGGGTGTGGGCCTCAGCACATGAAATCGAAATGATTCCTTCTGTCTCCTGGTTCTGGCTCTTTGACTCTTGTCTCTACCTAGACGGACTAGAACGACGCGTCGCGACGCAAGGTCGTTCTCTCTATTGGTCGCTACTTTCATTTCGCTTAAGCTTGCTTGCTCGTTTAGTCGCGCCACGGTGTTATAGCTATTAAATAATTCCGCACCCGTTAACTGGCCGCGCATAAGAATGTCCCACCAGGTACCTCCAGAAGTTGACGTACATGGTCGACGGGTTAGCTGAGAGAATGTGTACCAATATGGGACTTATATATGTACACTATTTACTCCTCAATATCAGAGGAGGGTCACCTCGGTACAATTTACGTCCTGATGACAGAAATAAATCATTATGGATCTTACGACGGATCCTCTTGTTTTCTTTGTGATAATCGATAGGTGTTGATTTCTATAATTTTTTATCTTTTATCTCTTCCTCGTCTTCCTTACTGTTCCATTGCGTCATTCTGGCTATCCCACAAACACCAGATCCGGTTAATCTCATGAGATCATATTAATTCGACGAGGTACCCTCATCTCCAAGAATTAAATAGTTCCACTGTGCGAATGATGAGATTCTGCAAAAATTATTAATCATTGTTGATCAATGCTCGCATAACTTTTTCAATGGAGATTTCCATAGTAATGTCTTTATTGGAATATTTTATCATTCGACTGGTATATATCACTTCCTGAAGATGACTCGACCCGAAGAACCACTCTATTGTTGTTGTACATGCATCCTTGTTTGTGCTTCTTTTCAATCCTCACGACCAAGCTTTTCTTTACTTTGATTTTTATGCTCTACCCGCGGTGTAAAGCAATGTAAAATAAGGTAAAGTAACGCAAGGTACTGTAAGGCCATGCTGTTTATACTTATAACCGTGGAGTTTGCAGTAGCCAAGGAATGTCGTTAGCTCGTGCCCTCCTTGTGCGTTTCATTACACATTGCACATGCAACCGAGAGAGATGTCTGAATATATATGCATACAGGACTCTCGCTGCTGATACACCAGAGAGTTGGGACTTATGTAAGTGTTGGTTGGCAAGGCCCCCAGGGGCCTGTAGCACGAGCTCATGCCACTGCAAGTCTGTCCCACTTTCTAATCAAACCGACCCAACGTATGGACCAAGAAGTTCTGACTCTCTCGTTCGAGCAGATGGATCATAAGAATTCAAAGTGCTGAAAGAAAAAATCAAAAATTCTTAGCAAACAAGACGCAGTCGTATAGAAAGATTTCAAAGAAAAATTCTCAGGTCACCTTGCGGACGACTCATTCATTTTTTTTTTCCCCTTTAATCCTTCACGATCGGTAATCAGGGTCTTAAGGGGGTTCCAAGTGGGCCAGTCTACTTTCGCGAGAGCGGATGGGGACCCAAATCATCTTTCTCCTTGTGAATCTTGAAAGAAATCGATTTCCCAGGTGGTCGGTTTTAATCGAACGCGAGGTCTTACTCTTATGTCTTATGTCTTATATCTTATATTTCAAATTTATCAGATACACTCTTACTCTCAGGGTTGCCAATGGCAAATGTTAAAAAGGGGCAAGTACAATCTATAAAGGGACTGAATCACCTTAGAATGGGTCTGACTAATTGTGTATTATTGTCTATTGGTAACAGTGCAAGCTTTATTTGGCCCAGAGAGTGAAGTTAGACGTAGAGAAAGGCACTGGACGTTCTCCACATGACTACTTGAAATTCTCCACCTATTATTACTTAATTGGAATGTGTCTAATCACTGGGCAATTACGAAAAGTCCAAGTGGATCTCAATAACCATTCAAGGCTCGATCGAACGCGAGTCCCAAGTCAAGGGAGAATTATCATGATCCTCAGCACTGTACTTAAGGCCCTGACCAAAGGAGGACGGAATCGCGAGTAGTACATCGGCCTGGCCTGGTCAGACACCAACTGGGTTACAGACGGTTACATAAAACACGAGAAGAAACGGTCACCTTTATAAAATGCATGAAATTCCATGGTACGCTTTAAAATAAGAAGAGGAAATAATCCATGAAAAAAAGTCAAACGAGAATGAAAGAACGGCCGTGCGCTACGTAGAAGAATGAATAAGGACAGAGGAGTATTTATCTGGAAAAATATATTGTGTCAGAATATTCATTAACTATATTAATAACGGGTCCAATGGCTAGCTTTTAATGGCGGTAACGTGACGCCAATAGCTCATGATTAATTCCATATTCACGTTCCAACTAGTCAAGAGCTCTGAGTCGATTAGGAGGATCATCTTTAATGTCTGTTCCGATTGGCTGAGTGATTGGAAAATTCTAGGCTATTGGCTGTCTCTAGTATTTCCATAGGAAAGGCACGGCCGTGCAAGGTCGTACAATTTTTCTTAATCGTTTCCTTACTGTAATGGAATTCGCATTTTTGCGTGATGAATCCAGACGTTTATAGATACATCTATAGATCTGTTTACGGTTAACCTGTATCAGGGGGCACACCTTACTATTTCAGTAATGTATTATTTATAGAATAAATCGACGTCGACTCTCGGCGTCTACGTATGCAAGCTACCGTTTACGTTGTATTTCATTTAATAATTCATCTCGAACGTGATTCCTCGTTCCAATACAGAGCCCGTGGTACATACACAAATACCCAAGGCACTAGGCGTAACCTGGATCAGTGCAAAAACCTGATCAATCATAATCCTCTTATTTTGCATTATTTTTTCTCTTACTTTTTATGATCATTACCACACGTTAGGTTATAACCATGCAACAGTAAACCGTAACGTTTCTCTAATGCTTCCTCATGGTTCCCTAGAGTTCAATATAATGCTACCACATGCACGCCTACACGTCCGCCGACGTAGCTTCGTGGAATTTTCTTGAAAATTCCGAAATCACGTAAACCAATTATTTCCAAGAAACTACAAATGGTTCCCAGAGTCGCGTTAACGCTCTCGAAACGATTCTTAATTATCAAAATGTTTTTCATCGCGACAGCCAACCCACGTGAGACAAAAAATATTATTATGAACTCTAGGCCAAGTGGTACCAAGCGCAAGTCAACTATCTTAAAAATAACCTGGTGCCGCGAATGACGCAAAAATGTAAATGGTAATACCGTCACGCATGCCTCCTACAGTTGCCAATACTAAATCCACTAGGAATTTCTATTGCAAGGAAAAAGGATTCTCATTCGATACCTATACTGATTCTACAGTCTGTTTCAAACCTGACTACCACCTACGCCATACCAGAGTATCAACCACTGGGTATTATGCCAGGTATATGCATGCACGTACGTAGGCTGGTACCTATAGTAGATGCATGCGCGGGTATTGTCTCGTCGGGGAGGAATGTAGAAAGTAAAGTATCTTAGGTAACCCAAGAGTAAAGTATAGGTTGAGCGATGGAGGATGCTCCGTGGAAGTCTGCCTTCACATCGCGTGGAAAGGTCACTCACTGCCTGGCAGAAAACAGCATTGTATGTCGTTAACCAGCAAACGTCATTTACTCACTAGGGAATTGCTATTGCCATCCTTTCTTCTTTGTCTTTTTTTCGTTCCTTCATTACTATTTATTCTCATCCACCTTCTTTCTCCTCGCCTCTATTCTCTTGAGCGGGCCTACCCTACTCTCACATTCCAATTTGTCATAATTTCTTTGTTCCAATCTCTTCCCTGCCTAGTGACTGATACTGCTCTTGGATAAAAGTCAACGAGTAACTTTTCAGATATCTCTCGCAGCATCCTGACTTTACTCCTCCTATATCCTTGAAGATCATCTTCATCGGGCTACCTCGCTGTATATACAGCAACAGTGCTTGGCTGCTTATATTTATTGCAGGAGGTTTCATCTGAAAGCTCAAACTGTTGTAAACTTGTTTACGAGTCAAGAACTCAGTCTCTACTTCTATGATGGTACTTACCACAAGAGTGTACAGTATGCAGACTATACACTGTATTCTACTATAGGATTATAGAGTAGCAGTCGTTTCAAAAGTAGTCGAATATTCTCAAAACTCCTGTACAACTATAGGTCAGGAATGATATAAGCTATCCTGAAAGTAATCAGCGATGATTCTTTTTCTGAAAAACAAAGAGACTGATTGTTATCATCGATTCTAGCTTTCTTACAATTATTTATGAATTTACATATATACCTAGGAAGATAGGGAATGAAGATCCTGCCTGAAATCTCCCGTAGGTCGATCGAAGTACCTAGGTAGGAAGATATCTATAGGTCCCAGTGGTAACGCGCTTACCTACCGGTTTTCGGATTTTTACTCTTGTTTTCAAGCGGCTGCGCGATGCTTACGTACGTAGGCCATTGTGAACGGGTACGATCGAAATGGTAGATAGTCGAATACTGCGGTCTACGACCACACAATAGAAATTTTCGCACGTCCATCCAACCGAGTGACTTCCTGTTACTTGAAAAATGTGGCTTCCCTCTTTTTTCCTGGATACTCTCCATGCAACTGTTTATAACGTATTTAATCAGTACCTTTATCGGTACTTTGTCTATACGAGTTAGAAATTGAAATGAACGTAAAGGAGGAGGAAGATGATAGCTATTACATTGCCATATCAATTACCGAAGTAGTAGCAATGTGATTAGTAGAAGCATGTCGACTTCGGTAGGTATAATAATGCATGAGGCTAAAGTGGTAATTTTAAATCGAGCCAAGGCGCGCAATAAAGCTAATAGCCACTTTGTAATTGCCTGTATTACCTCTCGCGATGCGAAGAACAGACCGATATGTGTATAGGTATATATCGTAAGGCCCAATATATATCTTGTACCGCATAGTACACGAAAGGGTGGTTGGCCGCATAGTACACCTGGCTGATTTACGATTTTCGGAAATTCTGCGTGGCTATCATGGCGGCCATTTTGTCGAGAAAAAAGAGGACGAGAGTACCCTTACGATTTTTTTATCCAATCTCAACAGGTTCTCTTAAACGAATCCCGTGGGATTATGTCATTTGGTAGGGATAGGCTCTTGCGAAATTGGGCAGTAAGTCCAGCGCGAGGGTTCTGGGCCTTTGGGCCCCTGGTGAATCAGTCCTTTGTAGCCGGCACTCTCAGGGTCAACCACTTTTGGCACAGTGTACACTACGGCCACTGTACGTATAGACGTAGGAAAGTCTTCGCAGTGTGAGTGGAAAGTATCGCTGGTCCCAGGAGAGGTGAACAGCAGGGCCCAACTTGCCGAGTAGACGTTCCTGGTCGTGTGGGGCCCGGACCCCAACTCCTGGGGCCCTCTCGCAACCTCTGCAAAACTCTCGATGCTCTTTTTACTGTCCTGGTTCCCTGGGTTTATTGGCTCTCCGTGTCAAAAAGAGAGCCGAGGAGGAAAGTAAGAAGAGGACAGAGAGGTGAAAAAAGAGTATAATAATAACAACGACAATATAAAAAAGAGAGAAAGAGGAGCCTAAAGGAGAGAGGCAAAAAATGAAGAGAAGACAAAACATCGTCTGAGTCCTGGCAGGATGTGCCCCAGGTTCCCTGCTTCGATCGCCTCACTGTATTTCGTACCTTGTAGAAATCTTGGAACTGGCCTCTTCAGAAATACATATGCTCATGGCATATACATATATGCATTATTTATTTACCACTGACGTCATCCTAGGGACAGACCGGTGTATCCTACTCTCCAGGATGTCGCGGGATTACTCACCGGAATGACCTCTCGGAGGGAGACTCCTCGTACTTCCACCATGATTTACCGAGTCTCACGGTCTAGTCCCATGCAATTTGTAATTTCATTTAGTTACTCGCTACGCATTGGAGAAGGCCACAGCACTTTCAAGCTTCTTGGATAAGATAATTAATAGATCCTTAACAACGAGGTCAACAGTCCTCGTAGATTTCCAGTTTCAATTTTCATTCGAATACATTAAGGTGACCGTCGTTTCACCGGATTACTTCCTCGACGTATTCCCTTCGTCATTGTGATATCCTGGATTTCAAGAGTTCTTTTGTCTTTTACAGAATCGAAGGAACGCATGTCAGTGGCTACCAGGAGTGAAGTAGTCTAGTGAACCCGGGCAGAGCCAAGGGTAGAGGATGTCTGAAGGTGGTGGAACTGATAATCCGGCCTTCGCCGGAGACGACGTAGCTACCGGTACCAATGTGAGCACGTCGAACCTGGAGAACAGTCACACGGAGAGTCTTCAGGATAGCCAAGTATCTGCGTCCTTGGAACAGCAGGAGAATGGACCCGTACAAAATGGACAGCAGCAGTCCTTCGTGTCTCAGCATTACGTTGAGCCTATCAGGACCACACCGGAACCCCATTACAAGACTGAGACCAGGATAGAACTTCCTGCGGATGTTCCTGACAAGAGTCCAGTGCCTGCTAAGCTCAATGGAATCCACGGGAATGGAAACAACAATGATGCCAGCTTCCTGAACAGTAGCACTGCCAGTGCGCAGACCCCTGGTGAGATACCTATCGCTTCTTATCTTGTTGTTCGATTCAAGAAACATTAATTCATCGTGTGAGGCAGTACGGTTCTTATCTGGTAAACATAAACGATTGTTAACTACTGGTTTAGCGGCAAAAGTCATTCGAGGTTAGAGAAATCTAGGAAATCGCGACAGCCACACTCTTACGACACTGAATCCTTAAGGCGGAATTAATGCTATGCGACGCGTCGACTGCGTTTCTAGTTATACCTTCTATGCTTTTCCTACTTGAGTTATTTTTGCATACTGTGGACGTTGGACGCTTGAGGAAATGACGTCAGTTACTTTCGACAGCTTCTGATGCGACTATTCCTGGATTTCCGGATGGCAAGAAGGAACAGATTGAAGCAGTGAATTTGGAACTGGTGTCAATGAGGCCTTACACTGGTGGTAACCTCCAGAGTAAAGGTCAAGAAGCATGCGAGGTCCCAGCTGATCCTTATGAGGAATATTTTGTGCCTGTGAATGAGCACCGAAAATATATCAGGTAATTAAAATTAAAAAAAAGAAACATTTCTTTTATATATCTCTAAAGACAGAATCTCATTTCTCGCACACTTAACTATACCTTAACAAAAGACTATCGTGTACTGTTCACCAGCCCGGCGGGCTTAGTTATTAATTGCCAGAAGGTCTAGGGTAAAGAGATTTCATCCTAATTGGGATAAAAATCCATCCTCCTGAGATTCGTGCTCATTTATCACGCGCGTTCACAAAGTCTGCCAGCTCCCTGCCATGCAACAGTCAATATCACAATTAAATTTCCAATAGGAAAAAGTTCTAACATACCATAACATAGAAAATAAAAATATAAACAATGCAAAAACGATATTATATCCTACACTGGACAAGGAAGTCCACTAGAAGAAGAAGTTGAAGAAGAAGAAGAAAGAAGTAGCAAGGTGCCAAGTAACAAGTGAATTGCAAGAGACCTTAGAGTTTATGAAATTCATCCATGTCACAATAGACTCCATAGGAAAGCGCTCAGCAGTGCAACCTAACCACATTGTGACACTGGATTCAGGAAGGCGAAAACGTGGGGCAGAATAATTCCATAAAGATTAGTAGTTACACCACGATTACTGGAGACGATCCAGGAGGCTTTTTCTAATTGCACTAACCCATCCTGAGAATGAGTAGGTACCGTGCCAAGGAGATGGTCCAGCATTCATACCGAATAAGTATCCACGTTAGGCAGGCCTCCTGGGGAAGTCTAGACTTGGCTTAAAGATAGAGAGAGAGAGAAAGAGAGAAGGTCACAAAGCTAGTCCTAGAAAGGAATACATGTTATCCCCCCTCGATAATAGCAGAAGCCCGGATGCAGAAGTTGAGACGACCGTAGCTGGTGTCCGTTTTGATTTGGGCCCGGGTGTTGGCCGTGAGGGACTCAGCCTGAGAGACCCAGCTGCAGGACTAGTCGACTATTCCCATTGGCTGACAGCCCTCAGGTACTTCAAAAGGATGTTTCACGGAATTGGAGGATGGAAAGGCGACAGGATGCTCGGGCTGGTCCAGGAACACGCACTAACAATGCTTTGTCTATAACTTGTAAATTTAATTGAACGGGAAAGACAATGAGATTCCATGCATACGTCTTATTAGGAACTTATGGGAGAATAATTCTGTGTGATTATTATAATATTATTATTGGGAGGGGGGAGGAGGGGTTGGCAAAGCCTTGGGAGGCGGCAGCACGCAATTTCATGGATATCTATTTATACTTCATCCATAATCAATGCTACTGTCATTGTTCGTATACGTTAGACCTTAGATGAGAACTTAGGTATTGGATGTTGTGAGGTGACTGATAACCGAGGAGAGCTTCTAACACCGTCGCTACAGGCTGAACGAATATGATATAGCTGTGTGAACCAGAAAGCTGTACAAAGTCGCTTTGGTCTTCATGCTGTTGGTATCGAGATTTCATATTAAAGGATTTTGTGTTACAGAGGCGAGAAGCTGTACGTTACTAAGGATAAGAGATCCAGAAGTTCATACTGGAGACGAATAGCTTGCTGGGGATGTGGTATCCTAGTCTTGGTGATCGCTGTGATCATTGCTATACTTGCTGCAAGTGAGTAGGAATCATCAGTAATGATAAGTCTCGCATCTTTTTTTGTGTAAATAAAGAAAATTGTCTATGTACTTTTCTTTGTTTGCAGCTGGTGTGATACTGACGCAGGAAGCTACTCAGCCGTTGGAAAATGGCGATCATACCAGCTCACGACAATTCGGTGATGTCCAAACAGCAGGAAGTCAGGAATATATGAAAAATCCACCGTCGAGTCCTCCACCGGAAACCTCGAGTTTTCCGGCCTGGCCTACTACAGATGAATCCATTTATCAGAATGTACCAAAAGCTTTGGAGGGTATGGTCAAGTTGGATGATCTTCAGTGGAATGATGAATTTGATGATCCAAGGTCCAGAGTGTACCGTGATGTCAGTGGTGAAATTGAGGACAATCTGAAGAATATGCTACACTTGGCTGATAATTTGTCTATTGTCAAAGTTTATAATATCAGTAAGGACGGTGAGGTCAAGTTCAGGATTAGCTATCCTCCTTTACCTACGCCTGAACAGACTCAAGAGAATATTGAGAAGATGCTGCAGAAAAATGGCAATATGGTTGGCAAGTATCATCTTAGCCAACTTGTTGTGAAACACTTGGTGGATGATTGTCAGCATAGTGAAATGGGATGTCAGGATATCTGCAAGTATGATTACTCGGAAGGTACCTTTATGTGCGCCTGTTCACCTGGGAAAATTTTGGACAAAGATGAAAAAACTTGTAGAGACGAGAATGATCTTAGTGATGTGAATATGGATGGAGATATGACAGAACCTAGTACGGAATCCGCTCATGATTTTGTACAGGGTAGAAGCAGGGGACCTGAAACTACGTTTAGCCCTAGGAGACCGGAAGATTGGTTCCATGAACATTCTGGTTTTGTTACTGAACCTAATATTGTTCCTGAAAATGAACACCAGCATGTGGAAGCTGTTCCTGAACCAAAATCGGAACCTGAACCTTCTTCTGAACCAGCAGCCGAACCTACAGCTGAACCTTCTGCCGAACCTGCAGCGGAACCTTCTGCCGAACCTGCAGCTGAACCTTCTGCCGAACCTGCAGCTGAACCTTCTGCCGAACCTGCAGCTGAACCTTCTGCCGAACCTGCAGCGGAACCTTCTGCCGAACCTGCAGCGGAACCTTCTGCTGAACCTGCAGCAGCACCTTCTGCAGAACCTGAGCCTTCCACGGAGCCAAAACCAATGGATGGAGATATGGATCATTCAATATTAATTCATGAACATCCCCAATTTGTTATCGAACCTAGCAAGATGCCTGAAGACTCTATTCATGGTGAACCATCTGCTGAACCGAAATCCGAACCTGAACCTACTGCTGAGCCAAAATCGGAACCTGAATCTTTAACAGAATTAATATTGGAAGCTAAGAATACCGCGGAATCGAAGTCAGAGCCTGAGCCTACTGCCGAACCAAAATCAGAGCCTGAACCTGCTCCAGAACCAGCACCGGAGCCTGAGCCTGCAGTAGAATCAAAATCAGATTCGGCAGAATCTGAACCTGCAGCAGAACCGAAATCAGAGCCTGAGCCTGCAGGAGAACCAAAATTAGAGGCTGAACCTTCTGCAGAACCAACATCCGAGCCTGAATCAACTGCCGAACCAGAATCGGAACCTAAGCCAACAGTGGAACTAAAATCAGAACATGAACCTGCTACAGAGCCAGCATCTGAACCTGGACTTACAGTAGAACCATCTGCAGAACCAAAATCGGAGCCTGAACCTTCAATTGTGACTGAAATCCATCATGAATCTTCAGCTGAACCAACATCTGAACCAGAACCGACAGTTGAACATTCCGCTGAGCCTGCAGCAGAACCAGAACCAGTTTCAACGTCTGAATCCGTCACGGAACCATCTGCCGAACCTGAAGTTTTCCCAACGGAGGATGATAAACCAAAATCAGTGATACCTTTATCATCAACTAAAACCATAACAGAATCTGAGCATTCCACAGTCCAGGCTGAACCATCAGCAGAACCCACAACAGAAAAAGAACATATTCCGATAGTTAGTATTGACCCAACTGAAAAACCAGAACCAGTTAACAATACAGAAATGCCACAATCTCCAGAAGAAATGACAACAATTCCATCAGCGGAACCAACTTTTGAATCAAAACCAGAAGAAAAAATGACATCATCTGAAGAACCCATATTACTACACAATGATGTTCCTTTGGCAAGTGTACCAGTAGCTGAATCACAGCCTGAACCACAGCCTGAACCAGTAACTGAAACGGTAGAAAGAACTACAGAACCAATTTCTACGTCTGCGATCTCGAAAGAAACTGTCAGTGAATCAAACCCTGAACCAGAACCGTCCATAGAACCAAAACTAGAACCAACTGCAGAACCAAAAGCAGAACCAGAACCAGCATCCGAAGTGAATGAAGAAGTGAAACCATCTGAAGAAACAAAATCAACATCAATGGAATCAATTCCAGTTCCAGAAGTAAAAGCAGAACTAGTACCAGCTATGGAGAAGAAACCTGAACCAGAATCAAACGAAGGTTCCACATCAGAAATAATCAATAAATCTTCAATTGAACATACACCTGTGATAACGCATGACAATTTAACCGAATCCATTGTCTTAGTTCCTGAACAAAAACTTCAGGAATCTAACGAATCCAACGTTATTGAACACATGCCTACAACAGTCTTTCCAAAACTGCCTAAAAACATAGGTGAGAATGTGGAACCTCTGATAGAACCCATTAAGAATGATACGCATTCCGAGGAAGAGCATATAATGCTCATTCCAACCTCTGAACATTCCCCAGAAGCGCAAGATCAGCACGGCGTCATTCCTCAATTGATTCCTGAACAAAGTAGCCACATCGATGAGTCAAATCATTCTCTGACTACTGAATCTGTCATTGATCATTCTACTGTTCATCCTGAGCATAACGCTGTGAACTACGTTGAACCTTCACCAGCAAGTCATCCTGAAGAGTCTGCTGAACATTCCACAAATCATCCTTTGCATCCAATGGTGTTCCAGGAAAACTCAGTATCACATTCCACTGAAAAGCTTGATATTACTGAAGAGAAACATGCTGAAGACATGTCACCATTTTTGCCAGACGTTCAGCAAGAAAAGGAACTTCCCAAGAAGGCACCAAGATTGGACAATGATGAACAGTATATGCCAAATCCGTTTGAGCCGCACGTTGAAGATGTTATAACTGAGTTTCCTGAAAAAATATTAAATCATAGTAAAACGGTTAATGATATCAATGAAACTAGTATCACTGAATCATCTAATAACGTGAATGAAACGCAGACTGATAATTTGAACAAGGTGGAAAATCATGCAGCTACGAATGAGGCTGAACATGAGAATGAGGTTGAGAAAAAAATTAATGACAGTTTAAATACTGAAGGAGTCGTTAGCGACACGGAATCTACTATTCAAAACGAATTGAATCCTGCTGATACGCATAAAGAGGATCTCAGGCTAAATAATGATAATGATGAACATAGCCCTGGAACAACAACCGTTACAAGCATAAAAGAAATTCCTAATGAAGAACCAATCCTCGGTGTTGTACCACTGGAAGAGAAACATGAATCTACTCAACCTCCTACAATGAAAGTCATATTGGAAAATGAAAAGAATGATTCGAAAATAAATGCTCAGCAGATTCCAGTAATTGAATCTACTACTGAAAATGAAATCATTGAAGTGTCCACTGAACATGTATCTATCACTACTGTACTACCTGTAGAAGAAAAAATATCAAAATCTGAAGAACGCGTAGTAGAGAATATTCAGGCAAGTTCGGATAAGCCTGAAGAGAATGCTTTTGAGGATCAGTATAATGATATTAATGACGAAACCATTCCCAAGAATTTCCAAAATGTTCATAACGAAATTCAGAGCGTAGATCATCTCAGCAAAGAAGAGGTTGTATCAAAAAACGCAGAGATTCAGGCAGAAGTTCATCAAGAGGAAGCAGCAACTGAACATAACGAAGTACTAGTTTCAGGAAATGTTCAGACTACTGAGAAATCATCAGGAACTACAACTGTTCCTGATGTGATGGAGTCGGTAACAGAATCAAAATTATCTATGGAAAGTGCTACTATGGTAGAAACGGAAATGGCTACCACATTGTTACCGGAAGTAACAGACAAACGTATGGAGGAACAAAAATTGACAACGGAAGTACCAATACTGCCCATAGAAATACAACAGGAAATCTCGACCACGGAGTCTTCAAGTAGAACCGAACCCTCCATGTCACCTGAAAACATGACAAGTATTAATGAAGAAAGAGGAAGTGACGTCTCTACGGAAACAACTAAAATTGTGACAGCTCCAATCGTTACTACACAGTCTACGTTAATGGAAACTAAAACAACTGCTCAGGTACCAATCTTACCTGAAGAATTACAGACTACAGAAAATGAAGTATCAGTTACAACTTCTGTAAGGCCTGAATACAAGGAGATGAATGTTTCCAAATTGGAAGAAAATACAACAGAAACTGTTGTACAGACAGAACAACTAGAACAAGCTGTAGTAAAGGAAGAAATGAACAACAAAGCATTGGAGAGATTAGACAATACGACTGCTGACATTTTAATTGAAAATCCTACATCAATCGTGAGTAGTACTATTACCGATGAAAAAGTTCAGGAAGAATCAACTGAAAGACATCTTAATGAACCAATGAATCCTGAAGATACTCAAAAATCTGCTTTGGATATAAAATCTGAAGAGAAAATGTCCAGTATGGATACTACTACTGAAAAATTGGAAAACCAAACAGTACCAATAATTATTAATAAAGAATCAGTCCATACAACTGATCAGAGTCCAATGGAACACAATACTAATAAAATCCCAGAAACAGTCACCACAGTGGCCGATATTAGGCCAGTATCTGAAGTCGTAGAGGAAGATACAAAACCTACGGAATTCAATTTCAAACAATTGTTCAGTGTTACAACAGAAAATATTATACCCACTTTAGAGTCTGAATTGTCTGACGAAGAGCTGCGAGTGATACCTCTTGAAAAGAATCAGGAGATTAAAAAGAAGTCGGTGGATAAGAAGCCTTTAGATAAATTCAAGTATAAGAAGGAAAAAGAATTGAATTTGGAGGCTAGAGAGGATGATAAAGAAAGAGCTACAACAATGCTCTCTGTAGAAGTTCCAGGAACTATTATGACAGTCACTGAGAAACTGCAGGAACCTGAGACAACTACAACAGTAGTGGATCCCAGTGTACCCAGATTTATTCCTGCTGATACAGAAGGCAACGTAGTAACAATTCCTCAGTTGAAGATTGTTGATATCACTTCTGGAGTGAATCACTCTGAAGGAAATATTGAATCATCAACTGAAAGAAATCCAGTCAATGAGACAATTCCAATTAATGTAGAAAATCATCCACTGGAATATCCCAGCACAATTCCAGTAACTGAAGAAGTCGAAGAGAACGATGAGAAAGTTACGGAAGCGGCAATTATTCTGTCTAAAAAGGAGGAACCAGTGGAGTCAGTAGACGTGAAGAACGAGACTGTCACTGATTTTGTAAAATCTGAAATTTTGGAAGATACCTCATCCCCCGTGGATATTTCGAAAAACGAAAATACGAACGAACGCTTAGAAAATATTGAGAATCATGAACAGGCTCCTATGCCAATTCCTGCAATTCCTATGGGATCTCAAATGAACGAAACGACCAGTAATGAAAAACCTGATGAAAATTTTTCAGCCAGTACTTCCGATGCTCCACTGCCAATTCCAAATTCAATATTTTCAAAATGCACTGCCGGTCAATTCCAATGCATCAATGGCACTGCCAAAGACGGGGCTTACTGTGTCAATCTCTCTGCCAAGTGTAATTCAGAAAATGACTGTTCGGATGGTTCTGACGAATTGAACTGCGAGCAGGAAGGTTGTCCAGGAAATTTCCAGTGTTCCAGTGGTCAGTGCCTTACAAGACACTTGGTGTGTAATGGAATTGTAGACTGCGATGATGGCAGTGACGAAAAGGACTGTCAAAATTGGAAATGTCAGTTCGACGAGTTCCAATGTCCTAGTGGTAAGTTCTAAAGAAATCATTAAGATCTATCAAATATAACTGAATTCCAATTAATCAATATTTCTTTGACTTTGTAGGAAGATGCATTCCGGTATTGTGGCAATGCGATCGTCGTCCTGACTGCGAAGACCACAGGGACGAGTATTCCTGCGCAGAAAGTTGTGGAAACGATGAATACCTATGCCCAACAGAGAAATGGTGCATTCCTCTGACCTGGAGATGTAATGGAGTGCCAGAATGTGCTCATGGAGAAGACGAAAAGCTCTGCGACTGTGCCCTGGATCAGTTCAAGTGTGAAACTGGAGGCTGTGTACCCTTGGACCAAGTCTGTGATGGTGTGGAACACTGTCCAGATCATTCAGACGAATGGAATTGTCTCGCTGAGAATGTGACTCTAATAAGAAATCTGACAGAGGCTGGTGCAGAGTCTGAAATACAAAAGGAGGAAGATAACGATAACGGAAATCCTATTTCAGCTAGAGCTACCTTACTGAAGATAAGGTATCTATTCTCAAATTATCTCATGCATTTTTAAATGAAAAATTTACCCAATATACCACCTGGACTAAATGCATAAATAAATTTTAATAACTTTATAGACAAGCCAACAACGAGAGACGTCTAGTATGCTCTGACGCATGGACCCAGGAATTCAGTGATTCCTATTGTAGATCTCTAGGATACTCAGCATCTGAATCAACGCAGATGTTACCACGAGAAGAAGGCTTCAAGTTACTCAGATTAAAATCTAACACTGATTCCAAGATTCCTTTAGTCAGGAACTTGGAGCAGACTGAATCCTGTGAGGGTGATAAGGTCGTGGAGGTTACTTGTGAAGAATTCTCCTGCGGTTCTCATGACCTGGATGGCCTAACTGCTCGTCTGGTTGGTGGAACCCAAGCTGGCGAAGGTCAATGGTCAAGTGTTGCACTCTTGAAGGAATCAAAACACGGTGCAGCCTGTACAGCCAGTGTCCTTGGTCCTCTACATGCTCTAGCTAGCTACTCTTGCATTCACAAGTAATAATAGTTGGAAACCTTACAGCAATTGTTACTTCGGCAGGTCAACCTTGAATTAAATAAAATTTATTTTATTCCAGATACAGACAAAGCAACAGCTGGCAATTGTTCACTGGTGGTGACATGCACAAACCTCATCCTGTCAAAAATATAGTACCTTATCCTCAGGTCAAATATAATCAATTCTTGTACAACAATGACATTGCTCTAATCGAGCTTCAGGAGCCTCTGATCTTCTCAAGAAATGTCAGTGCTGTTTGTCTGCCTAACCACAAACTGCAGGTAAGCAAAATATATTCTACGTCACAAAGGATAACTCAACTTTTTGTATTTTACCTATAATTTATATTCCAGCCAAGATCTTTGTGTATCACTGCCGGATGGGGTTTCCCAATGAATGGTGAAGTAAATCTTCAACAGTATCGAATATTCCTTCCTGTTCTCACATATGATTCTGAAGAATGTAATGCCACTGGACATTATGCTGGATTCATTACAAAGGATAACATATGTGCTAGATTTACTGACACCGAAAAGGGTCCTTGTTACGTAAGTATAATATTCAATAAGTATCACAAATTTAATGTATCTTCTTCGATAAGGATATATTTAATCAACTTTGTTCATTTCTTTCAGAATGATGAAGGTGCACCATTGATGTGCGTTACTGAATCAGACAGATGGGAGATTCAGGGCTTACTGAGTCATCACAATAGATGCTCAAGGAATCATCCAGCTATTTATTCAAGTTTGACACCAGCCCTAACTTGGCTGAGACACTTGGTACCAGCTCTTCAAATTCAAACTTAAACACCAGATACTGTGCCAGTGCATTAATGGTGCAGATATGGAACAACGAGAACCTAATGATCCAAAATGTTTCTCATCGCAAGAAATGATTGAGAAATATATACACATATGTGTTCCCTTTTAAAGGAACGTTCCTATTTTATGTAACGAAGTGAAAATTTACTCGATGACGGTGTCATTCTAACAGAATGCAATGTTGCGATTGTCAGTAATAAGTTTCCAGAGCAGTAGGAATGGAGTTGAGAAAATGTCTTCCAAAATTATTTGTTAGAAATGAAAATGACAAGAGTCACGAAAAATGATAATGCTCATTCTTCATTTTTCATAAGTGGACTCGAAATTATTGTCCTAAAAAGCATTTAATTATTATCATTTTATCCGCCATTATCTCGTTACTGTTGCGAGAACGAATCCTTTTTCTTTCTTGTTCTTTTTTGTGTCTCAAAGGAAACCTAATGTCCAGCTTCTTGTGTTTTCTTATCGCCTATGTGTGCATAGAATTTCATACGTTTTGCAATATTTTACAGTGTATCGAATTCTATCAATCATATATTATAACGTACATGCCTCTGAATATGAATGGAGGCACGTACTTTTGGAAAGAAGAAATGTAATACAACTTGCGAAGATCATACTTAAGCTTAGGGCTAAGAAGAAACAAAAAATGTAAATATTGTATAAAGTGACTGTTTGAGACGGTCTAAGAGATTGTTTTTTTAACACGTTTTAGTCGATCGGGTCTCTTTGCATGTATTTTTGAAAAGAAAAAAAAAGATAGGAACAGAAATAGGCTTTTCATTTGGTAAAATATAAAGGATTATAGCATGCAACTCTGCTTTTGAAGAAACTTCATTGTGTCTCGTTACTGTTAGATTTTCAATGTTTCCAGTACGAATTTCTATTTCCTGGAGGACAATATATGAGAATTCTTATAGCTTAAGGGGCCCTCCAACTATGGACGAACGTTTGCGCAATTGACAGTTTGTCTCAGAAATCCTGTGAAAAGGATTCCTGAAATGAACGGTGGCTAGGATATAGGTATAATAGATAGGATAAATGTATATAATATATACTATTTTAATAAAGTATATTGTTACGGAATTATTATAATGAAATATATGTTTTCACGTATGCATAGTCATTGATGAATGCCCAAGTATTTTTATATAGTAAGATCGGAAAAATAAATAAATGTCATTAACAGCAAGGTTTTACTTGATTTTCTAAAAGTATTACTTTATTTTAATTTTACAGAGCGTGAACAATAAATAATACTAAAAATTCAAAGCTATACCAATACAATGATCATGTATTTGTTAGTTATAAAAATATTAACAATTAACTTCTTACTTAATCTAATTGTTTAACTGGTGTTGCTGCTATTTCGGCAGCTGTTACCGCAGCATCCAAAGTTATTAAGGACTTGGAAATACTAGTGATTATTTCATTGTACTTGGAAAATACTTCGTATATTTGGGCAGACAGTGCCTCCGAATCTTCATTCGCCTTTAGGTAAGACAGTGTTAAGGTGTTAAGCTTACCAGTTAACTCAGGAACGCCATGAGGAAGTTCAGTTTCTAGCACTGGCGCTAGCTCTTGCATTTTCTCAAGCATTTGAATAATTTCTCTGATCTGTGGCTCCACAGTAAGGATCAGCTCGACCTTCGCTTCAGTTTGCAAATCAATATTCTCAAACTTAGGGTCTAAATAATCATTCAGTTCAGGCAATCTTTTTACGAGAGCGTTTGCTTTCTCCCGACCGGACAGAGCTGAGGCAATGAGGGTATTGGCATGCAGAAGACTATCCACAACGGAATTCTCAGGTAGAGGATCGTCGATCGAAGGACATTTGCCAACTCCATAAATCTGCTTCTCGAGATCTGCTACTCTTTCCTCCAATAGCTTTATACTAGTCATTCTGAAAAGCATTCCAAAATATGTGACATGTCAGAATAATAGAGCATTAGTCAAATGGTGCAAGGTACAGATTGATATGATATTGACACAATCTAGTGTGATTATGGATAAAACTTGATACTCACATTGTTATCTTCGTCACTGAAAATGTAGTTCTTTACGGTAAATAGCTGATAACCTATATATCCGTATAGAATATAGAATTTTTGGAGTTACAAAAATTTTAAAGCAAAGTATGCCTTCTCTGACAGTTCACTGCTGTTAAACGACACTAGCGCCACTGTGCGCAAGTGGCGCAACTAAGCGCGAAGATTAGAAACTGCTGATTCGAGTAAAAAACTCGCATTACGACTTGGCCCGGCTTTTATTACCCGCATACATTGCACATATTTGATGAATGATGTCAAAATAGATAACACATTATTTACATAAACAAGTGGTAGTGAATAATCCTTACAACACCCACTACTCTTCAAAATACATAGCTATAAATGCGTAGGCAGGATGTACAAAGACCATCGTTAGTTATGCAATAAATCTATAACAATAACTAAGATTTATACCCATATCTTATTTCTTACTCATTGTTAAAGGCCCTGGCTATTATATTTGAATACGTGGATTCATATTCTCTGTTGTCTTACTTACGAATTCTCTGCAACCAACACTCCGCAGCATCCAGCGTCGGGTTACCTCAATCTTCTCGTACGAAAATGGCTGCTGTCTTCTAATATCTGCAGTGTTTAATATTTCGAGAAAGACGTAGGAAGTACAAGGAACATCCTGACACAAGGGATATCATCCAGGAAGAAGAATATCGACTTCTACGAGTCGTTTATGCACGGTCAGTATACAGGAGATCATCCAGCACCGTAGCTGAGGAGGTCGGGAACTGGTGGGGAGGACAAAGCCGTCATGGCTGACATTAACGAGGAGTGTAGTTTTGGGGTGGTCGTGTTGCGGAGAAGAGCTCGTACGGTGTGGTAATACAAAATATGGGGAGAAATGGGCAGACGAGTAAGCGGAGACGGGGCTAGCGAGCTGGCAGTCCTCATACCGGATGATACATGTGAGAGGACGGCGAAGATGGAGTCCAGGGCAAGGAGAACTCGACTACGCGGTATCATCGGCATTTGTATCGTCCTCGCTCTTACTGGGATTGTATACCTTGGCTACTTCTGTCCGGATCACGTTTGCGCTTTGACAAATCGCGACCTCAAGGAGTCCACTAGGCTATCAGAAGGCTTCGCTGCTGGCACTGGCTCTGGACTTTCCTTCCCTTCGATAGAACCTGATCGGAGTAATCTTCTTTCTGTGCATCCTGCCTTCAAGCTACAAAGTATCCAAGGAAGTCTTGGCTACGAGGACATCTTCATCAATGACACCTTTCAATTTGACATTAATGCTAATGATGTCATGGTGTTCCTTCATATACAAAAGACTGGTAAATATTGTCTTATCCAGATATTCATTTTTGGATTAAATTTCCTGTCGATGCATTCACTCCTTATACTGTTCATGATTCAGTGTCCTTAGACTTTCAAATGCGGTTTTGCAAATGGATTTCTCACAAGTATGATAATACTTTGCATGTGCTATTTAGTACTCGTTCCATATATGGATCTGAGTAAAGATGTTGAAATGACTGATATAAGGATATATTACATAATCTATATAAATAATATAAAGAAACAACGTTAGATATCTTTATATCTGTATAATCTATACTATTTTAAACTTTACAGTCATAACAATCTCATGACTGGAAAAGTCTGACTGATCAAAGTTCTAATGACATATCTGCATAAGATACTTTGAATAATTGATATTTGCAACAGGGTACTGAACGGTCATTGTATAGAATGCCATCTATATAAAGACATATTTTTATTTGACTTTACACCAGGATTTCTTTGGCCAAGAGCCAAGCTAGTACAGCACTGTAATAAAAACACTACAACTTCCTTTCTGGCCATTGCATTGTGTCCTTAGACCACTGCATTATTCATCAGGCATTCTCAAACCTCCAGACACTGTCTAAGATTCAAAAAGAATTATTCAGGCATGTAGAACGTGTTTCGCCTGTTACATGAAAATTCTCCTTATAGAATTTCAGTGGTCACACAGAAAAGTATAAGTCTAATAACCCATATCGCACCAGCAGTCAATAATAGACTAAGAGATATTAATTGATTCGCATGACAATTATCAGGGTATCTTATCATCGAAGACATAATAAATGGGAACATTATGTAGTAACATTCTTCAAATCTATCTTATCCATCAATCTTAATCTATATATCTATCCTAAGTGTCTGTAAAATCTACAATCATGGTTCTTTTTTATTCAAGGTGGTACATTATTTGGCAAACATTTGGTACGAGATCTGGATCTCCAGAGGCCCTGTTCCTGTCAAAGGAGACGCAAACGCTGTTTTTGCTTCCGTCCGAATCGCAATGAGAATTGGCTCTTCTCGCGTTACTCAACGGGTTGGAAATGCGGGCTGCATGCTGACTGGACCGAACTAACGAGTTGCGTAGACTCTGAATTGAATAAAATCGAAGGGGAAGGCGTGAAGCGGAGATACTTTTATATTACTATAATAAGAGATCCCGTAGCGCGATACCTCTCAGAATTTCGGCACGTTCAGCGTGGAGCTACCTGGAGAGGAGCTCGCCATTGGTGCGGAGGAGCCCAGGCGAATATTCCTCAGTGTTACAACGGTCCTAGCTGGCAAGGTGTCACGTTAGAGCAGGTACATTACTTTCCTCTTCATTATTTCTTAATATACCATAGACTCCATTAATTCACAATAAATCATATTACGTAAATCCTGATACCCTAGAACTTGAATCAGCCTTTGAACGTCTTCGTGATACGAGACACGTGGTAAATGATAAATTTTCCAGAGACAAACTAAGTCCAAAAAAATGATATCTAAACATACTGAATTTAGAGCCTAATCCAGTTCTACGTAAGTTCGTACGATACCAGGGATTTGGTGAAGATTTGACAGAGAAAAAAAAAGAGACAGTAAAGAAATAGAAAGCCGTCTTATCTTTCTGCTTCCTGAATCTTTATTAGTAACCGCTCCTCGTAGACGTTATCAAGTCTGACCCTTCATCTGTCTCTTTCTCTGTCACTCTTCCCAACAGTGTCTCCACTAAGCGCGTGAGCACGTAATGAAGGATTATCTATCGTTTATCAGAGCTGAATTATCATCAAGCTCAGTGTCCATCGTTCATCCAGAATATAGAGGAGACGGTCAAGGATCACATAAATAAACTAATATTATATCCCCCTTCGCAGAGTCACACATTCCATGAATCTAATAGAGAACTTTTGCATTTCTCAACAGTTCATGGAGTGCCCACACAATCTGGCGAGCAATCGGCAAACACGAATGCTTGCCGATCTCTCTCTGATTGGTTGCTACAATTCCAGTCTCAGCAAGCAGGAGAGCGATCGTCTGATGCTGGCAAGCGCCAAGCACAACCTACAATTCATGCCGTTCTTCATGCTCACCGAATATCAAAAAGTAAGCAACTTTATGATACCATATGGCAACGCGCCAGTAACGCAGAAGCCGACTGCACTTATATTCGCAATATGCGAATCGACGAGAGTGATTGATTCAATTAAAATAATTATCCTCGATAGGCGCCATTGCACGATGACACCGCTTAAAGAAAGTGAAAGCTCGCTCCGACTCACGCACTTCCATCTGGCAACTTCATTAATTCTGCACTCTTGCCTTTTTATGCCGATTGCATAAACAGCGATAAACACACTTTTATCATCTTTCATACACCATCTTACTCGTAGTATTCGATAACTCTAGTCAATTCCTAGAACATTCCTGGTATCCAACGGAATCCCTCTTATCTGCGATACGTTTACCACATGCGTGACGCATGCGGATAATTCAGTAATTTTAAAGGCCTGCTAACCGCCTCAGCAATGCCAATCACCCTGTGTGCAAAATCCGCATTGACGCGAGACCGTTTTATTCTGGGCTACCCGCTCAAGAATAGAAGGCTTAACGTAAATGTTTACACGACCGTCTTGCCCACCATGTGTTCGCCGCAGCTACTACGCCCTGTACACTTCCCGTTCCTGCAGTTAATTGTTTATTTGCCCTGGGGGGGTTCCCGTACGCTTTTATTCCCATGGCGAAGCACCACTTATAATTTAAAAATATTTAGCGACCCGCACCCTGATCCCAGTACGCCTGCATGCATACGGTACGTACCAAGTACAGGAGGTACTTGCTTCGGCTACTGTTAATTTTCAAGGACATTTTCAAGAGTGTGGAATTCACTTTTTTTTTTTGGAAATCCCTTCATCGCTCCCGACTCTGTAAGGATAACAAATTCAATGAAGCTACTTCTTACTGGCTAGAAACTCAAGGATATCAACTATCGGCAGCTCTATCTATTCTCCTGCAATGCTTTCGCATTTTAAATGAACTCTAGTCGCAGCTGTGGGTCCTTTTTTTTTCTTAAAATTTTTTCTCTCCTTTGCTATTTATCATGTTCAATGGCTTGTGCAATTCTTCGAGTTTATCTGCTTGGTTCAGACTCGTGGGTTTTATTAACCTTGACGTGTGCCCTGTGTGGTATTAATAATCCTGAGAATGTCGTAGACGACAGACGGACAATTAACTACTGTCACGCTCATTACACTGGTGAAACGCTGTCGATCGATAATGTTTAATCAGGGAATGGAACAACAATGTGTTCTGAGAAGGGTGTTTTTTTTAACGTGGCTAATGTTAAGGGCGTTGCTTCCTTTGACAATAGGGGGGTTGAAGGTGCCTTGTATATAATTATCATTTAGAGTCACCGCATATAATTGCAATTTATCTAAGTTCTTCAGACAGTAACTATCTAACACTCTATTTAAATATTATTTCTTCTTTTCTTCCCCAGGTAGGTCAATACTCCTTCGAGGAGACTTTTGGCATGAGATTCGCAGTAGCGTTCGAGCAGCACAACGCCACCCTGAGCGCAGCTACAATGGCGACCCTCAATCGTGAACAGCTGGACGCAGTTCGTAGGCTAAACAGGCTGGATCTGGAGCTGTACGAATTTGCAAAGAACCTGGCGTTCCAGCGGTTTCGACGGCTACGAGATCGGGATCCTCACTTCGTGCAGAGATTCCAGCACCTGGGGGAGCTACCGTCGAGGCAGAGTGCTACGGAGTTCAATTGGGACTCCGTCATCGAGGACACTACGGACAACGAGTAAGAAGTCAAAGAGAGTACTGAATCCTCGATTGAGAAAATGAAGTCAAAGCTGCCTTTTCTTGGTGCTTCGACACAGCTTCCGTAAGTACCCCTCCAATAAGAACCAGGTCCAAGAATGTTAGAAGATCCACTAACCGGACCTGGTGGACTCGAGCATCTCAGAGAGCTGACCCTTGACACTGGATGCTCTGCACAAGCAAGGTATACAAGTGCTTCTTACGCAATTCTGCGTAAATTGCATAAGCAGGAGTCTTCAACCAAAAGCCTTAGGAACTTATTACTCCGGATCCTGACACCAAAGAGAACGCCGAGTACGTAATAGAATCTCGGCGAGATCTCACATCTCTGCCATTTTGACACGAACCCTGTGCTCTTGTCGTTTTCTTTGTCACGCGAATGAACGATTTAACAAATGGACGTTATGGTTGTGTATCGAGATTATGATACTCCTATCGAGTTACGAGTAGCCATACTAAACGAATAGGATCAATTTTGAGACTTCTCGTCGACAATGTCTCATACGTAATTTAACGTGTGGACCTGCAGCTTAACATATCCTTATTTTTAAATGATAAACGTCTTAGCCACTGCCGGTTGTTTATCCGTCACGTCGATCAACGGCATACGAAATTATTTCCGTAGCCCAGCACGAACGAGAGACAAGAAAAAAGATGCATCCCTTTGGATTTCATTTTACTGGGAAACGTATTTATTTCTCACGTCGGGGACAGCATCTAGGGATGCTGGGTAACGCGTTATCGGATACACAGAATTCTTTAGCAATCGTACCGTGATTCCTTGACGACTGCTTTTAGATCTGGCTGATAACTGCCCTTTAGATAACTAGATAACTCCGACACGACATATCGTCCCATGGGAATCAGACTTTTCCATCGTTTTTACTAAAAGCCACAACCAGCCCTTAAAAGCGTCAGTGTCAAGGATCCGTACGATTTCTGGTCTTCGTTTGTATCTGATGAATCTGCAAGATTTTTAACGATAATAAACGTAACAAATAATTGGTGGACTTAGAGTGCCGTGTGAATGCGATGATGCTTGCTGTGTGACTGTCTTCTAGTTTAAAAAGAGAAAAGGCGACGGGTGTCCGACGTTTAAGGATTCTCTTCAATGAACCACACCCGTGTGTGGAAATTAAAAAGATTGCGGCTTAAGAAGTCACGTTGGTTAAGCGAGGAGAAATTAATCGTAACTCCAAAATTACGTCTACGAATTATCTTTATTATTATTAACCTTGTTTCTTTTGTTGCTGTAATAATCTCTTTCTAATTTATCGTTGCGGTTGTGATGATTTCGTTGCGCTATTACCACGTCCCTTTTGACTGTTGAGCGCGTACGAATCCACTACTTTTGGCGGCTTTCTTCAAGGAATTCAAAATCCTCTGGAGAATCTTAAGTTTACCTCGAAGGAGTATTTCTTTTTTACTTTATGGTAAAAGGAATAAATACGTTCAGATGGTATCTTAAGGACAGGAAATGTCCTGCACCGTAGTAGGACATTTTAGAAACCGGATTCTGGGTCAGGAAGGATCTCAAAAATTAGTATGCCGACAGCTTGTATCCTTGCCACTTCTTTGGCAGGAAGTTTACAAAAACAAGGATACGAATTTCGATTATCGTAACGGTTGCTATTGTCTTTCTTCGCTTTATCTTTGTTTCTTAAATTACTACCTCTTGATCTTTCATCTTGCTTTTTTATCCTCGATTACTTATATATGTTTTTTTCTCTCTCTCTCTATCTCTATCTCTCTCTCTCTCTCCGTCGCCATAACGAGAGTGGACGTTGCTATAGTGTTTTGTCAGGCCACGTGGAGGAGAGGTGCACAGATTAAGAATTTCATTTTGTAAATACATTCGAGAAGTGTATATTTTTCAATTGACACTTATTTCCTGTAAGTTGCGCGTAGACAAGGCGATACACGGCGTAGATTTTACAGCGATCATTCTGTTAATCCCCTAGTACCCTAAGAGACGTCATAGAGCGAGTATTTCCTGTTGCTTCGATTAATACGAATTCCTCTATTTTTCATTAAAAACTTTATACAATATTATTGTAAAGGCTCTCCATTGTTTTCTCCTTTCTTATCACAAGACACGAATACTCGCTCGATGTCAATTATCTTTTATAAGGTATACAATAATTTTCATTTTATTTCTGTGAAAATTACCAGGAAAGCCAATTTGTTATATATATATATATATGCAATCCTGTTTTTTTTTTCAAAAGGGACTTTTGAATTACAAAAATATTAATAACGCGAGTCAGTCCCATATCCAGTGAAAGCGTAGGATCAAAGCAATCGAATGAACAAATAATTGACGTAAAGTTTCACGACTCAATTTCGCAGCAGGTTGCGTCAATTCTCTGTAACGTCTGGTGTGAAATGACGAACTTTTTGAAATGTAATGACAGCTCGATCATCAATGCGAATTAATACGTGATTCGATAAGATCAATCGCAATTCGCTTTAAACTCGCAGATCAGCGAATCCGAGTGTACGAGCGTCGTATGTGCAATAAGACTCGCTGGGTTACCACAATAATTATCTCATATCATCCAGTCACGAAAGATAAATGTAATATAACGATTTAATTGTAGATTTATTAGCTATTATCATTATATAGAGCGTGTAAACAATAATGATTATACGGTACGCAGGCTCGTACCAAGTTGGAAATGATGATTCTCATTGTCTATACTTTTCGCTTCATCCGATTGTATCTCTCTGAGTTTTAATTTACGGTATATACAATTTAATTAGAATTATTCTTTATCGTCTCCTGCAAACGACAACCATCCTCTCGCCATCGCCGTTACGTACAAAATAATCTATTTCATCTTTTTCTTTCACTCATTCAAAACTGAGACAGCGCGTTTCCAACGCGGTGCGACCTATGCCGTCGTATGCGTGAGAAGAAGAAAAAAAAGAAAATGAGCAGAAATTGCGAAAACGTTGTAAAGCATAAGCTGAAGAGTAACGAATGGACAGTTCGTCGTTACTAACGATAATAATTTAAGGGAGCGAAGTAAAAAAACAACAGAGGGAGATAATACCGTTAAGGACCAAAGATACAACTACGTCTTTGCAAGCGTTCACAAAGGAGCTTGCGGCACAAGCAATCGTCTAGTTGTGATTTTTTTACGTGTCGCTAACTAGAAACGACGCTCACGGTTTCACGCATAATCTTCGTTGGCGACGTTTACACCAGGTTCGATCCTTTCAAACCTGGCTAACGGGTGTCTCGATTGTCTCAAAGCCATCCAAGAGTTCTTAGATTTTAGGCAGTAAGTGTAACGTGAGTATCTTATAGCGCTGGCGGTGATAGCAGTAGGACACGCGTTGCGTTGTTTTTTTTTTTTTTTTCGTTAGGATAACAAAAACATATATATATATAAATATATTATTTTTTACGGAGATGTAATATATTAATGCGCCATATACTATTGTATCCCACAATCAATGACTCTTTCGCCCAATGTACGGACGCTCTGGACGATCAAACCGAAAGTTCTTCTTCGACTCTCAACAAGTACGCAGATTGTAACGTACAAGCGAGCAGGATTTTCTTGTTATTGTTTTCAAGATTGTTGTAACGGAGCGTTAAAAACTTCAGAACAACAAGAAGCTTTAAATTATCATTGAAGAATGCAACTGCGATTGAGGAAGTCGCGTTCTTTTCTTTCATCTTTTTTCTTTTCTTTTCCCTTTTTTTTTAAGTACGCAAGCAGAGAGAAGTGTATATCTATATATATACAGACATATGTATACTCGTCAACGAATAGAAAAGAAAAAGAAAAACCACGACATTTTGTTTTAGCCTAACGAAGCGAACAACAGGCCTAATGCCTTTTTCTGTACCTTGTTTTAAGCCAGTGTACATATTATACCATTAGCTCTGTAAGTACTAATGAATTATTATGTAATGCATAAATATATGTATATGTATATCATATATCGAGTCATATATACACATATATATATTTAAGATTGTACCGTAAAGGAAAAATATACGGACACAAAGTATATTAGTTATATTGTAATATTGATGCGAGCTAATAGGGTCGTGAGAGTGAAAAGTAATCCGAGGCGATTAATTATTGTAAAACCTTTTAATAAAGCCTGAGAAATTCTCAAAAGAACGTCGAAACTGTGTGCTTCTTGTTGATTTACGAAACCAGCGTGCCCCAGTGTAGTAAGAATGATTTTTTTGCTTTTGTATTTCGTCCCTTGTTTCTCTTTGTTTTTGTGAAAACGTTTATTGTTTAAGTCTAATCAAAGATATCTATATTTATACATTTATATATTATTATTATGACAAATTGTTCTTAGTTGTAATATTATGGTTTGTTATTATACAACGTGACATCGAGCCTTAAGTTATATTAGTTGTCGCTCTTAGTTCCGGCGATCAGGTATGTTACTCAGCGTGAGTAATGTATTTCATTCTTTTTTTTGTTACTCTTTCTTTGTTCATTTTACTTTGAAAATACTGAATCGAGCGATAACGTAGTTTTAGTCTTATGAAAATCACTTTTGCTAGAGCAAGGACTGTTCCAACATTATTTTTTCAAAGCCCATCGGTGGGGAGTAGGCAAAATCTTCCAAGATCAGATCCAATATAGCTCCGTCATCCACTGAATGAATATTAAAGAATTCTTATGAATCGTATGAGGTTTATAATGTAATTAATATTATTAATGATTGGGGACTTACCATATAGTACTGGATATGTCGTTCCTTTTATTCCCATGATCGGAGCATCCAATGACTTTCCATTCAGATAGAAATTTAATTCTATGTGATCGTACGAGACACCCTGAAACGATGAAAGACCTAGTTGTACCTGTAGAATTTGCTAAAAATGTAATAATGAATACTTACAACAATATCTCCTTCCTGAATAATGTTTTGAATCTTATGTAATTCCTGTTCATTGTGTCGTATGACACCATCGGAGTTAAGTGCCCAACTCTCGGCATCCTGTCCCCCAATGGATGTATTTAAATCTGCTGATCTCGTAGCTAATCCTATCGCCCAAATTCCCCCTTGCTGTATTTTTACTTCGAAGTAACTCTTGCTCTGCACTAATGGAGCATTAGTCAGAGCAGCACCACGACCACAGACCCTTAAGCCATTTTTAACTATGACAACCTCGTGTCCTGCAATATTAAATGAATATATTACAAAAAAAATTTACCTAGTCTTTAACAAAATCTTATTTATTATTATAATTACAGCAGTACGCTTATGAACTGCATAAAAATACTTGCCAAATGCCGGATAAGCTCGAACTAACACTACGCATTTATCTCGAGAAAGATTGACAGTCAACGTGCAAATTGACAAATATTCAGTGCAATTAATAGCAAATTAGTATATCTTGTTATTTACCCATATGCGAAGTGTCCAAAGCAATAGGATTTGGTTCCTTTTTTGGAATTTGACTCGCGGAAAATCCGAGGCCGTCGAAGCAACTTCTCAAGCAGCAAAACATCATTTTGGATGATTTTTACAGATAATCCTTTCAGTAAAGCATTCTGTCTCCCTTTTCCTCGTTGTTCCCCTGACAAGGAGAGTTATCACCGACGTGCTAATCTCTTGTAGCTTCTTCGTTTCAGTGCGGCGACAAACAGCATCCCATCTATGACAGACAGAAAACCACAGAAACTGACGCGTTGTTTCTTTGCGATGACTTGGTGCAACTGTGTGGGAATAGCGCCACAGAAGAAAATGGCTTCCTCCTATTCGGGAAATTCTAATCGATATTAATGTGAACAGACAGATTGAGTCGGATAATAATTCGTTCTAATAGGTTTATCATGCATAGAAAATATGTGGCTGCTTATATTTCTATAACATTTTCTATCACTATTGGAAATAGTGAAGACTTTTTTAGGTTATGCATTTCGTTCCCCCTCCCCCTCGTCATTATACATTCTAGGATTCTATCAACTTTGAATTTGTCCTTTGTAGAATTTTGTTAAGGTTGAAGGTAATATATTTATGGAATAACAAAATATAATTGGTCAGGATTAGGTTAGGATGAAGTAATTAAAAAAATATTTGGTACCAAAATGGTGTTTATTTTCTTATATTGTACGGGATAGTTTTACACGCGGCTCGGGTACAGCATCTGGAAATAGAAATATCGGTTTATTAATAATTGTATCATTGTGTATTAAGAGAGGATAAAAGGTTAACTGAAACTTACAATCCTGATACGGTGGCCCATAGCCTTAGCAGGTAAATTCCTCTTGAACTTGGCACGGACAGAGCCACTGGTTCCATGAGGACGAGTTACTTTGCCCCAGATAGCCCTGACTTTTGTCTTCTTGCTAGTCTTACCAGGAACAGGAGTCTTGTTCTTTGCCTAAGAGAAATTATAAGTTATAACACCAATTGAAAGTTTTACTTTTCAATTTTATATACCTTATAAACATAAACGCATCGTTTGCCAATATAAAAATCAGCATCCTGCTTCTGCCTTGCTCCTTCTACTTTAAGAAGAGCTGTGTGCTCGTGCTGGTTACGAAGACCACGCTTGTAACCAGTGAAGATGGCTTTGGCGTAAAGACGTCCATGCCTCTTGAAGGGCCTCTTCTTCAGAGGAACAGGCTCCGCTGGCTTTTCCTTAGGCTTCTTGGGTGCCTTTGTTTTAGGCTTAGGTGCTGCTGCGTCAGCCATTCCTATAACAATTCTTCAATTAACAAACGATAATCTTGGAAACTGATATCACACAATTAAAAAATAATGCATATATTATACAAGGGATAATGTCTAAAGATACAGCACTGTTTCACTACCAGACTATGGATTAGAGTAAACTGAACATAACGGTACTCCAATATTTATTGTCAAAATTAATATCTTTAAAAAACTCAATGAGCATCTCCACCGTGTATAAAACATATTACTAATTGTTATTCATTTAATTAATAACAACAATTATACAAAGAATCTTAGAGAATAATATTTATTTGAGGTACCGATAGGTTAAAGTAACATAATCCTGTTTTAAATATTTGACCAAAAATCACAGAAACTAATATTACACCCGTTACAATAACGAATTCACATTACTCTCAATCTCTCTCACAAACCTAGAAAGATCCTTTTTCTAAATGAAATAACAAGACTTCGCTAAACACAGTACACGCGTTTGTTGTCAACTACAAGAATCGCCATATGAGAGTACCCGATGCAATCCAAAGGAATCAACAAGAAATACACTGAATCCGAGTATAGTAATAAAACAGTGCAATGCAGAGGAACACAATTCACCGTTTAATAATTATATTAATGCTCTATGGTTCGTAATTTTTTCAATTTTTGATATAAAATACGGGACTAGACAGGCACAGAACGTACCGGATGTGTACCACGGATAAAAAGAAACAGGAAACAGAGTCCCTCTACAGTCGAGCCAGAATAATGATCTATGAATCTAACTGACTTACATACGGTAACGCAACATGCTTTTTTATCAACAAAATTATCTATTTTTGATTTGGTTATCATCTGCTATTCATGGAAATGATGAACAATATAATAATTCGTTCACCTTGTAGAAAGTCATGACGGGTTTTTTTTGTAAGTATTGTTTTTCCAACATTTTATTTCATCGAATTAGTATTGTTGTCAAATTTTTTCAGGTTAGGTTAACCCAGACGATTTGGCGCGAAAAGTAAAAAGAAGGCTTGCTGGAGAGATGACGAGTGTAGCCGATGGTTGTCGAAGATGTCCGAACGAAGCCTTTTTAGAGACTTGTAGCGGGATGGAGATTTTATTCAAGAGCCGATCTTCTCCTGACGCTGCTCAAAATGTATTCTTTATTTATTTACATCTTCCTTTTCTCCGATGATCCGTATCGTTAATTACGATGGAGAAAATAGGTAATCGTTCAGCCTCGTTTGTTCGTCTTAGCGAGTAGAATTTCACGTTATACTTATTTTTATCTATTTTATTGTATCTACATCCTAATTCCATAATTCTGTTATAAGTTTAAATGGTATACTTGATCTGGATAGTACTGTGTATACTGAATAACTTGATGACTCACTTGTTTAAATGACAAAATTAATTCTGATACTTGTCATTGATCTAAGTCCATGAACAATAATTGATGGCACAGTACGTTCCCTCTGTATACTTAGGAAATTGAACGATGGGATATCTATTATATTAATACAAATACTATATATCAACTGTATTATATTTACCTGAGGAATGCACAGCAAATATCTTGCTACGTTTATATTAGAATTCTCTACGATGCACTCTGATGCAAAATGGACTGTTAAAAACAGTTACTGGACAGAATATATCAATTTGTTGTTTCATGAACTAATTTTACACATCAGTATGCATGGTGCGGAATGTAATGCCTTGTATTGTTCCCTATTGAAAAGCACTATTCTCTAATGACTGTATAGGAGGGACTATTTAAATACCTATAACGTATACTGTGTATCTATCTACATTACCTATGACTATAGATATACACCTAGTGAAATAGTTAATACAGCACTTACATACAAATGCGAATAATTTGCATGAATGAATACATCATTACTGTCTCTTATCAGTGTGCAAAATTGTCATAAATTCTATCTACAAAAAAGATTCCTGTATGCAAATTCCCACTTATTTCTTTCAGCATTGCTAAACGAATTCCTCAAGACTGTTTGGATCAGGTGCTTGAGATACTTGATCATTAAGAAAATAAGGGACTGATGTAACTGGGAATTAGTCGTTATCAAAACTATCATTAATTGGCACCAGTTTAAGATTACCACCGAGCTAACAGTAATCGCATAATACTACAATCAACGATTACAGTATTTATTTCAAGTATGTGAATATAATCAATTCTCCTCTACGCATGAGTAACATATAATTACTAAATTGATACTGTAAACATTAATATTATTCACAGGTGACGGATTGTATCACTAGGAATTATGCTCTCCACCAGGCTCATCTCGTAGACTTCTAATCTTTTACCAGATGTCCTACGAAGTGTCTTACCTAATGGCTTAAGTGTGGCCAGGTAGTAGGGCAAACTCACACGCAAGCTGTGTCTACAGAAACGTAGTAGCATGGAGGGTAATATATATGTATACAGGTTTGAATGCGCGACTTGCCTACTTATCGCTTCTGCTTATTCGGACTAGTCGCCTTACGGAGTGGCTCACTACCGATCAGAATCGGACGGCCGTCAGGTCGATCACCGAGTCTATTTAGTTGTAGCTTTGTCGATTACTACCAGTATCCTAAGTAGTTCCTGGATAGTATTAGGAAGACTTAGGGAATAGAATTAAAAGTTCTTCATCGAGTCACTGCACATTGTAGTGAGTTTACCCTATCTCCTATTTGTGCAACAGTGCTTTTTGAGTTGTTTGATGAAATTTTGAGCCGTTCATCACAATCATTGTCCAGTGAGTACCTTACAGAATTTTGCAATCATCCAAACTTTCCATGGAACTGTCAGTCAGCGTGTAAAAACGTTCCTTGTACAGATATAAAATATTATTATAAAGATTATCATACCACAAGCGACTGATTAAAAGCATAAATTTTATTTTTACAAGATGCGTATAAAAGTGTCAAAATATAATTATCAACCGCACGATATACCATTTTCTTATTTGCTATACTTAGTATCGCTTTAATATCTTTACGATTGTGTTTATGTCTGTAATGTGTCATCCCTATCACTGTATAACTTCTATCAAAGTATAATTATCACGGATAATCGTACTTGCCGCGAGATTCGATCGACCCGCGTACGATAATAGAATCCAAATTTGAATTACATCTGCGCACATTTAAACCGTCTAGCCAGAGGCGTTTCTCATAAATGATCTTCACTGAATAAAGACTGTGGAACGAGGCTAGAACCTGCGAATGTCATGAAAGTAGGTCTCCTTGAGATTACCTACGTTTTTACAAGCCAGTGACCTTCTCTTATTCTTTCTTCCCGAAGACTTCCGTAAGGCATCAGTCTCGGCGGAGTGAAACAAAAAATATCCACTAATAATATCCAAGCGAGTTATCATCAATTCTCGACGTTCTCAAAGCGACGACCGTAGTCGTGAATTTTATTCCAACAAATTGGCCGATACTTCGCAATCCGCCTTTCTCCGAGCAAGAAATTTGAGAGCGTCAATTCTCAGCTATCTGTGCGCGAAATTGCATTATAAGTATTACATTGCAATACCCTCCTACAGCAATGTACATATCTGCGCATATACTGCGGTATTACTGTTATCCTTACGGTATTAAATGCCGAAGGATTCGAAATGTCAAAAGCACCCACTGTATTATATTATCTCTATAATCGTAGCTTGTAGCTTTTAGTTTATACGGGAACTCTACTACACCCTATACTATGAACAAAAGCATAGTCTGTAATTTAAGGATCATTATAGTCATATATATATTTATATATATATATACTCAGTACCCACTAAGCCATAGCATACCTACAATAGTATTATGTATAATGTCCACGTACCTAGCAGGACAATCTTTTCGTTTATATAACAACGCATAGCGACATGAGAACAGTCACGTTTAGTTTAACGATTCGCATTGCTGGGTATAGTTAACTTCCTGTTACGTCACAGGTAAATTTTGATTACTTATGAAAAACCGAATGTTATAGCTCATTCGGAATTTACGGAATCCCTTTGCGCTTTGGGCCTTATTATAATACTCTGTATATTTTATTCGTATTTTGATTGTCTTATGTTAGATCTGTATAAATTGTAAATCACAGGGACTTATTGCCCCGTGAATGCCGTTGGGTTAAAAGTGAAAGTAGGAATTTCCTTCGATACGTTCGATCAACTTTGGTGCTTGTCCATGAGATATATTGTCAGCTCGTAGTTTGTATGTATATACAGTAGTGGATAATCATGTGTTTGTTTTTTGTTTGTTAGAGGTAACAAAAAATGTTGACAACGTAACAGGGAAGGGAAAGAATGCTTTTGTTTAGTTCTTTCTGTAATTTCTAATATCCGTTGGATGTTTTTAGATTTTCCGTTTCTTTGATTCTTGTACAATCATTGTATTCAACAGGTGATACTAGATAGTATCTGAACGCCTTTTAACAATGTGAAATCGCGTGGCTGTTGCGTCGATCAATAATCTGGTTGATGCTCGAGCTGCCCTGTAAGGTGATAGAGAAGACCATAGATAGTGGTTCTTCAAGTAGGAGTAGTCTTCCTGCATAGTTTTATTATTGTGTACGATTATCTAATTTAATTTTGGTTAATTAATTGATAGTGCAAATTACTGTGGTTTGAAAAGAGTCTGTCGTTTTCAATTCGACAGGATGGTACAATATGTATGTATCTGTTAAATGCAATTTTATGTAATTTTTGGGCAGTGGCAGATGGTAGTATTTAGTGTAAAAGCTATTTTGTTTTTTTTTTGTTTAAAATGACATTTTTACCAATGATAGTATTGGCAGGATTTTGTTAGTCGGATTTCTTTGTTGGTATTCACGCCTAACTGTTGCTTCGCGTAACAGGTTGTTGAATTCATGCTCTGGGGTGTCTAATGATTTTTTTGGTTTTTTTTTTAAGGAAAAAATGGAGCGGAAGAAAGTCACTCCGGACGTTAAAGATACTGAATACGGAACGTAAGTCTTGGGAAAATTTGTATGTGTTAATTGGAGAATTGTTTGATTGCGGTTTTGTATAAAATATTCCTTTTTTTGTTTCAAGTGTCACATACGTGGAGGACGATACTCCAAAATGGAAATTTTGGAGCAAAAGACGTTACATCATTGGTATCCTTGCCTTTATGGGATTCTTTACGTCGTACATACTTCGTGTCAATTTAAGTATTGCTATTGTTTCGATGGTTGCTAATAAGAGTAAAGTCGATGAGAATGGCACAATATACTACGTAAGTGTAGAAACTGAATGGACGATTATAGTAGATTAATGGAAAAATTTAAGATTAAAACATTAAGAGTATACAGTCATTGTTTTTCAGATAAGTAAAAATTTATCTTTTAATAAGACTCGATAAGCTGCTGGGTCGTTTCTTATTCCGGCCCTTGAAGCAATTCAGATAAAGAAAATATTCTTTAATCTTCGGGTGACTTTAATGCCCACCTGTCAAATTTATTAGGATGAAATTAGAGATAACGAGTTCTAGGCACTAAAAGAATTCATTTCTATTGTCAAATCTTTTTCATCTTTTTTTTTTAATATGTTTTCAGGAACAAGAATTTCACTGGGACTCACAGCTTCAGGGTTTGATTTTAAGTTCATTTTTCTATGGATATATATGTACGCAATTTGTGGGCGGTTGGCTGGCTGCTCGTGTCGGCGGGAAAAGGGTTTTTGGAATTGGAATTGGTATTACAGCTGCCTTTACAGTTATTACGCCACCAATAGTCAGAGCTAATGTTTATTTGCTGGTAGCTGTACGTATATTGGAAGGAATTTGTGAGGTAAGCAATAAGAATGAGAACATTATTAGAAGTCTCAAGTTTCTTAAGAACTGATAAGGTCTGTTTAATGAAGCAATTAATTTATATATATATTTTCTTTTGATAACTATAGGGAGTGACGTATCCGTGCATCCATGCAATATGGGCCAACTGGGCTCCACCTTTGGAAAGGTCAAAATTAGCCACTTTGGCCTTTTCAGGTAGTTTTGTGGGAACTGTTATTTCTATGCCAGTTGCTGGAATAATGACTGAATATCTTGGTTGGGCCTCCGTCTTCTATGTTTTTGGTGCTTTTGGTTTATGCTGGCTAACCCTGTGGTGGATTGTTGTTACGGACAAGCCTGAGGATGACCCATACATCTCAGAAATTGAATTAAAGTATATTAAACAATCACTGGGTCATTCAGGTCCAAAAGAGGTGAGTATATTGTGACGGTGAAGATAGGAATTGTTGACTAACTTAGTGTTACGATGTAAGATATATATGACTGATTGTTTTTTTAGAAAGTTGTTTATCCATGGAAACAAATATTCATGTCACCTCCTGTCTGGTCTATCGTTGCTGCTCATTGCAGTGAAAATTGGGGTTTCTACACTATGCTTACACAACTTCCTACTTATATGAGCGGTGAGTGAATCTAATGGGTTATAGTTTTTCTATGAAATTTATTGCCCTCTAAATTTGTTTGAATAATGTTTCTTTATTTCTGTCTTTCCAGATGTCTATAGCTTCACAATAGACAAAACTGGATTCTTGTCGGCTCTGCCATATCTTGCCATGTCAATCATTCTTCTCGGATCTGGTCAACTGGCTGATTACTTGAGAACAAAAGAGATCCTGACAACGACTCAGGTTTGTACAGTAACAAAAACAATATCAGGAAACAATTACCAAGAATGTCAATTATAAACGAATCATTCCGCAGGTTCGTAAAATCTTTAATTGCGGTGCCTTCCTGTGTCAAACCATCTTCATGACATCCGCTGCATTCATGACAACAGCAACTGCAGCTATTTTCTTTATCACCTTGGCCGTCGGTTTAGGAGGTTTCGCCTGGTCAGGATTCAGGTGATTAAAAATACAGAATACAGATCTTTCGGAGAATCCCCAAGCGACTAATACTTGGTCTTCTTTTTTATTCATTGTTTCAAACATAATTACGTCTATCACGTGTTCCTGGATGAGAAAATAATTGATTTAACGGTCAAGAGGACACTTACTGTTCATATAAGAGTTAAACTTTTATGAGTGGCTTTTACAATGCAGTCAACTATCTTCCTCATACTCACAGCTGTCCCACACTTGTATCCATTACGTGTTGTAATATATTAACTAATTTATTACGTTCCAGTGTAAATCATTTAGATATCGCACCGCAACATGCCAGTGTCTTAATGGGCATTGGTAACACCTTTGCTACGATACCTGGTATAGTCAGTCCATTGATAACTGGTTACATCGTGAAAAATGGGGTATGAATGACAAAAATATGATTATCACTTAAGCCTTGTGTTTTCACAACTTTTATTGACTATTAATTTTTTTTCTTTCCATATCTTTTAGTCGGCTGCCGACTGGAGGATAGTCTTTTTCATTTCTAGTGCTGTTTATCTGATCGGTGCCGTTATCTATGGACTTTTCGCGTCTGGCGAACGGCAATCTTGGTCCATGGAGAAGAAGAGCGACGATCTTGGCCATGACAACGTAGCGATGGAAGTAGATAAATTGTAAAAAATAATTATATTTTTGTATGCACCTTTGTAAATAGAATCGGTTAATAATTATCTTACGTTAATATACGTCTTTCTTTCGTACACTTGTCCAAAGTGAGGGAGAGGAGAAACTGGAGAGAGAGACAGGAGACAGCAGGGTGACGTAAGTGAGAGACTGGAATACATACGGTTGAAAGATTTTGACAGCTGTCACTTTGAAGAAAACAATTTACGAGCAGGAGCGAGCGAGCGGAACAAGGAGGGCTCGAAGTGTCGCCTCGAAATCCAGTGAAGATGGTAGGAAAATGAAATTTTCTTTGACCAAAAGTCTTGTCACGTGATAGGAATGTACTTTATCTACTTCTTATACTTGTATACAGTGTTACTTACATGTGTTTAACTCATAAACTTTATAGCTAGACTTAATTTAACTGTCAATTTTACCAACGACTTCGAACCACTGTCTGAGAGCATCGCTCAGCACTCCTGGTAAAGCGTTTATGTCTCTGAGGATCATGTAAAACGGAAACGGAAAGCTGTCCATGTAGGATCGAATGCCAAGAAGTTTTCCACCTTGGAACACAGGCATTCTAATGTCCAGTATTGAATCCTGCAATAGGAATATATATAGTTAAAACCATACTCGTTCGTATAGGTAATAAATAATCTTACCTTATTGACTGGATTGTCAACTATGATAAAAACAAGAAATATATCGGCAAGTCTTGCTCTTCTGACAGCGCGATTGACGCGGTCAGTTCCTTCGGAAAATACGCCTCTGCCATCTGAGAGTACGACAAGTAATTTTGCATTGTCGGATGAGCTAGGTTGACTATCGAACATGTCAACAGTGAAATCAACCAGTTGTCCCATCATGGTTTTCTTTTGTTCAAATCGCATTTCCTGCATCAATCTGAAATAGATTAATTAATGTACAACTGTGATAATTGTGAGACTGTTTAATTAGGTTATCATGTATACCTGGAACCACTCTGTTCGGTGAAAGGTTCTCCTAGTGGATGAAGTACATTGGGCTCTTCACCGAAACTGATAACACATAGTTGTCCAACTTCTAAATAGGTCATAGCTTTGCTTATTAATGATAATGATTCAAATGCTAATTCCTTGGAGTGATTATCTGCCATACTACTGGAATCGTCAAGGGCTAAAACAATCTGGTAATCCCTTTTAGAAGGTTTAGTGCGCCGTAACCAAATCTTATCCTTTCTAAACTGACTAGCAATGTATGGAATGATCTTTCTCATATTGATCCGTCTGCCAGTTCTGTAATCTCCTTTTAACCTAGATGCCTGTGTCGGCTCTAAAACTAGTCTTAATTTCTCTGATAAATCTCTGGCAGCAGCATCGGTCACTGCACTTAAACAGTTCCAGGCTGCGGTGGCTTCTTCGGTAGGAGGAATATTTGTCCATTGACTTAACATTTTTTCAACTTCAAGGCGTTTCCTTTCAATTTGTTTGACAGTTAAGAGATTTTCTTCGGTGTCAATGATATTTGTGAAGAATGCAGACTCGTCACCTCTATCCACCCTGAGAGTTTCAGTGATATCTCCTTCGACCTCTACCACAGTTTCCATTTGACCTTCTTCTGCATTATTTCCCTTTTCGTTGGAATTATTCTTCTCCTTTTTATCATCATTCTTTGGCATCCTTTCTGGATTTTGCTTGACAGCTGCTTCTTCCTCTTTGTCAATTTTCTCTTCTTCGTCCTGCTGCATATCTACATCCATATTCTCATCCTTTTCTTCATCTTCCTTTTCATCCTCTTGATTTGCAACTTGTTGCTTACTTTGCTCTTCTGTAGCTGCGTCTTGTGCGTAGTCGTCGAATTTTTCTGACTGTTTAACATGTTGACACATATCAGCTTCACCGCCTTCTGTTTTCTGTTCACCTTCTTCTTGATTATCATCCTGTGGCATTTCGTCCTCTGCGTGTATCATCTTCTGCTTCTTTTTATCCGGTTCGATTCTGTCTAATAAACTTCGATTTTCATCACTCTTTCCAGGATTCTTTCTCTTCTCTTTTTGTTTATCTTCCTGCGGCCTGTTCGTCATTGGTACACTATTCTGCATTGATGATCCTGAATGTCCTGAATCTTGTTGTTCGGATTGTGCTTGTCCTGTGCCTTTGTCGTTGTTGTCATCTTGAGTATTTTCTTCGGAAGCTTCTTGTTGTTCTTTATCCTCTGATTGATTTGCTATCTTGTCTCGGGATCCATCTTGTTTATTGTCTACTTGTTCTGCAGCATCAGTTTCTTTGCTACCATCGTCGGCACTTGGTTGCGCCTTTTCTTCTTCTCGTTCTTTATCTTCCTCTGCATTCTTTTCTGACTCATCTTCTTGATCTTTGTTATCTTCTTCTGATGGCTGAGCAGCTGTTTGTTTATCAGATTCTGGTGCTTCTTCCTCCATTTTGTCTTCTTTGTTATCTAGGTCCTTTATATCTTCACGCGTATCCTCACCCTCTTCGTCACTGGAGTCTTCCGGGAGTTTATCGTCCTTTTTCTCTTCTTCAGTATTTTCAACTTCCTCTTTTTCTGGCGGCGGTTTAGCGTCCTTCATTTCGTCAATGTCAAATGGATTATCTTCGCCAGCTGGATTGTCTTCCTTACCCTCTTCATCGTCCAAATTCATGTCTTCCGGCAAATCCATGGGCTCTGGTTCCGGTTCTGGCTGATGCTTTCCATGATAAGGATCAATTTGATCTTCACTAGTTTCCGGTTCCTCCATTTCATTTATTTCCTTCTTCTGCTCTTCCTGCTGTCCCTGTTCCTCACGTTCCTCCTCTTCATTCTTTCCATCATTGCGCTCATCCTTGGCTCCCATTTCCTTTTCGCCTATCTGCTCACCTTTTCCGGCTTCCTCCTTATTGTCGTCCGTTTCGTCGTTCTCATTCTCAGCCTCATCTTCGTCGGCACCCCATATCTCTTCATCTAATTTATCAGCGCCTTGTTCAGTCTCACCCATTTCCTTATCCAGATCTTCTTCTTCATCTTCTTTCTCACTGTTATCTTCATCATCCTCATTCTTCTCTAAGTCTTGTAACTTACTATCAAAATCTTCAGACATTTCAATACCCTTCTCTTCCTCTTTACAGTCTTTATCAGCTGGTTCTTCCTTCTCTTGACCAGCTGGTCTCGCATCCTCCAGTTGATCCTCAGATTCTATCCTATCAGAAACATCTTTCTGACCTTCTCCATCACCCAGTCCCATACCACCCTTATCAACACCTTCCTGCTCGCCATCAGCATCTCCATCTTCCAAATCAAGATCCTTTGGAACGCAGAAACCATTAGATGCTAAGTCCAGGAACACGTTTAGCTGCAGGTGCAGGAGTTTGCAAGTCACTCTGAATGAAGCCACTTGCTCGTTCAGGAAGAACTGGGACAATAAAAGATACTGCTCCAACAATGGTAAGCACTTGCCAAGTAATCTGTAAAGAAAAGTACATCACCTTAGTATATAAGAGTATTCCTAATTAAAATATAATAAATGAAACTCTTACCGGTTACAACGATTAGCAGTGTTAGAATCAACATCCTGTGTTATCAGCAGAATTTCATTCAACTGTTGTGAAACTTCACGGAGCTTCAATTCCTTTATATCCTTATCAAGCGATTCGATCAACTTTTCACGTAATCCATTTTCCTCATCGTCCTCGTACTCCTCATCTTTCCTCTCTTCATTCTTCTCAATCTCATTCTCCTCGTTATCCCTTCCTTCAGGTATATCTTCTTCTGCCATACTATCCTTATACTTCTTCTGTATAGCCAATAGCAGCGTATTCATAAACTTTTCCAAATTAGCTTCAAATTTCACAAGTACATCGTTATCTCCATTTACATTTGTACCACATGATACTGTAGAGAGTTGTTGGAATTTTGCAATACCCCGCTCAATCTCCATCACCAGAAAATTAATGTTATCCAACAGAGGATGCGTCATACTCCTCTCACTCCCAAAGACTTTACCCAATTGACAAATAGATGCCTTAACGCTACCAAGAACGTCATAAAATTCCATCAGCATCTTAAAGTGAAACGACGTGAGACTAGTACTCTGCTTGGAATAAGAATCATTCACTTTGACTACAACTTCCAACTGAACAAACGCACCGATGAGTTTCTTAGCAGCAGTTCGCAATAATTTCAAAGAATCCCTTATAAGATTCTCAGCTGCCAACCAGACGGGATCGCCTTTCCTAGCGACAATGATAGGAACGTCATTAGTATCCAATGACAAAATTTCATTGCACAATTCGGAATCATTAACCGCTGGACAAGCCTGTAAATAAAGTTGGAGTTGTTCAAGAGCACTCTCTACTGTGATCATCAACTGTTTGGCATGATCCACAGATCCTTTGAGATCATCTTGTTTGGGATTGTAATCATCGTGTTTATTAATTTTCTTTAAATTTTCTAAATGCGTACGCAACAATATAAAATGATTGTAAGCATCAGCCAAGGTTCTCTTTTGCCTATGTGCCATCAGCATCACGTGAGCTGAGTATCCTTTACAACGTTCCATGTTCTGCAGTCCCAAGTCTGTATTATTACTGGTAAGCAATGCGTTCAGAGCATTTATTTCTACGAGGGATCTATAGTAATACTTCTCGCAACCTTCCCACTGAGTCAGCATCTGCTCGTCTGTCTTCTTTATTTTCAACTGTTGCGCACTGGCGAATAAATTCACTGGCGGTACCGTTAAATCCACGATCGCGTCCCGTTTATTTTTCCAGGTCAACACACCGCTGCGATAGGACACGCCGATACGGTTTAGTCTCTTGAAATAATCTGCCAGAGCCATTTTCTTCTGCTGGAGAATACTCTTGGCTTGAGATTTCTGTTTTGGTTTTGGCAGGGTACGATCGACTTCCAAATTTCGTAAATGAATACTACGATCCATTGCGTCCTCGATTAATTCCTCTATTCCTGTACGTAATCCTGGATAGGATGACATTAGAATTGTTTCGTTGCACAGCTTTCTGGATTTGTTAAATAATTTTTCAGCGCGTGATACAAGATCGCTATTTGTTCTTCCTGAATCCAGGTTCTCGTGCTGTTCTATAATTTTTGGTAGAACAAAGTACTGGGGATTTATCCTATCGATTCTTTCACTCTGACGATCCCAAATTCCTTTGTCTGCCTCTGCGTTGTACGGTAATGGTTTTACTATCAAACAACCTGCTACACTCTCCTTTAAACCAGTTTGGAATTCCTTGATGAACTTGTGCAAAGTTCTGTGCGTCTTTTCGACAGTTTCCTTTATTGCCCAGTAACTGATATCGTTCCATCTAGCTATCTTAACGTAATCCTTTAGCTTCTTCTCTATGGGAGCTTTGAGAGCATTGATCTTTCCGTTTACGTTGCATCTAAATTGATCGTAATAATTATAGACGTTCCAGAGAATAGCTAAAAGCTCGTCGCGTTCCTGACTAGGATTCAAATGATACACGTGACAATGAAATGTCAGAAGTAAATCCAATCTGGTATTATACTCCACTAGATTGGATTGACTGACAAATAATTCCAATGATTCTATCAATTTTTTTGGTGTTATCGGTTCCTCCTTGTCAGCATCCACAAGCACCTCTGACTCAGTATCATTAGTGTACTGCGAGGCTGGCTTGGCAATGTAACATTCTATCAGTGCGTAGAGGAAGAACCACCATTTTGAAGTCTGCGATCTCAAATGCTCTTGAGAAACATTGAGGCAATCTTTCCAGCATGCGAGTTCAAGTTTTCTCCAAGATATAATTTGCTGCGTCAATGATAAAGAGTATTCTAATAAGCTGACACCACTGTGTGCATTTTCCTCCCACTCCTTCATCTTTACCAAGAGTAACTCCAGTCCAGTCAGGAATCTGGATACTGAAGATGTCACTGGGAAGCTGTATACTCTCTGTGATATAATCTTTATTGATTTCAGGGTTGGATGTTCAGGCCATTCTGATAACAGCTCATCAACTCTGTTTATAATACGTTCTAACAATGGTAAACATTGTTTACTCTCTTCAACGTTACTGTCCTTGTAAAAGTCATATGACTTGCATTGTTTCATTTGGATATTAGTGTTATCTTCGTTATCAGGATCAATACTGGTACCTTGACTAAGGGATGCTGTTACTGTAGTTAAGAGATTTAGACTGGTGTAAAGCTTAGGCGTTAGATCAGCTGTCAAAGCAGGATTGACATTATCTAATAGAAGACCGAATGTCTTATATCTTTGAATCAATGGTTTTACGTAATTTGCCTTACTGATAGTTGAACTGTTCTTCAACCATTGACTCCTCGTAAAGGAGATGACGATACTAGAATGCATTTCCTGCACTTCCTTGACGTCATCCTCTGTTATCAATGCTTCAAATCTTTCTGCCTCTTCAGCAGGTTCCTCTCGCTGTTCCAAGGATGGTCGATCTATACTTTCAATGTCAGAAAAGTCCGCGTCGCGATACGTGGGAAATAAATTACGAAGTTCCTGCTTAATCTCTTCTTCCTCCGTTAAAGATTCGCCCTTTATCTGTGCCTGATTCTTGTATAAACTTTCCTTCTCCGCCTCGCGTTTCTCAAGTTCATTTTGTTGCTGCCTCCAGATCAGGACGATTTGCTGGAGCAATTTATTTAGCTCCAGCCACATTGGCTGAGTCAGTTCTCTGCTCAGTGCAATATGATTGTAGAGTTCGCAGAGACCGGATTTCAGGATTCTAAATTGTTCCTGTAGAGACGCGAAAACGTTGCTGACATTGAGATTCTTGTTAATGAGTTCTCGAGTGGCTGGAGACGTGCACAGGTCCACTAGTTCTAATAAATTGTTTTGCTCGGGACCAACGCTTGGAAATCGCACCAGGTTATAGAGCAGAGACTCCACTGTGTACGAACCAAGACTCGTTCGGGCCAAGGATATCAATCTCTTCGTTTCATTCGCCAGCATCCGGATTCCGTGCTTCAATTGAGTTACGGCAGATAGTAAAGGCAGCACTATATCCGGATAACCTGGTAAAAATTTATTTTCTATTTGCTCAGAAAAACGTTCCAAGGATTCCTGCCACATCTCTGCCTCCCGCGTAGCGTCCTCGGCTATCCTTACTCTCAAGCTATTCGGTTCTTCCTGTAGCCGCGCAATCACATCCGTTAGTCGTTCTATATGTTTACGCACAACATCGTAAGACCCCAGGGTGTTCCGGAAGCTAGTGGTTTCCTTAGCCAACGCAGTGAATTCACTAGGTGATCTATTAAGCGTATTAAAACTTTTAAGGTCCTCCTTTTCCTCTAGTAACTTTCTAAGACTCTTCTTCATCTCCAGAATACGTGGATGCTGGTTGCGACTATCTAAATCATCTCCGAGGATTCGCGAGTTCAGTAACGCTACGTAAATCGTACTTTTACAGTCTACTATGTCCTCCTCGAGGTAGCGTCGTCTGAGTCCCATTTTGAGGACAGGATCGATATGGCCCACATTGCCAAAAAGGAAGACCTGGAGGTAACCCAGTAACGTCCACGCTTTACCTCTGTCCAGGATATCGTCTTTGTATTTTTCCATAGCTCTCAACTTTGCCGAAAGTTCACCAAGTTCAGCAAGTGGTTCGAGATAGTCACGCTCCAGTCGGGATACCAGATCATTTTTCTTGTCGATAATTTCACTCTCTATTTTTCCCATCACGATGCTCACTGCGCCTTTGTCCTCCTCCTCCATCTTATCAGTCGCTGATAGGAAGACGCTCAAGTGAGACTTGAGCGTGCCAATATCATTCATGGCGTAATTATATTGCTCTGAGTTCAGAGACGCGCTGTTCTGCCATAGGATTTCGTTAAGGATTCTTAACTGATTTATTCGCGCTCTATATGTTCCTAGAGTAGCCATGGCTAGCACTGATTTATCTCTAGCACTTGCAGTCTTATCTAATATCAATTCAGTTATTAAATTCACCAGTATTGGTCCATAGACTGGATACTCCGCCTACGATAAAACATACCGTTAATTTATAAAGAATTAAATTATTATAATTGAAATGCTATTAACAATACCCACCTCCATATCATCCGAAGCTATCATAAACTTCTCAATGTCTTCTTCAATTATTCCATTCCAATGTAACAGTCTCTTAGAACCTTTCACAGCGTAGGAGGAATGCGCGAAACGTGTAAGCCAAATAAATAGCTCAGGCATTAATTGATTCCTCTCGATAGGGTTATTGATCTTTATTAGAATTGCGTTTAGGACGGCTAACAGGTTCACGGGTATGCTAGGAATTTCAGCGAATTTTGGAAAGAGACAAGACGTCGTATTCATATTGATTTCTTCGTTAAACATTTTCTCGGATATTCTATTCTGAAGTGACGTTGATAACATTAGGAATATGTATTCGTATATTGGCCATAGTTGCACCTTGGCGGCCATTAACGTAATTTCCTTCTCGTTGATATCGTGCACCTTGGCTACTGCCTTTGAAATCTCCACGGGATTTCGCAAGGACAGACAATTCTCTTCGCAATATTGCACAATCTCTGAAACCGTCGATAACGTGGCATCGTTCAATTCTTTACCGAGGTAAATATCGTGCCAAAGGGTTATCGCTTTGGATCTTGCATCTAGAATTTCCTCGAACTGAAGACAAGCAATTTTCAATTCCTGCTTCAATTTGTTACCCGCCTGTCTGTCCTTCCATGTAGAAAAATTGCTAGATACATTTTTCAATATCCTATACACGTTCAGGATCTCCTCGGTTGAGTACGGCTGCGGTAGGTCCAGATATCCTTTCATCTTCCTTGACAATTTACGGAAACGATCGTGCACCGATATCAGGCTGTTGTTTATCTCCGTTATCATAACACGCAGCGAGTCAATTTCAATCCTGCATTCATCCCGGAGTCCCAGGTCCTTGGAAAGTTCAAATATATTATTCAAGAATTTGATCAACCACTTGTAATGGACTCTCAGTAGCCAAGCGATCTGATCGAGATTCTCGTATCGGCTCGTAGACTCTTTTAATTTATTTATCAGAATGAACTCTCCGAGCTTGTAGAAACGAGCGCGCCATTTCAAGTTTCTTCTTATCTCAATGTATCTCTCGTTATCAACTTTCATCGCAGCATCCCTGAGCATCTGGTAAATGCATTTGTCCAATTGCGCAAGGAATATCACGAAGTTTGTTATCAACGGTTGTTCGTTTAACTGTGACGTCAGCATACCTATATCAAGTATAATTTTTTAATATATAATAACTTATTATTTATCACTGTATCACTATGGTTAATACTCACCATGGTACACGGCATTGGAGTACTGTATGATTGACATAACTTTCTCGTTCTTTGAAGTATTCAATACTTCCAGCAATGTACCTTCGTTCACGTTTAAGGCTTGTAGATACAAAAGCAATGCAAGTCTGTTGGAGTCAGACGTATTTTCTATTTTTGATATGCCCGTGGACACTCCTGGCAATTGCGCGAGATCCCAGGGCAGGGTGTTTACAACGGAATGAAAATTGAAAGCCGATATCTCTTTTGCCAATGAAGCATTTTTCGCGCGAAACTCATCCAAAGTTTCCTCGTCAGCCAATATTTTTATCAGCCATCGATTTCTCAGGTTGACGTTATCTAGGGAAGATTTCTCGTAGAAGCTTAACAGGACGTAAGGAAGAATTTCCAAGAGGTCGACGCGTAGCGTGAATTCGTGATCGTTTTGAAGTTGAAGAAATTCATTTAAAAATTCTGTCGTCGTCGTTGATTCGTCGACGCTTTCCGTTGAAGATTTTACCAAGAATTTGTATCTGTTAATAATGGCAGATAGTAAAGATCCTTGCTGTCTGATTAAAGTTAATTTGGAATTGTCCTGAAGATTTTTAATATTCAAGGTAACAGCATCCAAGTCAAGATACAATTCGCTGCTCTGATTATCAACGGTGAATTCATTCAATGTTTCGTCGATCGTTGAAATAAATCGATCCTTCATCTGGGAATGACTCAACGATCGAGCTTTCACGTAAACGTCAATACAGGCAGTGCGAAAAGCTTGTTTCACTGGAAATCCACGTGATATCTGTTGACTTATCAAAAAGGCAGCCTGAACCAATTGTATCACACTGAGTTTATCAACAGTGATACTATCGTTAATCATACGTTCATGAATCCGTATCAATGTATTTTGATACGTAGATTTAGTCAATCCAGAATTATAAAGCATGGATTTCAGATCAATGATATTCTCACGAGAATCGCCTCTGTGTCCAAGCATACAAATTTCAACTCCTCTGTTTCTCATTGCTCTGAAAGTATCAAAAGTGACGTACCACCTTATTAAATTTTTTTCTTAATAACCTTGTTTTTTTTTCTTGTTTTACAGGTAAAACAAACCTACCTGGAGATTTCACCATAACGTGGATCCATGGTCAGGAACAAACGAAAATCTTTGTGTGGCTTAACAGTGACGATATTCCCAGAATTATCGACGCCACGTTCGCCGATACTAAGGACGCCAGCAGGTTCCAGTAATCCATTAAGCCTATCGAGAACAGCCGGGCTACAAAGATTAACTTGATCCACCAGGAGCCACGAGCCTTCTTGCAAGCACTGTAAAAGCGTAAGTCATTATCGATACGGTCAGACCGTTTTAGTCTTAACGATAGAACAGTAGTTGCTCTCCTGGTAAAGAGGTTAAAAATCTTTTTTTTCTTTCTCTATCTTAAACTCAACCGTCGCCCTGTATCCTCTGTAAAGTACAGTCTGGCGAATCGTACGGATTCAAAAATGACAGAATCGATAATCTCTACTGTCGATAGTCTCGATAATACATAAAGCTCGAATACCTTCACAAGGACGCTATCGACCCACTCGAACTTTCCTCCAGCATTCAAACATTTATCCTGCTCGACGAACAATGACAATTTCTCTAATTTAAATTCGATCTTTTCCAATTCAGACTCGATCGATGGCTCCAGCACTCTCATGGCGTTAACTCGACTGGATAATTCCTTACTCTTTTTCAAGAAGAGAGCACTCTCCGCCGACATAGTCGTGGAATCGTCAGCATCTGAAGATAAATAAGATAAATAATATAAAGAAAATACTTGTAACGGTATAATGATCAAGGTATCACTGCCTAAGATAACCATAATGAAATTATAAAATAACTAATATTAAGATCCAGCCTGGATTCACAGACCTTGTGAAAGATTTCGAATTTTCTCCAAGTAACTCTGATGGGTTTCTATCTCCTTTAGACTTTCTTTGTTTATCTTCTTCTTGGAGACGTCCTTCAGCAGATCCTCCACGTGCTCGAAAATCTGCTCCAGATGTCGATTGTAGTCGGTCTGTAAAGAAAAAAGATGCAATCAATAGTTACAAGTAACCGATACGTTTTGAATTACTCAATTACCCAAAAGCAATGTCCTCTTTATGGGACATTTGAAAGTCCTCTGACAGGGGTGGATTTTCCATAATCCCGGACACGCGTTTTGGTGGGAATGAATTTATCATTGAGACTCAGGGACTCTTTTCAAGTTCTATCGCGCAGGATGAGGAAGTAATAAATTTTGTTGAAAGAAAAAAAGTAATATTATAGGTAATAAAAATATATTGCTGCTGGTAGCGTTGTACTTTTTAAACTTGCCTAACGTATTTATGGATAATATCTTAATGGAACCTTGACACTGCCACGTTATGTAATTTCTCGCAATTACACAGGTGCGCTGCTACATTGGATCTCGATTAATTTAATTGCCAAAGTTCCAATAGTCACCCACGTATACTCCCTTGATCTTTATACCTATATAGTATACATATATGTACCTACCCACCCCCAAATATACCCTATATATATATTGTTATACGTATAACACCAATTCCAAACAGTGTTAAATTTCCACCACTAGGTATTCCCTGTCACGCAGAAAATTTAATTCGTTGCAATTCTTTTTTTTTAATTAATTCAACTCATATCTGACCAACCAGTAAATTCTCCCAAATCTGCCAAACGCAATTTAACGAAAGGCTATGCCTCTTTTCTCTAATTTTCAATTGAAATACGTCAGTCAGGATTATCCTGGCGTCAAAACGGCTGGTCTATCGATCTTGAATAAAAATGATTGATACCAGCTTCGTCACTCCAGATAAGGATAAACATACAAGATCCAAATAGTACATAAATTCATTAAATATATATACACACATACAACACTTTCCATGATTATATTTCCTCCCTTTATTTATCCTCATAATACGTCACTGAGATGACAACGAAAGGCAATGAAAAATGGTGCTTTTAATTCCTCCTCTAAGCTCACTTCCGGTTGATACGTAAAGGCGTCCTTAGCCACGTGCAGGAAACCAAAGGAAGGCGTTAAACATATTGGGTTGGCAACTAAATGATTGCGGATTTTTTCAATATTACCTACTGAGAAAATCCGCAATCATTTAGTT
>JARQST010000001.1:0-14689 GCA_030142225.1 Pachycephus smyrnensis | reverse complement strand
TTTGCTAAATCATTTAGAAATGAAGGAGAATAACGAAAAATATGTTTCCTCGCTTGTGACGTCACGCGATATATATATAGCTAAATGAGCTAGAACAGCAGCCTTAAAATAATCATAAAGTGCCATCAGATGTTTCATATTTATGTTATATTATGAACACAGTTATGATGTAAACGAGAATTCGAACATCCATTTGTTTGTAATTTCATCTTACATATTTTTCAATTTTTTAAAATACAGTTTATTCATTTTATCAGCATCTAGAATGGTCGATACAAAATCAACAAAATAAACATAGTGCAGCAACGACGAACGAGTAAATCAAGTTTTGCTACACAATCCAAGTTTACTAAAGTGTAATGAATGCTGAACGGCAATCGCATATCTGAAGCATTTTGGTGACAGTTGTTTTCATAGAGAATTTAGCCCTCTCACCTTATGAATTAGAAGTTCTTTGCCGTCTTCTTAGCCACATATACTTTTATATGATACTAGTAATCTGTTGATTTAACTTTAGTAGAAACTCCTCTACTTTACGTCATTAGTAGTGTTATAAGTTTGCTTTCGCTTTGTTTCTTCTTCAAATTTACTGTTAAAGGGTAATAGCACTTTGGACAAAATCTATTCCTACATTTTTCTTCCCGTATTTGCGTATTTAATGCGATGTTTAACTGAATTCTATACCGCATTGAAAATTTCGAAGTAATAATTCTCAACTTGTACTTCCGAGTGAATTTTCACAGCAGGTGTATAGCAAATTATATACGCACATAACGTATATTGTTGTATACGTACATTTTGCTAAAATTATCGAAGTCTTACAAAATGTATTTCTACAGATGAGCTCAGTTACAAATGATAAGTTGCTTCTATTCACCGAATGAACTTTCATGTATCAATTCACGCTTTCTTTTCCAATTTCCAAAATAACAGGCTACATTACGTAATTGTACGCTCCTTTTTCTGTTTCTTTTCTTGCATTTCTGAGCGTGTATATTTATATTTTTTTCGGTGCTTGATTAACTGTCGCTCTGAGCTTGCGTAGGTGCCAAAGGGTCCACATATTCCCTAATAGAATTTCTCTCATGTTATCTTGTCAACATCTGTGCATTGTGTTTCAAGTTCCCCCTTCGCGCAGTGATTTTTGTTGTTCTAGAAGACGCTCAAGCGGCGATGGCCCAGGACCTGACCATAATGATTGACTAAGTCTGCTCTTTGCTTGTTCCTCGTTTGATGGGTTTGATGCTTGCGAAGTTGTACTCCAGCTGTTACCACTGAACAGCGAATAAGTATTGCCTGTTCCGGGAGATTGTGCCTGCTTCTGGTCCATCTGAAACATACAAGGAATGAGAATCATTTAAGATTAATGGACAAAATCTTCGTTTATTACTGAGGTTATATACTGAAATACAGCGCTTACTTCGAAAGATCTAGCATCGTCAAAGGTACTTCCTGTACACTGTTTGTTCTGCAATGGATTTTGCTGATAGTTGCTTCCAGATGTCACAGGTACTTTACCAATCATGGTGCTAGGACCTAATGAAGTTCCCCAATTCTGAAAAGAGTCCACGCCAGTTGTATCCTCGGTATGCATTTGTGTTGCGCTCGAGGAGCCCCACCATGCAACAGGTGGTTGTGGCGGTTGAGTATCCTTCCACAGATTGAAATCTTTAGTCTCATAACTACGAAACATGGGATAAGTGTTACTTGTGGTCTGCTGAGCTTTATTTGGTCCACCTTGTGTTGGAAAACTAAATTGGCTTGAACTCTTGTCATATGCAATTGGTGATATTTGTTTTTGATAGATAGAACCAAAAGTATTTTGTCCAAAATTCGTGCTGAAATTTAATTGGAAGTTCGACATGTTAGTGGGACTCATGGATGTATTAGGAACATTGCTCATGGAAACTTGTTGGGAATTGTTCTGATAATTGGGCAAGTTCGTCATGTTGTTTGCGCTACTCGGTGGTCCCGACATATTTTGAAATTGACTTTGCATAGTCAGACCATTTGATCTGACAGTATTATTTTGTATTACACTTTGCACCTGATGTGTGTGTGTTTCCATGTTTTGTGGTTGTTGCAAAGGCGCGGGTGGTTTCTGCTGTGTTCCAATAGTTTGCGATACCGCAGGTACAACTTGACTAGCTGGACTCAACCTAATTCCCTGGTATAGTACAGAGCTTTGTGAAATGTTTTGATTCATTCTTTGATGCAACAATCTTGCTGAATTAAGATTTTGTTGAATATTCTGCTGTAAACTTTGTTGCATATTCTGCAATATGTTCGGTTGCAGCCCCACGTTCTGTGAAGTTGTTGGAAGGACTGCGGCACTACTGACGGGCATGGAATACAGTGCTGTTATACTCGGTACACGAGCATTCATAAAGTTTTTGCTGAACTGTGGGTTCTGCACATTAAATGTCTGGGGCTGATATGAAGCCTGGACTAAACCTTGCTGTCCCTGTTGCCCGAACTGCTTTACCTCGGGACGCTGTTGCTCACATACGGACGCCGTTGTCGTAACAGCAAATTGAGTTATCTGGGATGCTTGAGGTATATTAATGGGCAACTTCACTGACCTCGACTGATTCTGGTGCATTAGTATTGTTTGAGCTTGTAGAGTACTCGACTGGTTTTGCATTAATGATGGTCGAACTTGTACGGGTACCGAGAGATTAACGGTAGATGCACCATTTAATACTGGCGAGGATAAACTACCGCTCTGAAAATTTTTACGCCCTTCACGTATTTCTGTCCTCGTTGGCGACGTGGAAACTAATTTTTGCTTATTTACGTCCTCATCCAACATCACAGGAGAAACATTTTTGAATGTAACTTGCTTCTGCTCAGTTTCCGCACGACGCATTATGGCCTGCATTGCAATATTTTGTCTTGGCTTACGAGTTGCCAAGGTTGAATTCACTTCCAGGTTATTGCCTTCCAATGCCCCACAGGCGACTGAATCACGACTACGCTCCAAAGAACCTTGTGGCTTTAAAATTCCAACTCTTTTCTCCACTGAAATAGCAAATGAAAAGTATCTTTTAGGATTTTTTCAGTTATAGTACAATTATTTCTTAATCATGATTTGTTTGTTTTATAAAATAAGCATGGGCATAGTTATTGTTTGACATTAGTTTAACTTCAATAGCTCCTCTTTTTCACTATGGTTCACTCTATATTAAAATTCGTAGTATTAAGGTGATTCGATCATCATAATCATAATAGTAACAGGGATTTATAGATTAACCTTTTGGGTCCCAGCGGTAATTTTATGGTTCATTAACTTTGAGTTCGTTTAAAATTATTGACTGTCAAATATATACACTTAGTCCTAGCAATATTTTTAAAAAATTTTATATTACTGATATATGTAAAAATAAAAATAAAAAACAATATTTTTTAAACTAAATGTAGATCCGTTATCAGGGAGCTATTCTCAGCAAAATATATAAAGGCATCAAATTCAGACACGAATTTCGAGTCCTGGTACTCAAAGGGTTAAAACGCTAATAAAAAAATTCAAAAATTGTAAGTTCAAAAATCAATTAGTGGAAATGTAAGAAAAGTTTAAGTTTTGAGTCTTAAATCACGAAAATTTACCATACGGAAATAAAGATATCGAACTTTAAAGTTGTTCATATTTATGTACACAGTATATCTATATAATGAAAAAGGAAACTTCGATTTTAAATATCTCATAACCGTACGATAAATTTTATTTAAATTTTAGATAGCTTGAAATTAAACTACTTTCTAACACATATATCAAATTTGGATCTTTATCTTTGAATGCGTCTAAGTTATCAAACCACCTTAAGAATGGATCCTGGCCGATAACTATAGAGTACAAAACGAGATTGATAAAATATGATCAATAAGAATGTGCTATTTGTTTAGATTTCAACATGTTATTGTCATTCTATATTATATAATTGTAAAAGTTGCAGAAGAGATCTTTGAGCAATTACTTAGCTACTCTGAGATTTATATGTTTTTATAATGCTTATGGTATCTGCGGTATTTGCATAATGCATTTAAATCCGTACTCTAGACTGTCACTTTTTTATATTTTGAGAAAATGTTAATAATGTCTATTAAGTGTTCGATAAAATAGTATGCTCGTGTCATTATGTGACTTTTATTTCTCATAGTTTATATATGATAATTTTTAAATTCACTTCCCAACTCTACACTATATTTATTGAAATTATATTGAAAGTAACTGAGTAATTGCTCGGCTGAAATAGAAGTAATCGATAGTATAATGTGAGTATGAATATAACGTACAACTATTCTCAGGTATATCAGCTTCCCAGGATCCTTTACTACTGGCCGATTCAGAAGGTACCGGACTGGTGCTTCCGAGTAATCCACGTTCTTTATTTAAACTTAACTCTTCCAACTCTTTCATCAATTCATTACTCGGTTCTGCTCCTTCGATAAGCGAGGCAAATCGTTGCTCCTTTCTATTATCTCCAAGGGTGACAATCGTTATCAAAGTCGTGCCATTAACGGAGTGTTGGGCCAGTTGATGTCCCAGATGTAGTATACGAACCGCACGGAGCTTACTCAACGCAACAGTATCACCCTCAAGAACAGTATTTGTAAACCGAAGCGATTCAAATGCTTTTTCTAATGGTAGAAAACCTTGAAGATCTCGGTCTTCTGGAAGTGGGACTTTCCCATCTATTACGTATACAAACAAAGATAAAATAGAAGTTAAATAAGTCTGTCGTGATAATGTATATCAGTGTATACAAATGAAATATTTACATTGATCATGTTTGAAGTCGACTATGCAAGACTGTAAACCGTTCAGAAGAACACAAAGACTCGGCCAAATTTGAAGTCTTGACGTAAATGCTGTTTCTTCCAAGACCGTAGGCTTTAGGTTAATCCAGTCAAGGCACAGTTTTACTGAAAAGCACATAAGAATATAACTATGACGACGATATAAGAGAATAATTGACATTAGTGTAAATATATTGTTATTATCTTACTTGTTGGTAAAGCAAAGTAATCTACAACAGTATTTTTAATCGTATAAACGGGTAACAATAGGGCAGATAAACTTCCAGCAATAAGGTCCAACATACAGTCTCTGGCAATTCTTTCGTCGGAACTTAATTGCTCAATAGTTAGTAGGTCTGCACCATCGATAGTACTTCCGGCCACATGTTGGAAGGCATACAAGTTAATTGCCAACATTTGTATGAGTCTCCATGAACTAAAACTCTCCGTAGCGACGAGTGCAGTAAGTGTTTCTGTCAATAGTTTGACATATGTTACAGCAACGTTCAAGTCACCAATATTATGAAGAATTCCATGAAACTTTAAAAACACTGTAACATATTCCTGGGAACTTAGCTTTGTCTTTCCATCCACACTGAATGAGTTGTCATTCAAAGCTGATGACAATGTTTTTGCAAGATTAGCCGTCGCGACCGGAAAAGGATGCTTTACGGCAACGGATCGTGCATAGTGAAAAACTGTTCCCAATTTGTCCCCCCGAGAAGCCTCTAGGAGAGCCAATTGATTGTAGGGTTGGCCGCTCGATGGTGATAAAGAAACTGCATGTCTATAAAACAATTCTGCTTGTTTGTTTTGGTTCCTGTATCGGGCTATGTCTCCCAAATGAACGAGGCAGTATTGACATGCATAAAAACAAGAAGACTTATGGGGTGCCGATAAATTTTCAACAGCTTTCCATGGTGATGTACAGCCATAGACATAGCCTTTCCTGTTAAATAAAAATGAATTTGGCAATGTATAAAAGCAACAGGAGGTACTTTTCTTTTTGGTAAATGCTTTCTTGTACCTTCTAAATGGCAAATCTAGATCGAATGCTGTGCATATCTCTTGCAGTAAAGTTAAATAAAAACCACTAGCTGCCTCAAGACACCAACTCAACATAGCTTGAGACTCGCTGCGTTTAGGATTTTTTCGATCCTTTGCTTGGGACTGAAGTGTTGCTATGTAATTCTTAAATCCAAGGTTCCATAATTCTTGTTCAACTTTTCGATCCAGAGCATATTCAAGATCCAAAATAAGAACCTGTTGGTAGATTTTTTGTAGTTGTTGCTGGCATACCCATGCATCATTATCATTCAAGAGATCCTTGCAATGTTGGACCTTATTTTTTAATGGTTCTGCTTTCCTAAGGTAAGAAACCTCTGGGTTAGATTTTTCAATCAAATACAATTTTTATCAATAATGAATGCAAAATATGATTCCTAAAAATATCAGAATATAAAAAATGATTGGAATGACTCACTTTAGAGCTTGGACAGCTGCTTTTAGGCCCATATTCCGCGATAGTCACGCTTATATACCATATAGTTTACCTAGGTTAATTTAGCAAATATTTGTCACTTGAAAATAAAGTTTACTGCAATTACTGCATGACATAAATAAGTTATATATTAAAATTATCTTGATATGTTTCTATAGGAAAAGCTAAGATTATAAGAAATTCAAGATACATCATTGTATATTTATCAATGTATTATTAAGCTCTATAATTCTTCCATCCTGTTGTCTATACATAATATCAAACTTTAAATATCAGATAGAATCTCCATGGGTCATTTTCCAGAATATTGTTATATAATAGTATTTGTACTAGAAATTGCAAAGAATTTTGAAATATCGTCAATGCAAAGTTTGCATATTTAAACCGAAATTGGATACAGAAATTTTATGGTACACGTAATATGGTTCTTTAGCATAGGTTAAGACAGACATACTGGCCGCAAATTTTTTTTTCTTCATACGGTACAAAAAGTTTCTATAAAACATTGACATTTAGAATAAATTTCACGGAACATTATTAAGATTACAACCTAATAAAATAGATAGAAATGAAAACTCACTGTCACATATTTATTTAGAATAAAAACTGCACCAAACACACGGAATGGACAACTGCTTTGGGTTGAAAAACTGCGCCACCCTCGTGACAGGTTTCGAAGATACTTTGTGAATAATATTTTGAAAAATGAAGGATTTACGTTTTGTTTTTTCTCAACCAATTTTTAACAATTAAATCAAAAGCATCATTCAATATTAAACGAGCTTTTAATCCTGTCTATCTAACTTCCGCTAACGTACTGGGTAATTCGAATTGCATGTAAACCATTCGCATGCTCCGTTCACGATTAAGTCTCTATGATTCTTGTAGGTAGGTTATGGACAAAATGTCACGTATAATAACACAGTGTTCTGTATTACAAACAAGCATACGACAGATTTTGAGAGATGTGAGTTTTTATACTTTTTTAATGATTTTTAGAAGATATGTTCTGTTTACAAAATATTTAGTGGTATGCGAATGTAAAGAATATTTTGATAAATGTTGATTTGAAGGCTTCTATCTAAAACAAAACATTTATGAATTTATGCTATAGGTATAATTTATATGCTTTGAATCTTAAACAGTTATCTAATTTTTTTGGAAATATATTGAAACATTGATGTTGGTTTTAATAGCTTTCATCAAAAGTTATTGGCCAAATATCTGAGGATGAAAGACGAAAGGAAGTTATGGCACGTGGTCTTCCTAAACAAAAACCTATAAGAGGTGTGAAGCAGATTTTAATTGTAGCATCGGGTAAGGGTGGAGTTGGTAAATCAACTACTGCTATAAACCTGTCTGTTGCACTAAAACTGAATGAGCCTAATAAGTCAGTCGGATTGTTGGATGCTGACGTATTTGGTCCATCAATTCCATTAATGATGAATCTACATCAAACGCCCATGCTTAATAAAGAAAATCTCATGGAACCGCTTATAAACTATGGCGTCAAATGGTAAATTAGTACAGTAAAACCCTTCAGTAACGTAACCCTTGGGATCAGCCATCGCGCAATATCGTAACTCTCTACTTTATCAAGTTGCGTTTGTGCTCCTGTGAGTAAGTAATCATGATTATACACAGAACAAAGGAGAGTATAGAAAAAGCAGGGATAGACCATTTTGTTATTATGAAATTTTATGGAGGAAGAAACCTACGTTATTGTAAGTTTTACACTATTCAAGGTTACATTATTGAGAGGTTTTACTGTATTTTAATTTTAACATTTTGAAATTCTTTACATTATTTTTCTTGAAATTTACCTTTCATTACAAATTTTATTATTTACAGTATGTCTATGGGATTTTTAATTGATCAGAAATCACCTGTAGTTTGGAGAGGACTCATGGTAATGAGTGCATTAGATAAATTACTCAGGCAGGTGGCTTGGGGCCCTCTTGATTATCTTATTATAGATACACCACCTGGGACAGGAGACACTCATCTATCTCTTGCTCAAAATCTTCCAATCACTGGAATACTCTTAGTAACAACGCCTCAAAAAGCAGCTCTTGAGGTCACAAGGAGAGGAGCAATAATGTTTAAGAAAATAAACATTCCGATTGTTGGAATCGTAGAAAACATGTCGAGTATTAAGTGTCCTAAATGTACTCACCAGGTCCCACTGCTTGGAAGCGGATTAACATCCTTGGCGAAAGAACTCAGTACTACACATTTTGTTAGTTTTATGCAGAATGTATCGGAACATCCGTAATTTTGTTAGATATTTGATACAAAGTTCTAATATAGACAAAAATTACTCGCATAAAGCATAAGTAAAAATCGAGAAGAAGCAATAAGTTTTTTTAACTAGTGAGTATTGTAACTAATCAAAAACCAATGATAGTGATATCAAATTCGGAACGTGCAGTGGTTACTACGCGTGACGCAATCCAATAATACTTTTCTATAAATGTTTCCTGATTAGGTTCCACACTCATCATTGGGTAACAACAGATGTCTTAATCGAAATTTTGTTATTATATATTGTTATTGTAGGTTTTTTCAGAGTTTTCAAGGTCACATTGAGTATTTTAAATGAGATGGGGTATACATTTTTACATATTTGAATAGCCTTTGTCAATCTTGATATAATGTGTATGAAACATTTTTTCATTATACATAGTTTATATGTTATGACAAAAAGGAAATTTATTGCAAGATTTTTTCAATTGACAGCATTTGGCCTCCCAGATCGTCCAATCTCACAAACGAAGACACGAAGAAAAGAATTCCTGAAGCTTGCACCTTCAAATGTTGTCGGATGTTTGAGGAAATATTGAAAAAAGAATGAACAAATATATGGAAACGAATGAGCTCCATTTTAAACATTTAATGAAATGAATATTAGTTCGGAACACGTCCTTAATCGTATCATTCCGTTTGATGTGTAAAAATTTTGTGTTCTCAAAACCAACTATGCGAAATAGAAAAAAAAATGTTTCGTATAAATTATATGAAGCTTGATATGGACTATCCGAATGTGTAAAGATTTATACCCCGCCCCACTAAAAATAAAAAACGAAACAACCTCGATAACTCGGGAAAAAACGCAAAATAAAAATGTTCTCTTCGGAATCTTTTGCTGCATAAGAAACTGTAGAACTTTTATTTCAAGTACATTTCTTTATCTCCTACATTTCCGGAGAAAACAGTTTTGTAACACTTTATGTGGTTCACCCTCTACAACGTTAAAGTTGTCGTCCAGTTAATTCCATGAACGTAATATAATAAATAGCATACACAGTGACTATGTTTCCACTGAAGACGAATTGAAAGATGAATTACGTGTGTTGTATATCTATATATTATTAAAATATAGATATACATTTAATGTATTTTAACTCTCGTTCGAGTCCAGTGGAAACATAGGCAGTGATACTTGCTCCAGTCAAAGACAAAAAATAAATAGAATAATATTTTTAATACAATTCATTGTATACATTTATTCCAGACAGTACAAATTACGAAGATGTCGACAAGACGTCTTCAGAAGGTCTTATGTCTCGTTTTTTGACGTCTTATGTTAAAAAGACGTTGTTTAGGCATGAGGCCTCTATAATACGTCAAAAAGGGAGATATAAGACCTTCTAAAGACGTCTTGACGACATCTACATAATTTGTGCTGTTTCGGATTTTTATGAAATATTCAATTTCTGAAATATGGCGGAAGTTCCGATACGCTCTGTAGATAATTCATATTGAATTGTAATCTTATGTGATTATCTCACCGTTGCGCTGTTCAATTACAGGTATAGACGTCCTGCAAAAAATTCCTTTAGACCAGGAGATTACAGAATCTTGCGATACTGGAAAACCTATTGTACTCTCTTTACCTGATAATCCGCAGTCGATTATTTATAAAAATTTGGCAGTTGATATTGCGTCATTTCTTGGAAAGCAACCAAAGAATGCAGACTAAATTCTAGAATTTTGTTATATGTACTTCAGTAGTTTAATTGTATATTTATATAATACACGTCTCACCAAGGCGTGACATAATTAAATAAAATAATGTACAGATGGTCCTCGCCCAACATCAGTTTCATTTTGTGGAACTATCTTTTGACTTCTAAAAAAATACAGGAATTCTTTTAATCGATCTTGGATGACGATTATGAAGATATGACGTATAATCTAGTTGAGGTCTGCAATGGCATTTTTTAAATAAAGTTTCTTAAATTTTCACACACCTAGCATACTAGATTACAGTAAATTATGTTACTCTAATATAAGAAGGTTCAAAGAAGCGATGTTATGTTCACACCGTTCAAAATGAAAGATAGTGTCAAGGTGGGGATTAGTATATGATGACTCACTAGAAGGTTGAAGATCGTCTGCATGACTGTTATGTACTATTAGTTATTGCAGTGAATGTTACAACATTCTTGCGGAGATACTGAAGTTAATACATACTTTTCCTCGTTTTAGTAGAAAATCAAAAAGAAAAGGCAAAAAAGAAGTACGTAACTCTCTCGACTTTGTCGTGGTACATAAATTTATGTGAGTAATACATATCTTTGTACAGTTATTGTTGGTATGGCGTTGTGCTATCTGTAACTTATAAAGGTTTATTCAGGAATGTTTCATCACCTAACGCTGATTCTATCATAGGCTATGTTTCCACCGTGCAGGGTTAAAATGGAGTTAATCAATCAAATTAGTTTATTCCGTTCAAATCTCGTTTTTGAGTGGTTAACTCTCTTTTAACCCTGCACGGTGGAAACATAGCCTCAGAAATCAAATGGATTGGTTAACTTCAGTTGATGCAATACTTCCAAATAACCTCGTATGCCTATTTCAGAGAACATTGGAACTTCACCACGGTTCTGATTATTAATTCTGATTCGCTAATGATTTTTTTAATATGAATCGCGTAATATTTTAACATTCAGGAATATAGGTGGGTTTTGATACGATTTAAACGTAAATTGAATATCCGCAGATTCTACAATGAATGATAATTTTACGAGTATACATTCACGTCGAAGTACGGAAGTTTACGAGATTCCAATGGCTGTCCTCATCCGTCCATTTCCTGCCGATGTAAACGAAGAAAAGGTTAACAGTTTAATGCAAACTATAAGCGATCCAGAAAAGGAATTCTTAGTGCCACCAATTGATGTGTTATGGATCAAAGGCAGAGAAGGTACTTTGAGTGCTGAGTATAGTATATCAGTTTAATTTGACTTTCATTAAAAACTCTTATGACTCGATCGTGGACATAGTTTACGATCAAGCTAAATGAGATATTCATTTTCCTCTTGGTCATATTCAGGTGGCGATTACTATTACTCGTTCGGCGGCTGTCATAGATATACTGCACATCAACGGCTTTGTAAACCAACGATAAAGGCAAAATTAATTAGGTCAACGATAACGGATTTACGAAGCTATCTGGGTAACTCGACACCAGATCTGAAGTAGGTTCGTCTGTAAATTGACAGACAACTTTTTAATCTTGTTACACGGACAAAACTGTATAGTAAATATTGCTTAAAATACTGGGTTCCTTCCAATTACCCAACTTGTATCAACTTATGTCGACACAAATTCTCGCTATTCGCTGGCTGTGGTGTAGCTTTGTTGTGTTGAGACAAATCGACAAGTTAGGTAATTGCAAAGCACCCACTGGTCCTTCCTAATATAAAGTATAGCAAAGTTGAAATATACACCCCTTACGACATTTGCCATAACTATGTTACTAGATATCGTGTTTAACCTTTAGAGGACGGGAAGTCATTATAATGGCGCTGTTCTGTTTTCATGTAATGAGCTCTAAATCTTTATGAACAATTATGGTAAGGGGTTTTTGGGTTCGCTGAATCCGGATATGAGGCTAGAATTTATAGATTCAAAATGGCGGATTCAATATGGTGAGCTCAAAGTCGAAAAAAGGATGGATTTTCATAAAACTTGGTAAAAAGAGGTTTTTGAGGTTGTTGATTAGGTATCACTATCAGATTTTCAAATTACTACATCATGAATTCTAATTTAAAAATGGCATCCCTACTATGACGGTCTTAAATTCGATAAAATCTCATAAAACTTGTTAGCGAATTTTATATCTGCGCTTTATAATTTCTAGTACCACCATCCACATACAATAAAACATGTATTTTGGTTAGAGATACCTGGTATCAGGAGCGTTGGTCTGGGATTTTTGGGATGTCGGAACGATGAATCGGGTTATTTTTACATTTTTGCGAAATTGTTGTAAAAACGATTTACTGCTAGATACCACCAGAAGCTAATATTCTTCTTCTTTATATATATTGGCACCAGTTTGGTTTACCCAGTACAAGCAGCCACAGTTTGGTGGAGCGTGTGTATCCCACAATGAGAATGCCACTTAAACGCGGTGTCCTTCGATGGCCTGTGGACACAGCGCAACTTGGAAGAGATAGTATTCCAGCATCGACATAGAGAATGGACTGCGCATAGCGCGTGAAAATGTGTCTTTCAAGTTGAAAAGGGATAAAGCGAATGTGTGCGGCCAGTACATTTCTCTTTCTTATCAGTGCCGTAACATTAAACTCTACAGCCTGGAGGAAAAGAAATTTTTTTTCGAGAACTTAGAAATAAATGTGAAATGGAAATAATTGTATAGAAAAACTGTTTTATTTAAACTAGTCATTGATTTTTAAATAATAGTTTTTTTTATTTTTAGCTCGAATTCTTGTTTCTTGTGAAATGATCTTCGAGGGTCTTTATCTCTTCGCCATTTGCACAAATTGCACGTATATACCATGTTTCATAACAAAATAATTACACAAATAAAATATATATATTTAGGTATATAATGCTTTTCTAAACAGACAACTGCTTTTACGTTTTGCTCTGCCGATGGCCAATGGTAAATCATTCTTATAATACACCCCTGTAAGGCCTGGAAAGCACAAATAATAACTTTAGAAAGAAACAGAAATTGGCTGCATTATCGCTCTGTCGATATCATTTTTGCTGGTCACATTTAGCACGTTACTTTGATGCCGATGGCGCAGTCCACTCTCTGTGTCGATGGTGGTAACAATCAGTGTGAAGTTTGGTTACGTGCAATGGTGTGATTTTATTTACGAGCCTTACATGTCAAGTCGCATTATTCCTTCGAGTGCACACGGGATCAATTTGACTAAAAAATTTTTGTTTAACTGAATGTATCGCAAAACGGGGGAAACTATTGAGCTGGAGTGTACCGATCTATTGTTCTCCCATCCCTACTCTATACCTAAACATTCATGGACATAGGAATATCGGGACAGAGCATAACGTTGCAGGGGGGGAAGCCATTTTTGTTTGGGGGGGGGGGGGGTACCGAGGTATTTGGTGCCTACTTTTGATTGGCTACTATTTGGAGCAAGCGCAATGATGTAAAAGCGTTACGTGACGTTAGGTTTCTTTCTGCGCATAAGTCAAACTTATTTTCACGGAGATTGTGTTGAGACGCAGTTTGTTGCTGACACATAGTCAGGACCTCGTTCAGAGACCATATCCGGGTAACTGCTAGTAAGTAGCTTTTCTCCAGAGATTGTTACAATCCAAGCGTCAAATTATCAACACTGTGTCTCGTTCGTGAAGTTGAACAAACAATTTATAATACAGTTACTACCTTGTCACTGCTAATTTCGATGTTCATGTGACCTGTAATAAACTATTTAAAATAACTATAGACTATCGTAACATTATTTCTTACGCATTAATAAAATGTAACATTTTAGTGTTTATTCTCTTTTGTAATTGGCGGTATTTAGCATACGCATAAGCAGAACCAATCAAATTAAGGCACCAACAGCCCGAATTTGATTGGTTATGCGGCGGTCCTCCTTCCTTCATTTTGGCTTCACTCCCTTCGCCCAAAACCCCAGTTTATGCTCCGTTCCAATTATATATGTAATAATCCTATATTGCTAATAGGAGTCTCGAGACGGCGAAAACATTACGGTGCAGACGTATATCACTGTCTTACTCCCACAATTCTATTACTCGCGCGCAAATGCGCATGCGTCAGCCATTTTCGTGCCACGCTTCGAACACACGATTTTAAGGTATATTCCGTAATTTAACCACGGTTGCGGTTATCGAATTTAGTGTGCAAAACTATTGATATCGTTTGAAAGGAGGCTGACTGAATACGCAAGGAGAGAGGCCCGCGAGAAAGATACAGTACGAACTTCGTTCGTCCCTAATACCTTATAATATTACTCTAATTTGAACAAAAACATAGTGCTGCTGTCGAAGCAACCCAGCAAACACGTAAAAGCGGCCCAGTACTTAACCGTTACTAGTCCATTGATAGGTGCAGTGGGCCTGTAAGGGCCCATCACTGGCCCA